>CM033471.1:92759850-93107350 GCA_019447015.1 Hymenochirus boettgeri | reverse complement strand
AACCCCACTTCCTCCCCAAGCCACTGCCTGTCTCAGTGACCAATGTTTTGTTTGGTCGAACATAGTTTATAATCAACATTTTTTGAGCATTAGGTCAATAAATATACAAAGCCTGGTGGCCTTACTCCTCATCACTTGCCAAACCTCAAACCACACCATTTCACATACAGTAAATGGACTACAATTATCTAATATTTATATTGCATTTACCCTTTCTCGCTTTACGTGGATAACTACCTCCCCTGCCATTCCTGCAACCATGGGTGCCCCTAATAACACGCCTAATTTTCCTAATGTCAACTCAGCCCTGACTGCTGGGTAAAATGGTTACAGTTAAAATATTAAATGGTTTATTGTGACACCTGAACTAGTTAAGACATTTGCTTTTGGTATATTTGTTGCCTTACCTTTTTGAAAAAACCTGTGGGGTCAGAAGCTGTTTCTCAAACTCCTCTAGTTCTGCTAATAGTTTTCTCTTTCCTTGATGAGGTCTGCTACCTTTTCCCACATGGCTATAGCCTAGAAAGTAACAAAATATTGTAAAACACTGGGATTTTCAGAGCATTTACAGCATATTGCATTCACTGGTTGGTATTTTATATTTTGCAAGTAGATTACACACAAAGCATGTTGTGTAGCCTGTTCACTTATTGAAAACACACAAAGCATGTTGTTTTTATACATTAGATTACATTTCTTCTTATTGGATGGACCATCCACTTTAGAAAAGCAGTTAATACCAAGTTGCAATACCACTCCTGACCATCAAACCAGGCCAAATATGCCACAGGATCCACAGTCAGTACCAGTCCATTCCAATTTAGGTCTGGTAGATCCAATCAGTAGGTCTTTAGGCAGGATATTGTGTCCTGGTAAACGTGCATCGACCAGCACCATGGAAACCGTACATTATCAGTCCACTTTACCTCTCTAACAGGGATTATTTTACCATAGGGGAAAACAGGACTATGCCCAGGACCCTAAACTGTAAGGTTAAGGGTTGTCAGGGGAACCTTAACATTTCGTTTTGCTCTAAAGGATTTGAACTGGCCCTGCACACCCAAACAAACAAATCAAGCACAAAAATAACCCCCCCCCCCCCCAAAAAAAGTAACCTTATAACTCTTTGCAGCGCCAGACACATAATATTCATCTGTAGCTTCTGTGGGAAAGCAGAATGATGATTTTGTATTTAATTTATTAAGATGGTTTGTGGGTGCTTCTCACAAATGTGGCCCTATAAGAAAATACACTGGGAACACGTTTTCCTCACCTACAAGCTTAAATACTTAAATGTGTGTGTCAATGTCAATCAAAATGTTTTTTTTTTTACTGTATATTAAAAAACAGTAAAAACAGACAGATATAAACATAAAACAAAAGATTGTTAAACACAACAGATAGAAAGGAAGGGGACGCCACGCAGTGTTTCTGCGAACACAAAGTGTTTATTGATCCGACATGTTTCGACCCACACACGGGTTTTTTTCTTACATACACTTGAAAAGACGCCGTGTGTGGGTCGAAACATGTCGGATCATAAACCACTTTGTGTTCGCAGAAACACTGCGTGGCGTCCCCTTCCTTTCTATCCTTGTTGTGTTTACCAATACTGCTGGGAACGGAGCAGTAGGAAGGAGTGACCCGAACCTCAATGGTCCCTGGCAGCGAAGCGTACTCTAAACAAAAGATTGTGTCAATGTTATTTCAGTAGGGTTTGTAGTATACCGGTTATAGGAGATCATAGCGTCCTCCTCGCCCCCACCAGGATAACGATAATGGTGCATCTCCCTCAGCAGAGCACAGAGAAGTATCTCAAATTTGGTTTGTTTAGCTTAGCTCAGCCTGTTGGCAGCATTTCAACATTTGTATTCATGGAGTTATACCATGGAGCCCAGATTTTATTAAATTTGTTTAGAGTGCCCCAGTTGTAGTATATGAGTCTCAGCATTGGTAGAATTTTATTTATTAAGGATTTCCAAGTGGCGATTCTATTTTGGGGTCCACAGTAGTGGTAATACTGTACAATTCTTCTTAATCTTGGTGCAGGAAGACCTTCAAGGTCACTATGCTAGGTGGGGCATATATAAAGTGTGGGAATTGGTTTGTTGTGGGCATGGGCGGAGTTTATATTTTATATTTTAAAGGAGCCACAAAATAAAGCCCAGGTTGGTGTTTAAGTGACTTATGTGTGGCTCGTGTGGTGTTGCAATTCAAATGTGCAATAATGACGCAATACTTCATACAGGAAGGAGGGTAAAGAAAAAAACCATTAACTGTATCTTAGTTGTCATGCTGCTGTTATCACAATGAGTTTGTTTCTAGCCCAAGAAGTCTTTGTCAGCCTTCAATTCCCTTTAAGTAACAGTTATATATAATTATTATACATTGTTTTTTTGTAGGCATAAATAGCAAAACTGAAGCAGGTGTTTATTACTGTGCATTAAAATAATATATATCGGTATACACTGAAATTCTGTGATGTCAAAATTGTAAACATTTTAAACAAAAAAAAAAAAATACCTGTGGTAAAAGATCTTGGTATTCGTTGAAGCTATACTTAATCACCATATCCAGCCTCTGCTCTTCTGGGACACGTAGTGTATTCCAAATGGCATTTAACTTTTTCTACAGAAGGTAAGGACATGTGGCTGTTAGAACAGTCCTGCTACATGCTGACCTACTTGGTAGTATAGGCCTATTAAAAACCAGCCACAACCTAAATTTGCAATGCAGGCAGGAATGGTTTCTGGTTCTTTTAATATGGAAATGAGGAATGAACCTTCTCCGAGGAGCAATTTGTTCTTTTAATGTGAATTTCCTTCAGACTTATTTAGAGCATGAGAAACTTCATGTTGTTTAACCACCTGCTAGCATCGTTATAATGATCTATAGATATAGATGATAAACTAAATAGGAACTAACTAGTTCTGGGCAGGAAAAGTTGCAGAGATAAGTCACGTCACAATCTTAAAGGAGAACTAAAGTCTCCAGACAACATTGCCCCAATAGAAAGAGCACATTCACAAACATACAACAAGCTGTGTCTCAGCTCTTCCTTTGCTGTGGCTGCTGGGTGATTTATAAAATTAACTTGAGGGTACTAGGTGTCAGCTAGCATTCCACCTTACCTGGGTTATACCCATCTTGCTGACAGCCAATAATATTATAGCACAGGGATGGTTGTAAGAAACAGAATATTAACATTTCAGTAAAAAAAGGTACAACAGGGAACTGAATTTGCAACCTCGTACTTTCGTCTTGCTAAAAGCAAAGCCCTAACCCACCAGAGATAATATGTGGCACACTAGTACATATTTATCTTTTGCTAAGAACAAAATGGAAACAAAAAAAGTAAGTCTGGGGATTTGCACCTGTGACCTTTTGGACTATGTATTTCTAAAACATATATTTAGCCTGGTAAGCCACCACTGCAGATGCAAAGTATACAAGATCATTTAGAAGCTTTATATTTGCTAGGTACAGAATTAAAAAAATTTGTCAGGGACTTCCAAATTGGTATGGAGATATCTGTATAGAAAATGGCCATAGAGACAGTGACTACTGGGGTCAGGGGTGGTGGCACTTTTAAGACTACATGGGCTTGAGTTGTACTTGCAACAACATTTAAGGCTTCTTAGTTACAGAATATATTACTTGAGAAGATTCTAACAGTGTATAGGGGGTTTTGAGAGAAAAGCTTTCATGTTAGGAGTAAAAAAATATTAAGTTTAGTTCTCCTTTAAATTAATAAAGGAGTTTTACATGAACATGGTCAGGTATACAAGGGGTAACATTAATATTCTAGCACCACAGATCTGATGATCAATACATTGTAGCCTGTCACTCGGAGTTAAAGTGACATGGCTGATATTGTGTTGCCTGTTATAGACCACATGATTGTCCATTATATACCAAAATGTCCTACTCAGATCAGGTGTTATTCTGCAAATAATAGTCTGTTTTATCAGTTTTATATGGATCTTCCAAGTTGGCCTATGTGTAGCAGACCTAAGGCTGCGTACACATAATGTAATCCTTTTTCCCAGACGATCGGTCATCACTTGTGACCGGTCGGCCAGGACGAAACTGTGGATGACAGTTCGCCACAACTGAGTGTGCTGAACATAGAGGACCCATACGATCGCTCAATTTTCTAATTCAGATGATCAGATCTCGATCACAGCTGCCTGAAAAAACATCCAATATTTTAGGCTGATTCTCCGTTACACTAAATTTCAGTAGATTGCCACAAAATATTGCATGTTGTGTACCCAGCTTAAAAGTCATGAGTGATAAGTCCATAAGGATTTAAAGGAAGCAGTCTGTTATTTAATATTTTGTGCTACAATGTATCCTTATAAATTTGTAAGAAAGTTTATTATGCACTTTTTTTTATATTTTAATACAGACTATCCTTAATTCTGCACATTCAAAATCAACAAGAGTATATAATTATTAAAAAATCCCTTTAAAGGGCAACTGTGGTCTCAAAACAAGTTAGGGTTAAAGGACAACTAAACAGTAAAAATTTACTTTTTAAAAATGAAAAGCACCTGGGGCATGGAGATAGGATTGATTATTCCCACCTCCCAATATTGCTTCATTGAGGAGCTACAGCACATACAGTTTTGATCTGCCAGGTCATGGCCCTGGGCCATTCTATATTAAAGATAGTGCTGAAGCATGCAGGAAGACTGGCAGAAGCAGTTTTCTTTATCCTGCTGCTCCTAATAAAAATGATATTGGGAGGCTAAAAGCACCAATCCTACCTCCTTGCCTCAGGTACTTTTTATTTTAACTGTTTTTAAGAAAACTTTATATGCATTATAGTTTCCCTTTAAATGAAAGCCTGTAGTATTTCCTTTAAAATGAGCTGATAATCACATCTCTGGCTGGAGCCCATGAGACATTACATTGGGGTGAATGTTCTAACTTCCTGCTTCCACCCATCCGCCCCGGGGGAGAAGCATGCTCAGTCAATAATGCTGGGGAAATCAGGAAGTACATGGCGAAAAATTTGACAGTTGAGAAGGGCAGCCTATTAATGCAGACAGAGGCTAGTCACATGACTACAAGCTGGTCACATGGCTGAAAACAGGAATTGTTCAAGCAGGAAGTAATATTGCTGAACCTTTCCAGCAATAACTTCTCACAAATTTTATCTAGGGATTTAGGTTTTATTTCGAAGTTAAGATGGTAGGCTTTTTATATAATCCTTACTAGTTTGGAAGAATTCAAGACCACAGTTACCCTTTAATTAATTCCGGTTCATAGGGGAACACATAACCAGATAAAAGGCAAAAAAATTATTTAAAACATCCTAAAATTAATATAGTTGTAAATTCATTAGGCTAGTAAACAAACTACCTCATAATAAGTAGCAGCTAATGCTTAAGTGCATATTATAAATAGTGCGATACTTAGCTTTCTAAGCTTTTATCAGTGCCTGCGTGGTGCGTGCGAGAAATAGCAAGCTTAAGGCTGCATCAAACAGGGCTTTTCCATGTGGTAGTAAAGAGGTGCCTAGCCCATAATATGAAGAAGGATTTGATTTTAGAATGTTTTATTACATTTTTGCTGATAATCTGGTTATGAATTTCCCTATCCACTGGAATTAATTAATGGGGTATAATATATATATATTATATACTCTTGTTGGTTTTCTTGAGTGTGCAGAATAAAAGGGCAAGTCCAGCCCTCAAATTAAAACTTATGTACTGGTTAATCACCCCCAAAACCCTTAAAGGGGAACTGTGGTCTCCAGACAAGTTTCCTACCTTTAAAACGAGCCACCATCCACCTCTCTACGTGCTCCACAGCCCAAGATATACAGAAATGACTAACCAGAAAGTTAATGGGGGGGAGGCTGGCTTGTGACATTCCTGAGGCTTCTCCTGCACAGTGCCGCCAGCGAGCACTGCCCCAGACTCCCTCATTGTGTGAGGGAGACAGGAAGTCCCTCCTCCTTTCTGCTGTGTGAAGTCCTGACAGAGAAGGCAAGTGAATCTACAGCCCTTCTCTTTCACTGTGTGAAAACAGCCTTTTCA
Organism: Hymenochirus boettgeri; assembly: GCA_019447015.1. NCBI lineage: Eukaryota > Metazoa > Chordata > Amphibia > Anura > Pipidae > Hymenochirus > Hymenochirus boettgeri. The sequence goes on along the minus strand of CM033471.1, from coordinate 93,101,300 downwards.
GGCACAGTTCTCACTCTGCCTGAAAAGGCTGATTCCACAGAGTTTTCTGTAGGGGTGGGGTGTCTGAGTAACCCACGGCACCCGCGGGTGGGCGGGGCTTAGACACCCATGGGTGGGTGGACCTAGACACTCACGGGTGGGGCTTAGGCACCCGCAAGTGGGCGGGGCTTAGGCACCCACGGGTGGGCGGGGCCACATGGGGCTGTAAGATAATGGACCATGGGGTCCATGAGTGGGAAGGACCAGGGGGGCTGCAAAGGGGAGGAGGAGATACAGGACAGATTGACTGACAGTTTCAGAGCAGGAAGTACAGGGGACCTGGTGATGCTGCTGCCATATCACACACACAAATGTAAATATCTTCAAAACTATGCAAAATAAACAATGGAAATAAATTGGAAAAATTCTCACGGGAGCAATTCCTATAAATTTACCTCAATTTACCTAAAGTCATTTTTGGACCACAGTTCCCCTTTAACTGTAATAATTTACAATCTGAAATATAAGTCTAATCTGAAATCGGAAAAGACCATTCTTTCTAAAATATGTTATTATGAGGGCGGAGTTGTCCTTTAAGGGTAGTCTGTTTTTTTTTCCTGCTACATGATAGTTAAATTATATTTCATTCACGTTTCACCTCCCCTTATTTCTTGTTTAAAGGGGTTGAAGAAAATCTATATACCATGAACAGTGGTGCTCCTGTTTTTGTATAAATAAGCCCTTAGTTTTAATATACAGCTACCATTAACTTATTTCCGCTGAAAGATAAGAAATAGTGAACTGCAAGATTCCAACAGCATGGCATAGTGTTTTATTGTTTGTACTTTTTAAATGAAGTTTCAATTGGATCAATCAGCATTTCCTATACCTGACACGAATGTTCTGTTGCATCCTGTTCCAACCCTGAAATATTGATTAACCAGACAGAAAGTTACAAAGCTTGTTCTTCAGTTTATATATTTAAATAGTTTACTAAAGATGATAATAAAAGTCAATATAAAACTATATGTATGTATATGTACAGGATTAGTAAATATGACAAAGGCTGAAAATATCTTGCTAATTATTATTTTAACATATACCACAAACTACCAAAACCTCTGTTTTTAACCTTGAAATGAACCATGGTCCTTTTTTAATACGGTAAGCGGTGCAAAGGTTGTCCACTGTTATTACCGGGAATCTACAGCAACCAGTATGATAAGTTTTACTGGTAACATATCTGATAACATCCAATTGGTTATTAAATTAAAGGGTATGTCCACCCTAAAATTAATTTTTTAATATAAGATTCCCCCTGCCAGCCCAGCCCCAACCGCTATATTTATATGTTTAGAAAGCTCCCCAAACTCTACTTACCTCCCCTCTTTCCTCCGCCACGCTCCCGGCCCTCTGTTTGCAAGAAAATGCAAGCAGAGGGGCGGGACCGGCAGTCGCGTCTGTGATTGGCTGAGCGGCAGCCAATCACGGACGCGGCTGCCGGCAGCTCATTTCGGCTGGAGAAAGAGGAGAGGTAAGTAAAGTTTGGGGAGCTTTCTAAACATATAAATATAGCGGTTGGGGCTGGGGGGACAGGGGCAATACTATATATTAAGGGTTATACGCTAGGGGGAGGGAATCCTGAGAGGGAGGGAGGGGGAGGGAGGGGGAGAAGGGCTGCAGTACGCATGCCAAAATTCTCCCGGAGGCCAGGTAGGAGGCAGAGTCCTGCTATCCTCCTGGTGGGCAGTTTTTGCGACTTTGGGGTGGACTACAGGAGAACCATATGGAGCTGGGATGTGAGGTAAGGATTAAACTACACTACATGATGGGGCCAGTAGTTGGGGGGATTATAGTTTTGGGGGTGGACATGCCCTTTAAACATTATATGAGAGCTTGCTATGGTTGTCATTTCAGTTAGCCAATATAGGTATCACCTTTACTTTACTTTTGTTATGTTTCATCTCAGTCTCTGTAATTATAGTTTAAAAGGCTCAGGTAGGGGCTGAGCTGAAACAAGTGCAACTTGTATTACAAGTGACCTAGAGGAAACCCAGGGGTGAGGATTTAAAGGATATGTACTCCGTAAAAAAAACATTAGGTTAGTGGCAAGCTGTGGCTTGAAAACTAGTTGGGCAAAAAAAATCTTCTATTCCCCACCCCCGAGCCTAGCTTTATTGCTTCAACCTTGCTGGCTTACTCCTTCTGTTCTTCTGAATATTGGCCCCAATGAGATCTCCTGGCTCATCCTGCTTCCTTGGTCCATAAATGTAAGTTCCACACGCACCACGTGTTTGTGTGTGACGTCAGTGCATACACGACATAACGTCAATACATGTTGGTGCAACCGTGCATGTGATGTCATTGTGCCTTGAATAAACATGGCATGATTACGTATTGCGTCAAGTCACGTGAATGTGGTGCCACTGGAACTTACATTTGAGAGCCAAGGAAGAAGGAGCAGCCAGTAAATCTTGTTGGGGCGGAGCTCCAGATGAGTTATTTAGAGGAGGAAGCCAGCAAGTTTGAAGCAATAAAGCTAGGTTCTGGGGAGGGGGGACAGAAGAATTTTTTTTGGCCAACTTTAGTTTTAAAGTCACAGATTGCCACTTACCTAATGTTTTTTTTTTTTACAGTGTACATGGGTTATTTTAATGGGAGGAAAAATATAGGGGGTGGTTTTGGTTTCAATGGAATAATTTTGCTTGCAGTATATTACCATAAAACAAAATATTAATTTGATTAATGTATCTCTATCTACTAATTACATATGCAGAATTTATCTTTTATATGTGTCCTATTTTCAATGTATAATATAGCAATAGTGCTTCAGGGTAATTTACAGTAGCTTGTGTCTAAACTACATTGATTATTCAAATAAGCCCAATCATTACCTTTAAAAGAAGGATCTTTTCCAAGGCCCCCAAGCATGACACTGTTAATATTCCACATGCCTGGTGTAAATTCTTGTTTCTTTGTTCTAAATTCGGCAATCCTGTTGTTTTGTTCCCTACGAAAAAGATAAAGCAATAAAGTAATGTTTATTAATGGTAGTTTACATAATTATAGAAAAACATACTGGATAATTATTCAGGTGTTACCATATATAGTGAATAATGTAACCCCTATGGTAAATTATAAGGATATTAGAAGTTACAGAATATCTCCGTGACCATATAAAAGCATGAGGTGCAGACCTTTTAATTTATTATGGGGGGTACATTATTCAATATAATCCACCAACCATACATTTTAAACAAAGTTAAATTAATACACTAAAATGCAAAATTAAACAAACTTTATTTTAATTAAACAAAACAAAAAAGGACAATAAATCCCTCCCCCATGCATTTTTAATTTTAAGAGTGCTTAACCCCCCACCCACCATCTACCCTTGCAACTGTAGTACAGGTACAACTCCAAATACTCCCTCTCTCACCCCCCCCCTCCTCCTCCTCCCCTGGCTACACAGCCAGCACTGTTCTGAATTGGTTATCAGTGCTGGTTGAATGGAAAGTAATGCATCTTGCGGTTTAAGCAGTCTTATTTCCGCAGTTAGTGTGTCATATGCTGGTAAGCTGCAGTCACTTCCATATTGTTATAATCGCCATGCTACTGTGCAGTAGCGTGCCGATTACAAGTTATTTTACAGGCATTATTTTATAGGCATAGGAAGGGGTAGATTATAAACAAAGATGGATTAAGATCATATGATGTCATCATTTAGGGCCCCTTTTTTGCTATATATATTGTATAGCCTATAATATTGTTACTGCTTCTGAAGCTGGGCCCCCAGAAGTTTCCTGGGCCCTAGGCAGGTGCCTAGGGTTGCCTTGTGGATAATCCTGCTCTGATTATATAAGGGATAATGCGCCCCTTACAGTGTAATATAAGGATATTACGCCACCAAGGAGTTCCCTGACCATATAGAAGCACGAGGCCATAGGCAGAGTGCTTTTATACAGGACAGGGAACTCCGAGGTGGCGTAATGTCCTTATATTATATAAGGGGCGCATTATTTCTTATAATACATAAGTATCTGATTCCTTCACCCCATTCACATTTTAAACTATAGCCTTTTCCCTATTTCCACCTTAAATCCCCCAAGCTACCTTCTGTAACTTAAACCCAGTAGAAAGGAACACCCCAGCATCTATGCGGTTAAACAAATCTTTGTGGAGGAGGAGAGAGACATTGGTTATGAAGTGACAGGAAGCAGCTCCAGCAGGTTCTGTTAGTGAAGTTAAACACGGCAAAAAATGCTGAGTCATTGTCCAGGCATGAACACTGGAATGGGCGGAGTAGTGGGATATAAGAAATATAAGAAATGAGTCACTTAGTGACATAGCTGAGTGATTTTTATAAGGATATATACCACTGCAGCTCCCATTATAAAATACCACACTTATGTATTATAAAGTAATAAAATAATGTTTGCTTATAGTAGCAGTTAACATTGAATAAATGTTCAGGTAATAATATATAAAGTAATGTTTTCTCGTTTTTGAAGTTCACATTAAATACAATTTGAAAAAATAAAACACTTTTCATTGGAGCTGTTAATCATTCTCATCTGATAGCAAGAGGAGAGAAAATAAATAAAACTATTATGTCTGAATAAACCAGTTTTTCTTAGTAGGGAAAAAAATCTCTATGGAGAATCATTTATAATGAAGGTGGAACAATAACAAAGCACAGGAAAAGACCAATCCAGTATGTTTTTCTATATTCCAATAAAGACTTCCCATAGATCCATGATACAGTAATTCCCAGCAGATGTCTACAATAGCCTTGGACTACAGCCGTGGTACTGAATCCTTAATGGGCGGACAGGGGGAAATGAAAGACCTTCTATGATCTATAATCCATTTGTTTGTTTTCTTCTGTGTATTAATATGGTAATATGAATAGAACCCCCTTGGATGGTATTGAGTGTATATATTGACTTTCACTTTGATTGAAAGGATATGATATTTGAAGAATATAGATATTTTGTTGCTATAATTAATAACATAAAATTATTTCAAAGAATTTTAAGAAAAATAACTAACACCTGGAGCTGTAATGAAGACAACCGGGCCAAGGAAGCAAAATCAATAAAATTATATATCTGCAAATATGCAGATAATATATGACATTTATGAAGATTAAAGGACAACTCCACCCTCATAAGAACATCTTTCAGAAAGAATGGCCTCTTTAAAATATGTTGATATATCATAGTTTGTCCTATGAATTCATTACTGTATGCCTCATGGAAACTGAGCAATTTAGAAACCTGTACTGAGCCTGGGCATGCTCAGAAGAGGCAGACAGGGGATTAGCATTCAGTCATTGGCTGTGATGTCAACTGTCAAATCCATAACTGACAGTTGCTAACTGGAAAAACCAGGAAGCAGAAACGGGCAACAGGACGTTGTGCAGGATTTCAGGTTAGACTTCTATATTTCAGATTTCAAACTATTACCGTTTAGGATTTTGGGGGATGATTTACCTGTATTTGTAATTTTTAATTTTGGGACTGGACTTGCCCATTAATTTGACACAATGGGACTAATTTTGTGCTAAGAGTTATTAAAATGCAAACCCCCATGGGGACCACTTGCGGGAACACACCTTTAAAAAACAATGCCACTATAGCCCATCTGACAGCTAGTTTTGTTGAGAAAGGGGAAGTGCAACAAATAAACCACAATATGTGTTGTATTCAGTTAGATCAACTGGACTTGAAGTTTCGCTAGTTCTCTAATTGGCTTTCTCAATTCAGAATGGCATGTACAAGAATCTGTTGGCAATAAGTACCCTGACAAGTCCCAATTAGCATATAACAGCAAGGTGTTAAAGACCTTCTGAATGCAAGGTGTGGTTGAGGCTAAGTGTTATCGAAACTGCCCAGGGCGTTAAAACAGCATTGTACATGGCACCTTTATTCAGGCTTGGTTACTTTATTCATATCACATAAATGTCTTCCTTGACACCACTTTTGAACCAATCCTGTTCCTGTTCAATCCAATATGTTGATACTACAATCTTCAAAGGTATGTCCTTTTTCCATAAGATGCAGGTACACTGAGTCCTAACCTGAGAAATTGTCTCTTCTGTGCTGGGCCATAAGTTGTTGTAGCTGCGGTGTGGTCTCCCCCACATACAAACCAGAGCACTCTTCACTGCATTGTGTATATGATGTCACTCTTATGTTTCGCTTTTGGGTCTTTCAAATGCAGAAGTTGCTGCCTTGGTGTGTTGTTTGGTCTAAAGCAGACAGAGAGGTGTTCAATACCAGCTGTCTGCCATGTGCAATGCTGTACATTCCCTGCCAGGGAATATATTACTAACAGATTGTTGTACAAATCGTTCTGAATTGATCGTCCTGTTGATCTAACTGAATACAACAGAGATACCATGACCTGGATGAATGAGAATCTTCACACACAACCCACAATATCCCCAGTAATTAAAATTCCAATTTGGAGCTTTGGTGTTTATTTTTCCCCTTCTAATGGATAGGGTAGGGTTCACCTAGGCTAAAAAGTTTGGACTAGATTGATTTATTTCTTTATTCAACTATACCTCCATAAACAAGATAGTAAAAATTACATAAGAAAAGATAGAAAACAAATTTCCAAGCATTGATAGAATGGGAATGTTTACCCCTTAAATGAAAAAGTATATATGAAATCACACTTAGACTAAGTAGCTGGGGATATAGCATTCAATCATTGGCTGTGGTGTCATCTGTAGCGTCCACGACTGACAACATTTCAGGTTAAGTCTTACATCTCTCAGATATCTAACTTGCAGTTTTGGGGGTGATTTACCAACATGCAATATTTCATTTGAGAGGTGGACTTGCCCTTTAAGTTGTATAACATGACAAACCCGTCCTCACCCTGTATAAGGTGCATATTATCCAAATACACAAGCCATTTAAGAGATATTAAGCAATACCAAAAATACTTTTATAGTATCATTAGTATAATATAGCATGTAGCATATATAGTACTGTAAAGGTGGGTGGAGATTCTAGAGAATTATTACTCCATTTGTATGTCCATGTTAAATGTGGAGTAACTTTTAGTACAATTTATATAATTACAATGGCCCTGATACTAATATAATATTTAATAATATATAAATGGGACTAGTCCAAGAATCCAAAGGATCAAGTGGGTTAGGGAGAGGGAATGTCATGTTTAGTCCATGGTGTATATAGCACAGTATAGCAACACAAAAGGAACAAACATAGACCTTTTCTGAATTTCTTTCTCCTTCATTAAGGCAATTCGGGCTTCCTCTTCATCTTCAGATTCACTGTTGTATAAATGGTATATTACTCTAAGGTAATCCATGTCCTGTGAAGGTAATTGTGTTCAGTATCTAGTCCATATCACAAAGGATACAATGTAAAATGGGCAAAGAGTGTGTAAGCCTATTTGCTTTCATTTGTTAGTTTGGTTTTTTTAAGGCAACTTATTTTAAAATAGGCAATTACTTTCTTATTTTTTTAGTTCAATTTTATGTTTTAGTGTAATATGTTTGGCAATTCAAATAGAGATTTTGCTGTGCCCATTTAACATTTTTGGGAGGGGAATTTGGTCTAAATATATTTAATACACATACTTATGGTATGTTACTTTTCTTACAAGAATGAACATAGTTAATGCTGCTAGTCCCAATGTTCTTAAAGGGGAACTGTGGTCTCCAAACAAGTTGAGTTTAAATGAAAGGCCAGTTTCCTAACTTTAAAACGAGCCATCAACCACCTCTCTACCTGCTCCACAGCCCAAGGTATACAGAAATGACTGACCAGAAAGTTAATGGGTGGGAGGCTGACATGTGACATTCCTAAGGCTTCTCCTGCACAGTGCCGCCGGCAAGCACAGCCTCAGACTCCCTCAGTGTGTGAGGGAGACAGGAAGTCCCTCCTCCTCTCTACTGTGTGAGGGACCTGCAGCTGCAGAGAAGGTAAGGGAATCTACAGCCCTTCTCTCTGACTATGTGAAAACAGGCTTTTCAGGCAGAGTTCTCACTCCGCCTGAAAAGGCTGTTTCCACAGAGTTTTCTGGGGGGGGGGTCAGAGTGGCCCACAGCCCCTGTGAGTGGGTGGGGCTTAGGCACCCATAAGTGGGCGGGGCCACATGGGGCTGTAAGGAAATGGGCCAAGGGGGGCCTGCAACTGGAGGGACCATGGGGTCCATGAGTGGGAGGGACCAGGGGGGCTGCAAAGGGAAGGAGACACAGGGCAGATTGACAGGTTTCAGAGCAGTAAGCAGTAAGTGTAGGGGACCTGGTGATGCTGCTGCCATATCACGCACAAAAATGTAAATATCTTCAAAACTGTAAAATAAACAATCGAAATAAATTGCAAAAACTCTTAAGAGAGCAACTCCTATCAATTTACCTAAAGTCATGTTTGGACCACAATCCTTTTTGTCTGTACTGGTTTGTGTCACAGCTTTTCACAAGATAATGAAATATATTGCATAAGTAAGCATATACCGCAAACCTGGTCAGATTTATCTGTGTGCCCAGCTTTAGACAACCACTGACAGCTGGAGTAAATGAAAGCACAAGGCATGCCAATAAAAAAAAGAAAAGTGACCAGCACATTTATTTGGACAATATAATTTAGAATTTATTTTTACCAGATTACAGTAGTTTCATAGAACTCTCCCTCACTTATAAACATTTTAAACTTAAGAAATTTGTTGGAAATTCATTACAGTATACCTAATTCACAATACCTACAGTATTCATAATTCATTTAAATCATAGCTAAGCACGTATTACTGACCATTCTATTACAACTAACAAGAACATATTTATTACCATTAACTACAGCATTATTTCTACCACTATATAAACTTAAAGGATTCGGGTTATGCTACAGAATGTCTAAAACCTTTCTCACATAAGCAGACAGTGTAAACATATTATTTCCAGACTGTATTCATGTAACAGTATCTGGTATGTATCTATATATATATATATAAACTACTGTGACAGGTGCTGGCTCTACCCTTTCCTGTCCCAACTCTGCTACCCTGACTCCAGGCGACCTACCATAACCCTGCCTTTTTGCCTTTGCTCTTCTTGGATATAATACAGTGGCTTTTCTATTTTAATTCATCCCAAGTACCCTTTGCATCAGCTAGTTTACCAGGTATGCATTTCCCAAAAGCTTGTTGATTAAATACTATGGCATAATTACAAATCAATGCTGGTAGCTTTATAACCCCCCCCCCCCCAAAAGCTTAGAATTGGGTGCATAGGAAAAGTAACGTTGGGGGCCCCCCATCCCTCCGGTTACTGCTCCCATGGTAGTTGAAGCTCTAAATCCCTCTCACCATCTTGTATGACAGACAAAGCAAAACAGTAATCGTTTTTTAGCTAATCTTTTACTAATTACTAATGACAGTCACTATAATAGTAAATAGTTTGTTCTGTAGCTGTCAATTATAGATAGCTGAACCACCAAAAGTTTGGTTCCTTTTACAACTATCGAACTTCAGTAAAAGTTCAATAGTTCCAAAACGGACCCATTAAAGTCAATGGGGAAAAATAGTTTGAAAAGTTCTGATTAAATACAGATAAAATAGAAATGGTTACTTACTGTAAATGGCACTGGGACCTGAGAAATGGTCTGGGAAACATGTACATATCACCAAAACTACATTCCAACCCGCATATGCGGGTTAGACAGAATTTGAGGGTTAGCAAACACTACATTCCAGGGTTATTACCGAATTTAAGGATTACCAAATGCCGCATTTGAGGGTTATGGCTGAAATCGAGGGTTAGTGAATGCTACATTCAAGGGTTACCAAACGCATTCTAGTGCTATGTAGCGCTAAAGTCCAAGGTTATCGATTCGAAAATCCTGGAATTTTCAATAATTATTGAAAACATGTCTGCGAATTCGAGTTTCTAAAAAATCGGAGTTCGTACAAATTCATAAAATCTGTCTCAAATTTGAGTTCTAGCATGCTTACTTTCAATCGCTTAATGACTTGTTAAACAATGAGCCCTACCTGAGATTGTAGATATTTCATGTAGTCATCAGAGGTGAGAGGAGATTTCCACCACACAAGCCATGAGTTACTAGTTCTAGAGGCTTCCTTTTCCAAAGGTATAGGTTGTCCTGCACTGTTTGATTTACAATGAATACAAATAATCAGATTAAGCTCTAGGATTGATCAATCAGTTTTAAACATCAAAGCTATGGGGATGGCCTCTTCAAAAGGCCCTAAACATTACCATAGCTACATGTATAATATCATGGCTTACTTATAAATATCAACAGCCATATTTACTATTTGTTCCTAAGGCCACCCCAAACAGATCTATCTTGATGCATGCACAGACTATTAGTGAGAAAATGAGTTCTCACAGTTAAATCTGCTTAAAGGGGACCTGTGGTCTCCAAACAAGTTGAGTTTAAATGAAAGGCTTCCCACCTTTAAAATGAGCCATCAACCACCTCTCTATGTGTTCCACAGCCCAAGATATAAAGAAATTATTGACCAGAAAATTAATGGATGGGAGGCTGACATGTGACATTCCTAAGGCTGCTCGTCCACCTCGCCGCCGCCAGCCTCAGACTTCAGTGACAGGACAGGAGACAGAAAGTCCCTCCCCTTCCCTTCTGTGTATAGATCCCTACAGAGAAGGTAAGGGAATCTACAGCCCTACTCTCCCACTATGTGAAAACAGCCTTTTCAGACAGAGTTCTCACCCCGCCTGAAAAGGCTGTTTTCACATAGTTTTCTGAAGGGGGGGGGGCTGAGTGACCCACGGCACCCGCGAGTGGGCGGGTCACATGGGGCTGTAAGGGAAGGGGCCAAGGGGGGCCAGCAAATGGAGGGGCCATGGGGTCCATGAGTAGGAGGGGCCAGGGGGGCTTGCAAGAGGAGGGGAGCTGCAAGGTTAGGAGGAGACACGGAAGATTGACTGTTATCCACTGACATGGTTTCAGAGCAGTAAGTGCAGGGGACCTGGTGATGCTGCTGCCATATCGCATACAAAAATGTAAATACCTTCAAAACTATGCAAAATAAACAATGAAAATAAATTGCAAAAATTATCAGGAGAGCAATTCCTATCAATTTACCTAAAGTCATTTTAATTAAGATACTGCTAACATTCTGATTTTACCAGTTATCCGGGGAAGTTAATGCCAGAGAATCCAGCTCCTTGTTGATCACACGCTGACTTTTTCTTCTGCTTAGGGTTGTTGAAGATAAACATAGAGAGAAATCCATTTTAACTGCATATGGCTCGGTTAATAAATCCTTTAAGATAAATAATATATTGTTCTATTAGCAGTCTTTCCTAGTGTGAAAAGGTGACCATATACTACTGAGATAGTATAATATTTGGGGTTGAATAAAGACATACGTCCATCCAGTCCAACCTACTCAGCAATACCCATACTTCCTGTCTAAATGTTGATCCAGTAGAAGGCAAAAAAACCCACCAGAGTTAATTAACTCCAAGTGGGAATCAGAAATATCCCTGGATAGGATCCCAACATAGTATAGTATAGTATTTGAGGTTGATTAAAGATATATGTCCGTCCAGTCCAACCCATCTAGCAATACCCTCATTTCCTGCCTAACTGTTGATCCAGAGGAAGGTAAAAAAAAAACACCAAATTACTGATAGGGAAAAAAATTCCTTCCTGACTCCAAGTGTCAATCGGAAATATCCCTGGATCAATTCTACTTTATATATCAATACCAGTAACTTGCAACATTCCTTGTTTGCAGAAACTCATACAGCTTTTTTTTAAAAAAACTGTCCAATGAACCTGTCATCACAACATCCACTGCATGACAGTTCCATAGCTTTACCGTTCTCACAATGAAAAACCCTTTCCGAACTTGAAGACTAAATGTATTTTCTTCAAGAAACATTTATCTCCCTTGAATCCATACCTCTCTTTATACAAGACAATATCTTTCTGGCTCAAGCTGTTGCTGCTTGGCACTGCTTGCTACCTTTAAGTTTGTTATCCACCTGTTGGGAAGATCCCTTCCCAACAGGGATTCACTTAACACAGAGCCATTTATAGTATAAGCAGCACAAGGATTTTTTAATTCAAAAAAGCATCATGAATGTCTATTCTATCTAATATCCTTTGCGGTGGCAGTTTTCTTACCTTCCGATGTTCTGACCTGGTCCTTTCATGTTGCGATCACTGTGAGTCGCAAAAAAGGACGTGTCAGACGGTTCCTTTAAAATCGCCTTGAACATCATGGAAACATCAGAAGGTAAGTTCTAATTGGGCACCTTTAATCTGCATGTTTTTACTGCATCGCAGTCAATTAATGTCTGGGTGCTGAATAAATCAACGACGGAATATGGTATGCCACATTTTTATGGAGTTTTAATTTTTCAGGCTACTAACTAAAGCTGTGTGCACACAATGCAAAATTTCGGCCTGATCGACCGGTATTTCAGTGTATCGGTCTAACAGGCCAAAATAATTACATGGGTTTTCGGCCGCGACCTACCATTCATTCGTCTGAATCATACAAATGGTTGATCGCCACGTCCGAGAACCACAGCACAGTTGGCCAAGGTTACTTTTGCCACAACCAACAATCCTTTGTCTTGGCAGATCAGTCTGAAGACCAGTCTGAAGAATCTCATCGTGTGTACACAGCTTAAAGGCTTGATCAACAGATGGTTGATTCTGTGCAGGACACCTGATGAACGAGCGTGGAATGAAAGCCCATTTTAGGTGATAATATCATTTGTGCAGTTATTCAGTTGGATCAGATCATAAAAAAGCCAAACCTTATGGTTACACACATGCAATTATCTGGCAAATCTGGCATTTGTTGCATGCATGTCCCGTGTTAGTTTGTGTGTAAAAAGCTTTACTGAAGACAAGAACTAAAGCCCTATAATATTGAAAACAATCCAGCATGGATCACAAATTCTTGTTAGTTTCCAGTTTTGAAGCTGGCTCCTCCATTGACAGGGCAGGGAACTGACCCTACCTTATCTGCAGTGCCTCTCTCCTACACACTGCTGCCAGAACCGTAGGGAGCAGTCATATATGCATCATTTCTCACCTGATCAAATTTGAGATGATCAGTCGAAAGATTGTTAATAAGTTCTCCATAAACTTCTTCAAGTTCACTTCCAACACTTAGACCTTGATCTAGCCTTTTTACAGTAGAGCTTTCAATCTGAAACAGAAATATCCATTTGTAAGATAACACATTCATTAACCATGCTCTCTAGCAATGCTATAATAAATGTTTAAATATGAGCAGATAAAGACTGTTACAATATGCTATATGGATGAGCTACATCATAAAAAGAAAGGGTGCCAGAGACTATTTTTTTCTGTTCTTTTGCTAAACCCTTTCCATCTCTCTCTGAAATTTCAGGTGTCCCATTTTGTGTGCTATGTCTTGGGGGACCTCATATGCAATCTCCTAAATTAATTTTACTTACTGATTAAGCAGCCCCAGAAACTTGTTTTGCTATATTTACCTTTACCAAAAATGCTTTTTGGTCTTATGAAGGTTTTCATTTATCCAGCTCATGGTATATTCATCCGACTGGCTTACTAAGTATGAAGTGAGAAAGGGCTAGTGTACCCTGGTGGGACTAAAACAAGCACAAATACATATATATATATTATTTATTACTGCAAGATACACTATTCACAAATGAGCTGGCCAGCTCTATCAATAAATACTAAAAATATATATACCAAATACACCCTATATAATAGAATAAGATATGACCATTAAAATCCCAAAATATCGTGATATAGGAGGATAAAATAACTGTAAAAGGCAGTGGCGTAGCTACAGACTTATGGGCCCTACTGCAAAATTTGGGCATGGGCACCCCAACACCGCCACAAAGTTGGCACAAAGACTGGTTAAATGCTTGGCATGCAGACACTGATAAACTGGTTGGGAAACTGGCACTGCAAACAGCCAGGCACTGGTTAAATGCTTGGCACACAGACAATGGTAAAAATGCTTTGTACACAGACCACTGGTAAAACAGTTGGCACACAGACTGGTAGTTTGTATTTGTGCTTGTTTTAGTCCCACCCACAGGATATACTAGTTCTTTTTGATATTCCACCTGTATAGGTGACCCATACTGGGCTACCCTTTTCCAGGGTTCACCTGAGTTGGGAGACCCAGGAGTACTGTTGTGAGGGTACTTGGTATTTCTGCTGTGTTTTTTACCAAATTGAGAAAGCCAGTCAGATGATTAGCGAAACCTCTTCAATAACTAAATTTCAGGTCCATCTGATCTAACTAAATACCACAGATACGCTTTAATCCTTAATTACGCACCGCAACTTGAAGACACTTCCACTGCTGCTGTACGAGTAATTTATGCACTGCACAGCAGCAAAGTCAGCTTTAGGTCTTGTCATCAGCCATTGGCCCCATCAGCTATTTTAAAAGTAAATTCCCATGCTAAAGGAGGTACATTGCGATCTTTCAGGTTTTCAGTCATGAAGTATTGATCGTCTGTGCCATTGTGCAGTGACCAAGTTGTGTATGGCTTAGCCTTACATACACAGAATCACATAATTTGAAACACGTTTTTCAAAATTAATAATTGGCTAGTATTTAATATGGTTATAACTCAATCTTTACAATTGCTTTGTAAACTTGAGCATGAGGAGAACATGCAAACTCCTTGCAGATGTAACCTAGGGAGGATTGAAACATGTGACTGTACTGCAAAGCATCATTGCTAACCACAATGCTACCATGTTGTCTGTAACAGAGCCTTACTCTTATTCTTGTTTTTATTTCAATATTTATATCTACGATAAGTAGCAAAACAAACTCTAGTAATGAAATAATTAGCAATAAGAACTATATGTTGTCCTCTGAATAAGGGACTAAAGAAGTATGTGCTAAATTTCCTCAGTCCACCATTGTGTAAGATTAGATAAATCATACACATACGCCCTACATACCCATCCCTACAAGTGTATTTTATTGCTATGCTGGCTATGGCATTAAATGATGTATATTCTTAGTTTGGCTTCTTGGTCCTCATTTCAAATCTCTCGAGGCCCTGCAGTAAATTATCCCCAGGCCATTTCACTATAGGGAATAGTCCAGAAAACAGAATGGGAGCACATCAGTCACACTACCAATCTATTTGACTGACATGAACTAGTTGCCTCATTCCTAATTCACTGCAAGAAACATGCTCTGTATGAAATTGAAGTCTGCATATGGCAGACGCACTGAAGAACAAAACCAAACAAAATCAAATGTCATTTCTTATTTTGTGCAAAGTCTTTCAATCCGATTATTATAATGAAATATTTATTATATGTCAATAACTGAAAAGGACTATAATGTATGTAGTTTGAACTTAGCTGTTTCTTATTGGGTGGGCACAAACTGGTATTTTTAATTTTCAACATAGCATGCCATGTTGTAAGTTCGCCACCTGGAGGTACTACTTATAAATTACAGCTTGTGTAAAGGAGACATTATCATTATAATTTTTCTGCCTGAAGCAGCATAGTGCTGTTAACAACTTAATTATCATTATAAATCAATATATATCTTAGCTGCGGTGCTTTAGATGTAGGCTTTTACCACATTGCTGTATTGATGCTGCTTTCAAATATCTATTCAGCGGCTTCAGTACTGCCTCTTATTAATGTACATTGGCCTGATATGTACTTAATTTTTACTTTAGTTTTAGCAGTGCTATAAAAAGATTTTGTCTGTAGGACCCTTTAATATTTTTATGTGTGATTACATGTGTATTTGACTAATAACTGGTATATGCATGTTAAGGAGGCCATACATGGCAAACATAACA
This sequence comes from Hymenochirus boettgeri, assembly GCA_019447015.1. Lineage (NCBI taxonomy): Eukaryota > Metazoa > Chordata > Amphibia > Anura > Pipidae > Hymenochirus > Hymenochirus boettgeri. The sequence continues at coordinate 93,085,480 of CM033471.1, read as the reverse complement.
ACTGCAGGGGGCCCAGGAGCCAAGGAGACCCCATCGTCTTATTTTTTCTATGACAGATATAGCCTTCTGCCAGAAAACCACTGTGGATGAAGCACACATAGGGGCCCCATCATAGTTTTACTGGGGACCCAGTGATTCCTAGGTACACCACTGATTGTATGACAGTCAATATAGTACAGTGTAAGGTAACCAATGACAACATTAAACTAAGAACACCTGTCCTTTTTCATTATCGAAGAATGTATTGTTTGATCTCTCTACAATATTATTATGTGTATGGCCTATATTTTAGACTAAAGTAAAATATTAAAAAAATCTAATTTTTTTTATTAAAGTATCTGTTTTCTAAATTAATGTTCATACCTCTAGGATATCAAGCTTATCAGACTTTCATGTTTATTAAGGTGACATTTACCTAGGTTGTCCTTTGGCTGTTGCTAATGTATCTGGGTCTAAAGGACAGTATGCACATTGGAAAATCTGTCAATCACATCTTGTTGAAAACCAGTTAATGAACCTACAACCACCCACTTGGGGATATGATGATTTTTTTTTTTCTTTCTTTAGACATTTTTGTTTTATTAAAATTTTGTGGTAGGTAGGTATATTTGTTACATTTTTCTTTATGGACCGTCTATGTGACAGGATTCAAACACATTTGTAACATTTTTTACCTCTGATGAGAAATCGTTGTACACAGGAGGATATGGTGAAAGTTGAGTAAGTTCAGTAAATATCCTATGGGAGGGTTGGGCATCAGCTCGCCTCAATATTGGTTTGTTAGTGAGGTCTACAACATCAATAGAATGGGGCTGTGGGTGAAGCAATGCTTGTGCTTTTAAAGGTTTTTTCACTTGTTCATGCTTTTTATTTAAATCCTGCAGACACAAATGCATACAATTATTGTAATATAAACCAATCAAAAATTATTCAAACTCCTGCTTATAACAATTTTAGGTCAAAACCAATATGTAAACTTAAGATCATTTTATACACAATAACTAAAGTAGAAATATAAAATAACTGAAAAATAAGTTAAAACGTGGCATCTTTTAAAATGTAGGTTCATCAAAATTGCAGCTTTTGCAATATAACTATATACTTGAGTATAAATCGACCAGAGTATAAAGCGAGGTACTTATTTTTACCTGAAAAAAGGAGTAAAGGTGAGTATAAACCGGGGTAGAAAATATGACCACTACTGCCTTTTGATTCTGTATTGTTTTGAGGCTTTAGTTGCCCTTTAAATGGACAGCAGAATTCCCAACCAGTAGTTCTATACAGTAATAGCCAAATCCAGTATGGCTATTACTGTATGGGAATTCTGTCCATTTAAAGGGCAACTAAAACCTCAAAATACAGAATCAGAAGGCAATCTTTAACAATAGATACCATCCTCCTGATTCTGTATAGTTTGAGGCATTAGTTGCCCTTTAAATGGACAGTAATCCCATACAGTAACCCCCATTCCTTGGCACTCCAGATGTTTGGAAACTACAACTCCCAGTATGCTTTAGTTACTGGGCGTTGTAGTTTTCAAACATCTGCAGTTGCAAGGAATTGACACTGCAGGGATTACTGTACCTCCACCCCCTTCCAAGAGCTCCCCCAGTTATGAATTCCTTCTTCTACCTTGGCCACTCGCTCCGCTTCCTCTGCTCTGCCACCTGCTCCACATCCTCTGCTGCCTGACGTCACTACTCTGTGTCTGCCTCACTTCCTGGCGCCCAGTAGTGGTGTCAGCCAACAGAGGATGCGGTACGAGCGGCTGCCGGAGCAGGTAAGCGTTTGACTTGAGTATAAACCGAGGTTCAGTTTTCAGCCAATTTTTTTTTAAGCCTGAAAACCTCGGTTTATACTCAGGTATATACGGTAGACTCCCAAATAACACAAATATAAATGTAATATTACAAAATCTAAAGCAGGACACAAAAAGCAAAGCTAATTAGCAATTATTAGTCATTAGATACATTAGGCATGCAGCAGGCAGATTATATTAAAGGTGTGAGGTGGCCAATCTAACTTAGAGTGTATGTTTTATATAATTTTACAGACAAATAAATCATCATATAAATTAATAATTCTGACCTAACTAATTTTGCTTCTGGCCAATACACCTGTTGTTGTAGGGATTATTAGAAACACACAACCAATATTCTGTAATAGTTGCACGTACAGAAACAGCATGGTGTAGAACTGCAGGGAGAGGATAATGTAATAAAGTTATCTTAGCACAGCTCTGTGCAATACATTTCTCTATAGTGTTCCTAATGGTGAATGTTGTGTAGGCACAACGCACAACCTGTTAGTTAAGGAGTTAACAAAAATATGTGCTTAACTAATAAGAATAAAAGATCTGTTAAAATACTAAATATAAAAAACAAGGTGAAATGTATAACCTGTCAAACAATGTTATGTTCCTCATTGTTATGTCCAAATGCATTTCCTGGTTTTTATGGGAAACAATTCATAACACTTTCTGATAATTTGATTGTCCTGTTTTACCAAGGTCCAATGTTTCCCTTAGGGCTAGGCCACACTGCTGCTCTTTTTTTGCGTTTGCGCTTGCGTTTTTTTTTTTCTATCATTGAAAATGCGTCAACGCACCGAAAACGCGCATTTGAATATTGTTCCCTTAAATTCTGGTGTTTTCTTCTTTTTTTTCCCTTTTTCTGGATCAACAGTCAGGCAGGACAGGTGGGTATTGCTGAGTAGGTTGGACTGGATGGATGTATGTCTTTATTCAACCCTTAAATGCTATATTACCGGTATACCTCGAGTTTCCGGGTGCGTTGCGATTGCAATCCGCATTTTAAATCGCAATCGCATACGTTTTTCAATAGTTAATGAAAAAAACGCATGCACAAACGCAACAAAATCGCACATGAAGTCGCATGGGATTCCGTGTGTGATTGCGTTTATGTTGCAGCGTGGCTGTGCCCTTATAAACGGTAATCCTGCTGTTGTCCACACTGCACAGCCTAAAATGGTACAGAATGGAAAGCACAAATAGCAGTAGTTTATTAGGGATCTATTAAATCTGCTCTTGGGTCCTGGAGACACTGACATGATGGGCTGTAAATATAGCAAAATGTTTTTCTATGAGTTACGGTAACCATTCTAACTAGTTTCAATGGTGGGGCATCACAATGTTTGTATGGAGTGTCACCTGCTCAAACTATCAATAAAGACTGTACATCATATGCTTTGTTCCCTCTTAGCCGTTCTAAGAGTGAGAATCCATTGTGGATTATTTATGTAGGTTATTATTCGATAATAAAATAAAGAAGCATCTCTGATTTCAATCCAATGAAATCTCTATCAACTGACTTTATAAATCAACAGAAAAATTAAAAGGTTGTTTTTTTAGTAAGCAGTACCAGGCAGCAACAGCTAGAGCCAGAAAGAGGTATGGATTCAAGGGAGAAAAATGTTATTCTCCCTCTTTGCAAAGCATTGGTAAGGCCTCATTTGGAATATGCAGTGCAATTTTGGAATCCTGTGTACAAAAAGGACATCTTGGAAATGGAAAGGGTTCAGAGAAGGACAACTAAAATAATAAAGGAAATTGGGGAGCTTGAATATAAAGACAGACTGGATACGGTAAGTTACAATTAAGTACACTAGAGAAAAGGCACTTGCGTAGGGATATGATTACTGTGTATAAATACATTAACTGCAGAACAAAAAGAGGGAATCCAGAAAGCTGGACGAGTTTCTAATAAGAAGGAATGTTGCAGGTTACTGGTATTGATACACAAAGTTGAGTTGATTCAGGAATATTTCAGATTGCCACTTGGAGTGGGGAAGGAATATTGTTCCCTTCATAATTCTGGTGTTTTCTTCTTTTTTTTGCCTTTTTCTGGATCAACAGTCAGGCAGGACAGGTGGGTTTTGCTGAGTAGGTTGGACTGGATGGATGTATGTCTTTATTCAACCCTTAAATGCTATATTACCAGTATACCTTTATTAAAGATTCCATTTTCCGAATTTTTTCTACATTCATTCTTCTACTTGTTACAGCTTTTATTAAAGGAGGAATCTCATCGCCAGAGAAGGGTTCAAGTTTTATTGGTGTTGAATTGTGTATCAACCTTGGAAATTGGAGAAAAAAAATGTCAGATTTCCGTACATGCCATCCTGGGAAAGAGCTGTTACAATCAGTCTTTTTACAAAATGCCCTCCAATCAGTATATATTTTATATAATATATATTAGCTAAACCTAGCTATAATGGATTTTGGAAAATCACAAGTACAGAAATGTTTCATTTATGTTTTTTTATTTTATTTCCCCATATTTCTCACCATATTGCCAGATTTTGCCTCTTTTGTGTTTTTTAACACTACATTTTGCCACTTTATAAATATACGTAAAACTAGCATTTGGGAAACAGCAAAGTTAGTTGTTAAAAAAACGTTCACAGCGCTCCTTTATACAGTGTATGCCCCTTCATGATGCATTACTGGTTGGCCAATAAATAAAAATAATAAATAAAGAACATATTGAGATTAGTCCTTTGCATTATCTCTCTTAAATGGTGCAAAACAGAGAGCATCATAAAGAAAACCAAACATTGTGTTAACCACCTGTTCACAGGCATGTTCACCCCCAAAACTAAAATTTAACCCGATGCTGGCCCCAGTGGGTAGTGTTAAAAAAAATCCTTACTTTTCTCCTCTGCTCTAAATGGTTCCCCTACAGTGTCTATCTAAATTCCAGGATAGTAAGAGAAGGAGTTTGTTCACACTAGGAACGGATAAAGATGCAACTTAACGCAACGTGTTAAAACGCAACGTTTTAACACGTTTTTGAATTCATTGCTAACCATTTGTGTGAGCATTATCATTCGTTTGTGTCAGTTTTTTTCTGTATTACTGTCTGTTGCGTTTGAACGCATTTTTTTTATTCATACCAAAGAACACTGAAATGATGTCACAGAAACTCCCAGGCATCCTTTTCGAAAAATGGACAGAAACGCAAATCGCATGCATTGTTGTCCGTTGTACCATGTTTTCATGCATTTTAGACGGACAGCATTTTTAAAACAGACTGGAACGGAACAGAGTACAATGCAGCAAGTGTGAACGATACGGTCAGTCCATTTTTTAAAATGCACCAGCGTTTGAGAAACTTATACAAACTTATGTAGTGGGAATGAACCCTTAAAAGACCGGGTGCCTTTGGCTAAGTGAATAGCCGGCAGCCACGTCTATGATTGGCTGATTTTCAGCCAATCACAGACGTGGCTGCCAGCCAAGATCCCAATGTAGCTCTGTTCCCAGAAGTTGCATTGGGAGCTGAAGCCAACAAAACCCGGTCTGGGGTTTCCTAGTAAGTAAGGTTCTGGGGACTTTTAAAAAAAAACAAACCATGTGGTTAGGGTTAGGAGAAGGAAAGCTACACTACAGCAAATCTTTGTTTTTATGGTGGACAAACCTTTTAATATAATATAATGTGACTATGTAATGTAAACATTTAACTGCATGTGAAAACACTAACATTGTTTTCTATTACATGGTTAGACAAAATGAAGTCTTTGTAACATTTTACAACATATAAGAATAAAAAAAAATACCCTTTGAGGTCCCTTGAAACTTGATTTTCTTTCACTGTATTGGTTTTCCATGTGTTGCTAAACTCTGGGCATTCTGCAGCTCGTGGCTTTATGGTAATGCCCAGTTCAGTAGACAGCAGGTCACCCTTTTTCAGCTCCAGGCATGAATGAGACTTCTGTATTAGAATGCCTAATAACGTTAGACTGCAGCAGTGTGCTTACACTATATATTTATATTCAGGTAGGATGAATGCAATAAGCTGGAAAATGAATGGAGGTCTTGACTTCATACGTGGGTATCTGTTCTAAGTAAACAGAAAGAGGGAGCAGCACAGGGCTGTACTAATTCTAATGGAAGGAGAAGCGAAGTTAAAATACAAATGTATCGCTCACCTCTAAAATCAGCAGCATTCTGGAGAATCATCTAATACATTCTGCAGGTTCCTAGCTTGTACAGAATGGGTCTTGGACCCAGCATGTCACCGGTGCTGTAAAGTAACTAGTCTGTGACCTCTCTGTAGTCAAGTCTGAATATAATCAGAAAACCAATTGCTCTTCACAAAAAAGGAGGGCTTATGACATTTAGAAAATGTCATAAACCTGCAGACTGAGAGGTGAGAGTTACAGCTATCTGCTATGGGATTTATAGAATCTATCCCGACTTCTTTATATTTCCGATTTAGTATTCCTTTAATGGGCATGTGCACCCTCCAAACCAGCAATGAATGGAAAAGCCGTGCATGGAACCACGTGCTGGTAAGTATGCTAAGAAGCCTTGCAGAGGCAACGTCTAGGTTTGGGGGGTAGTTAGCAATATCGAAATTTTAAGGTGGGTGCACTACTAGCGAGCACACGGAAGGGACAAATGGCTGTTGGCTCGGCCACAATTCGCACAATCGAACATGTGGTCCCATAGCTAACTGCAGGATTGGCCGAGGTTTACCAACAGATTCGATCGCCCGTTCGTCCGATCCGGACAAATGTGTGGCCGACACCGGTTGTGGCTATCACAGATTTTTGGGCCCAACCAACCAATACACGGAAGTATCTGCCTGTGTGTACCCAGCGTTAGGGGGGTGGATATACCCTTTAAATATCTCTGAAACAATCCGAAATGATTGCTCTGAATAATTCCGAAGATGTACACACACAAGGTTCTATAACTATTTTAAATGACAGTAAAATTACCTTTCCCATATAGGACAAGAAAACAAACCTTCAAACAGCTGGATTGTTTGTTACTTTCTTTCATTTCCTGGTCCTCTGAGAGGGTATGTGGGCAGGGTGTTGTTATAACTTCACCTTTAAGAAAAGGTTAGGACATTGTTTCTGCTTAAAATTGCATTTTGTGTGCAAAGCAAATCCTGTTTTTTAAGACACATCTTTATATTTCTCTTGTTCTAGCACAATAACAGTCCAGATGCTCCATACGCCTATTACCACAACATAATTGCTTCCATAATGTTGCATTACCAGTTCATGTTTAGGCTACTATCACACAAATGGATTTTATCTGATCTGTTTTCTGTATGTATGCTATACACTGGGTAGATCAACGGTGCAAGATGGTGCATGTGGATTGTTACTTCTGATTGAATTCAATCTGCCACCTGTCGGCGTGTGTATGGCTCGCTTTAAAGGATAAGTGAACTGTAAAATCAAGTTTAGTTTAATAGTAAGATGCCGCTTTAAAAAATCTTTCCCCCTTTATATTTCCCCCTAGGTTCCTCCTGAGCCTACCTGTGTGGCTGTAAAGTTGGTGACATCTTGGATATAAAGGTAAGTCTGGTGAGCTCCTCCCTCTTCCCTTAGCCCCCAAATACGTGCTGGTGATGTCCGTGCGCGCATGTGATGTCATGGTGCATGCGCGGACATCACAATTTGGAGGCAAGGGAAGATGGGAAGGAAGTGACTCTCAGAGGGAGGAGCTCACCAGACTTACCTTCACATCCAAGATGTCACCAACTTTACAGCCACACATGTAGGCTCAGGAGGCACCTAGGGGGAAATATAAAGGGGGAAATATTTTTTAAAGTGGCATCTTACTATTAAACTAAACTTGATTTTACAGTGCACTTATCGTTTAATGTGTCTAAAGGGGACCTTCACTTGACAGATGCTATAAGAGTTTGACTCTTTTGCAACTAGTTCTGCGGACTATGACTGTGCTTTCATTACACCAAGATACATGGACAACGTCTGAACTGAATACTACAAATGCAATACAATCGGATCAGGCATACTTACATCCACCTCATTCCTGATGAAACAAGGCAATTTTGACACATAATAAAATTTTTATTGTGTCTTATCCTTTTGCATGTGTTTAGGGCTTGCTACTTTATTTTGTGAATTTTCATAATAAAACTCCCATTGTTCCCATTGTTAAAGGTAATGCATTGCTTTCCTTACTACATTGCTGCAGGTTAGCGAGGGTTTGGGGAATCAGAGGTGATTATTATTTAATCTGTGGCAGAAATCTCAGAGCTGAGGACCACCAAATGAATGGCTAAACATGCAAAGAGATAGGGATGTAACTACCAGGGGAGAAGGGGGAGCAAAGGATCGCATTAATAAAGGTTTCAGTTGTCTGTCGCACCCAATTCTGCACGTGATACAGGAAAAGGCCGTTTCATTTTACTCACATTTCATATCTTGTACATGCTTGGTATAATCTTGCTTGGGAATTAATTCATAGGCTTCTTTTACATTCAGTTTTTGTATGTTTTCTATCTACAAAAGATTTCAAAGCAGTTTGTTATTTATTGTTAAACTTATATTGCATCTTACATTTATTGTCTATTAATCTCGCAATAAACTAGACAACAGGCTGCTTTATTGCCTGACAGATGAGTGAATACCCTCAGTTTCCTTGCTTTAGGGCTTTCCACTGGTATCAGTGGGGTTTTCCTGGCTTGAGATGGCACGAAAGGTTTCACTTTTATAGTGACTATCTATTACCCTTAGCCTGCATCTCTAGCTCTACAAGTGACAACACATTTTAAAAACTAATCTCCAACATTCTTGTCTGACCCAATAATTTTACAGGCATTGAATTGGTCCCAAAGTTTATTCTGTCCAGGAACAACACAAGGTAAGAAAGCGCTGTATGGTCAGATGTTACTATTGATTTGACATTTGTGTTGAATGGAATATTGAATTGGTGTAAGAATGGGCAAGTGTATGGTCGGTATTAAGATAAACTGATTGATAATTTATCGATTCTTTCAATTTGATTGAATAAGTCAAAAATCAGTTCCCATTTACGTTTCTAAACCATAGACTTCTCAATGATTTTGAGAAAATTCTTAATGTTAAACATGATCTGCATTGATACCAGCAACTTCTACTCCTAACCACACCATCTATGAAGCTGAAATCTGATCAAGAACGATGGTGTTAGGTGATACATCCACTTCTACTTCCAAAAATGTTATTTATCGATAAGTATTGATTGTACCATGATACAGCCGATGAAGCTGTACAGTATATATAGCTAGCTTTGCTATCCCTCCCACATACAAGAGTTAAAGACTTTACATCTTAGTCTCTACACATCTGTAAGATTCTAAACACATCAGCTTGTCTGATTTTGACTTGTGGTTAAAGGGGAACTGTTCTTTCTTGTACCTCTCATAAAAGCTAGTGTCTAGCTTTTGTCAGTCTAAAGTTATAGGCTTCCAAATTCTCTCTTGCTACTTGTAACAGGTTTGGGTTATAAGTTTTGGGAGAAGCCCCATCCCCAAAAATTTATATTTTCTGAAGCTAGTTGCATCAATATCTTAGCTTTCCTTTGCCTATGAGACAGAAAAAAACTTTATTTTCAGGATTGCAGTTTGGAGTTTGGGGGTGGGTCTTATGATGCAGCTGATGATGATGATCTGTCCCAGCAGTAGGATGCTCAAGCCAGGAGCTTGCTGGTGATATCACAGCTCACGGTGTAAGCATAAGCACCACCATTTATACTGATGTAAATTTGAATAGACTGCAGCCAGAAGCATGATCCTGGAGTGATTTTAAATATTGGAGTATGCTATTTGTAATAGAATACGCTTGTGTGGAAACCAAAGTTGCCCTTTAAACATATATTTTTTGAATAAATAAATCCCTAATTTACCTGCATTAAGTCTATTTCTCTTCTTGTTTTAGGAACAACACATTTTGGTCGACCCAGTTTCAAAAAATATTTCATGGTAAAAGGAGAGTATGAACTTGTAAAATTAACAGTTCTTTCATGCTTTTGTTCTGGATGACGGGAAGCTATATCTTCCAGTAAATTGTTCTGTTTAGTCATTACTACTTCTTTGTCTTGGACTTTCAGTTGATTTATCTCACTGATCAGATGGTGTCTGACTGAAAATACATTAAGACTGAAAGAGAAAAGTATTACTTAGCCTTTTATATGAAAGCTAGTAACAATGTTGAAGGCTAGTATGACAGTGTTGGCATGAACATTAATTAATCATCAATAGTTAAACCTATAATAAAAAAAAGCAGGTAATGTTCCTATTCTGCAATGCTGAATATAATAGAATTGTCAAAAATGAAGGAACATTATGTGATAACATCCCTTCCACAATACTATAACATTTTCTTTTGAACTATTGTTCATTCATCTGATTATGGACTTCGCTATGGACTTTCCCTTGATGAAAGCCTCATTCATTCAAGATATAACCCTGAAAATGCAATCCTATAAAGTAAAAATCTTGTCTAATATGAATTATGCCATGTGAGAAAACAAAGCTAGCTCTCTTTGGTGGCACTTTTCAATGGACTGGTTTGACTGACAATTTGTCAAGCAGATTTGTCCTGCAAAGAAATTAGATTTCAGAAAAGCCATATATCAAAAGAGGACCAGATAAAAATTGTCAAAAAGGATCTTTCCCAGCCAAATCATTTCTAGTGTAAGAAAAGGAACATCGAAATCACTGCTTGACAAGCCAACAGAAAGTTAAATTCTTTTGAATGCCCCTTAAGTTAAAGGGGAACTAAAGTCTCCAGACCACATTGCCCCAATAGAAAGAGCCCATTCACAAATATATAAAAAGCTGTGTCTCACCCATCCCTTTGCTGTGGATGCTGGGTAATTTAAGAAAGTAACCTGTGCGTAATAGCGGTCAGCTCCCATAGTTCACCTGAACTGGGACCACCTAACTAAGTATATGCAGTACACTTCACAGGAAGCTGTAGCCTTGCTTCCTGAAAGCTGAAAGCCAATCATGTTACAGCTCAGGGATAATCCCTCCCTTTGGCACAGAGCACAGTTTTCAGTGCAGCTTTTTTTGTGTAAACACAATGCTCCTGTCCCTAACTAAAAACTTCTATTGCTTTTATACAAAAAAGGAAAGTAATCTTTGCAGATTAATTATTTGCTAGCATGGATGTAAGAAACAGAATATTAACATTTCAGTAAAAAATAAGTAAGTATGGGGAATCAAACCTGCAACCTTCTATATCTATACTGTTTCTCACTAAGAAGAAAGATTCTGCCTCTGTCATAAGGAATACTAGGTGGGATAGCAGCAAATGTAGAATCATTATCATTTGCTATGGACATAATAGAGGTAAAAAAAGTAAGCCTGGCGAATTGAGCCTGTGTCCCAATGGTCTGCTTCTTCCCAAAAGTAGGACTTTAGCAGTGCGCCACCACTACACATGCAGAAGAAGCAAGTAAATGTCAGTAAAATAAGTTCACTATTTGTATTGCTCCAGGAAGGCTGTCAGCAAGTCACGCTGGTTGGTAAATAAAAAGCAGGGCTGCTATATATAAAGTTTTGTTCATATGTAGAAACTTTGTATTTTTCTAGAAGCATCATGACAACGAACAAACCTCTGGAAAAAATATTTTTGTATTGTTTCATATGTAAACTGGAGGATTTCAACGTGTGACTTCTTGGGCTGTGTGTTCCTAAGAGCATTTACATTTTGTGACACCAGCAACTCAACAATAGTTGTAGTGGATTCTGTTCTTGGATTCACAATCACAATAAACATTGACAAAGATGACTATCTCAGTTAGTAAATCAATGCAATTTGATTCTGGAAAGCTTGGCATTCCAATATTGATTTCGAAAGCAGCATGGTATATGTGTATCTTATGGAAACACTACTCACAGAGATCAGTTTTGCTAATGCAACTTATGAATCTATGCTATTGTGCTGCTGGTAGCAAGAGAGATGTTCTTGTCTTATTGCTGAATTAATGGTCATTCTATTGGTGTATCTGCATAAACGGCAAGCGTCAATCATAGTCAGCCAATAGAAGCCATCTGGTACTGTATCTGCTCCATCAGCAGTTTGGGGAACAGATTAATATTAGGGTGACAGTTGTAAAACAAGCACAGTCAGTAGTTCATGTCGTGCTTAGGAAAACGTGATTTATTTTGGTTGTATCTGAATGCCATACTAATTGGAACTCTAATGAGTTTGTGTAATAACAAACAAAATGTACAAATGAAAGCCAAATGTCTTCTAAATATTTTGAAAGTGATTATCTGGTTGTTATTAATGAAGAATGAAGAAGTCTTTAAAGGGTAACTGTGGTCTCGAATTCTAAACTAGTAAGGATTATATAAAAAGCCTTCCACCATACCTTCAAAATAAAACCTAAATCACATCTCTAGATACAATTTGTGAGAAGTTAATGCTGGAAAGGTTCAGCAATGTAACTTCCTACTTGAACACTTCCCGTTTTCAGCCATTTGACCAGCCTCAGCCTGCATTAATAGGCTCTCTTTCTCAACTGTCAATTTTTTCCCCAGCTACTTCCTGATTTCCCCAGCATTTAGTCTTAACTGAGCATGCTTCTCCCTCGGGTGGGGCAGAGGTCAGGTGATGTCACTCAACCTACTGGAAGCAGGAAGTTTGAACATTCACCCCAATGTAATTTCTCACAGGCTCCAGCCAGAGATGTGATTGTTGGCTCATTGTACTAAAGGAAATACTGCAGGCTTTCATTTAACCCTCACTTGTTTTGAGACCACAGTTGCCTTTTAACTATGTCATAGGCTGTGTACACACATATTTCAGTCCAATAGACTGAAATTTACCGATATGTTACATTCCAAATGAATGAATCATAGGCAGAGTTAAATAATAATAACATTAAAAATAATTCTATTATATTTCACAAAGTGCAATTAGATTTATTCATCATCGGGATATGAAATTATTAGACTTACAATTTGGAGCAATCGAGTAACAGTTGAGCTTTAAAGCGAATTAAATTGGCTTCTTCTGAAAAAAACAAGTGTGGTTTATTCATTTCCATTTTTTGCAAGTAATGTAATAAAAGCTGCTCGGAAACTAGCAAGATATGGGTGACTAGACGACGATACAGATGTTCCTTTTCACTTCTGGTGAAGGATGCTGTGCATACAGCAGCTGGGAAACTCTCCCAAAATACTTTGACTTCACTCAGAATAATATCTCCCTGTAAGGTGATGAAAAAAACAATTATATTCATTTTGACAGCAAGCTCTTAACCGTAGTAATTGATTTTTCATTTGAATTAACTCATTTCTAATGAAGAATTGATGATATATGTATCTTACATGTATGCTAGAGTGTTTTAAAGGACATATATAACGAATAATAGGTTATTTTAAATTGACCAAAACTGAAAACTATAATGCTTCCCAACCACCACTATCATTTTTCTGTTGTTCTGCCCCCTATTCCTTTAGATATCCAATCTAAAACTTCTTATATTTCAGCTGTCAATCAAGTTCCTTGCTCTCAAAAACTATTCTTCTGTGAGTAGTTTTACTGTAGCTGGAATGGTGACAGTTTTGACAGTTGGAATGCTGTATGCTGTGCACAGGCTTGACAGTTGGTTTGTGGGAAAAAAATCAGGTCGGATGGAAGTGGGAGTGGTTAAAAGAGGGAGGGGAGATACTGCTCCTAAACAAAATGTGTGCTGGTTTGAAGGCATGCAGCAACACACGCAAATCAGAGAAAGTGTTACTTACATATATTCAGTTATAGATTAAGATGAGGCAAAGTCATTTTTTAGTATAGTGTCCCTTTAAGCCAACAGAAAGTTAAAGTTCAGATACATCAAAGAGAATCTAAGCTTTGTTCTTTAAATATATTTCTACATCAGCTGTGCCCATTGCAGGACATTTGACTTTCATTTTACTATTAATTGCAGCTTTTTTCCCTCTGTGTGCAAAACTAAATTCAACTAAAAGGAGGAGGATGAAACCATTTGTCATTCAGTAAAACATCCTACAGGTGTGATGATCAACACATACGCTTTGTCCTTTACGGATTTGAACTTTATGGCAAGGAACAATGGGAATACTAAAGCATTGCTGACCCATGTCCCAAAATACTTCCCTACGTTTAACAATAATGTTTTTAATCATTAAGAATGAGGAAACAAAGCAGCAGCTAGACAGACACATACAAATGTTTGTTGCGCTTCCTCAAAATCTTTATGTAGTGCTGATGTAGCATGTAGCCTCCTTTTCACTAGATCCCAAACAGCATCTGATGAAATGCTTGTAATATGTGCTCCATCCAGTAATGAGGAGAAAGGGGTACCACACGTGTCATCTGTATATAATGAAACAATGATTGAGTATGTTTTGTTCTTTTGTCGTTGTTTTCATATTTGTATATTAAAATGTGCACACACAAAAATTATAGCTACGTAGTTCTATGATGACTAGGAATACATTTTGATACCAATGGTTAAATAGTTGTAGACCAGATGTAATTATTAATGTCTCTTATCCAATATCCTGTTCGGGCTTTGAGAATATTCTAGGTAAACTATTATTGTTGTTAAAAGAAACTTATTTGACATTGGCTGCCTTTCCGAATAGGTTCTGCAAGCATCATTCATATTCCATAAGTGATAATGTCTGTTCAAATGATATCCAGGGGTTATCAGGACTATGTACCTTTAAAAATGTTGTCACCAATCTCTTCCTTTACGCTGGTTTTGTCTCTTGTGCAAGATATGGTTTTTTGGGCAGGATCTGGGGCAGAAACATAATGTGTACACAATACTGTTAATAAGCATTTGCAAACAAAATTATCACGTAATTGATCAACGCCTAAACCAATATAAATTATCATCCTTTTGAGCATCTAATATTTAAATAATGTAATAAAACCTACATTTTCCATACACTTACAGGTGAGACTTGATTACTGTTACATTGTGTAATATATATGGTAAGTGATTAGCATGGTAAGTAACAGTTTAACTAACTTAAAATTTTAGCAGCCCATCTGGGCTTTCTATTTAATCTAAATTTAAAGGGCAACTAAAGTGAAAAAACAACTTGGGCTAGAGACACAGTGCACAGTGCATTGTACATAATGCACCTGCTCAAAGTGAAATCAATCCTAATGACAGTAAAGATCCATGATTTAAAAGTTCTTCCCAGCAGGCTGCCATCATTGTTCCTCCCCCTGTACCTACAGCCTTAAGGACTGATAATAAAAAAAAATAAAAACACCCCTGACACAATTCATGCCAAAACAGGTATGTATACATATTCCATAATGGAAAAGTCCCACCCCCTTAAAGTGACACAGTGATTATATACATTAAACAGTAAAAATTCTGCAAGTATGAAAGTACTCCAGTTATGCTAAATGTTATGAAATGATCGCTCACCCAAATACATACATACCTGTTATTTCAATTCACAACAAATAAACTCTCAGCCTCAGACACAAGAGTGCTCATGATGTACTCAGTGTGTATACGTTATTATACATTTCATTTGAAAATATATTGCATTTAAAAGCCTTCACAATTCTTTACTGTAGGTAGTAGATATGTCAATGCATTATCTTCCTAATTCTGTAGTGAATGATAAATCATACACAAGTTTATTATGAACTTGGGGCCATTCAAATTCCAGATACTCCTTATACTAACCTTTCCTTTCAGCAGCATGATCTAGCCGAGTTGGAAACAGAGATTGCAGCCTGTCATTGTACAGTTGGTTCAACTTCTTGGTATTCAGCCACTCCTCTGATGTAGAATACACTTGTTTCCTTTGGCTTTTCGGGGTGTGAGGGTTTACTGCCTCCTTTAACATGGTTGCAGAGGTATCCAAAGGAAACTGCCTCCTAAAATGAGGAAAATCAACAATGTATGGTACTAATACCAAAATGTGCAATAAATACCAAGTCCAATACAGGAAGCCATTGGAGCTAACCAATAATTCCAAGATAATATTATGCATAATGTCCATAAATAATAGGTGCACTAAGGCAAACTACGCCGGATGGCAACTCACGGAAAAGCATGCACCTATGTGTGCGTTTTCCAGCACTTTTCCGATTGTCTTTTTAACTCTGTGTCCATTTTTCTGTGATTAATTATACTGTATGAAAGAACCACCAGCTAAACGTGCACTAGGAGAGAACACTGACAATGAGACATTGAGACCGAGTGTACAGGAAGCATTGGCATGTTGGACCCCAGAGCATTGCAGTTTGTTTTTGTGACACTGATATTTCAAACAAAAAAAATCTCCTGCCATGAAAATGTATTGTACACAACATGAGAGCACCAATGGAGAGAATCTGCTAGTTTCATGCATGTATTTAAAGGGACGGTTCAACCCATCTGGGTAAACTGCAATAGTTAGAATGCTGATAGACATATGGCTAATCTTATATGCAGCAAAGAATATGCTTTCCCCCTTTCTAAGCACTCCAAGGTTGGTTTACAATATTTTCTATGCTCAGAGGAGGCAGCTAGGGGAATGGCATTCTATCATTGGCTGTGATGTCATCTGTTACACCCATGACTGACAGCTACTAACTAGAAGAACCAGGAGCATTTCAGCATTATATACAATTTTTTAGTCAGACTTTTCCTTTACGTCCTTTCCAATAAAAATCTCTGTTCTAACAATTTTTTTTGTAAACATACACTTGAGATCAACTATGTAATATCCCCCTTACCTAAACCAGACTAATGACGTTTCACACCGTCATCACCTTTTCAAGAAGAAAAACACTTAGGGCTAGGCCCCACTGTACAGCGCAAGGAGGCACATACAAATTGCGCAGCGCAACGCCAATTTTGCGCAATTTGTGCGTGGTACTGGGGCACCGCCTGCTTGCACTTCCTTTAATGTGCGTCTCCGTGCGTGGTGTGCGTTAGCGCATGCCAATGTAAGTCTATGTAAGAGGCCTCACAATGTCCGCTGCCTTGCAGTGCGCTTTTGCCCGTTTTTGCAACGCATGCTATCACCATTTATACGCTGGCATAGGGCCTCTATATAGACTTACATTGGCATGCACTAACCTACACCACGCATGGAGACGCACAGAAACCCCCCCAGTGGGGCCTAGCCCTTAGTAGTTATTTAAGGTTATTGCTAAGATTCTTTTAATGTTCGATTTGCCCTTTTACAATAAATTGTATTTGTAAGCAATAAATCGTTCTCCATTTACCATTTCTTACTAATGGCATTGCAGTATTCCATAAAATATTAGACTACAATCAAAGTAAAGTTGATAACTTTAGCACTTTGTATTGAAAAAGAATCTTATCAAAAAAATTTTGTGGCTTCCACATAAAATAGAATAGTCCAACTAGCCACTGCCGAACATGAACAGGCAACGTCAGGCAAGGACAGTCTGGACTGATGACAAGTTTTTATCGATCATTATTATCAAAATGATCGATAGTTGCCCAAAAGAAAACCATTACCACATGTATTACAATACATACCTGTTATTTATATATTCTGTTATATAATATCCTGCAAGAACTTAGCGCACTCTCTTCTTTTCATCCATAGGTGTAAAACATGATAAATTCCACCTTGTAGGGCATGGTCACACTGAGCCAGAATCGCATGCAATTTCGTTGCATTTGCATTTTTTTCATTAGATACAGAAAAACACGTGATTGTGATTAAAAAATGCGGAACGCAAATCGCATTGTGCCCGAAAATGTGCGTTTTCGATGCATTGCCGCGATTTCAATGATCAGGAAAAAACGCATGCACAAACGCAAAAAAACGCACTTGTGTGGTCTAGCCCTTATACTGCTCAGAGGATGGAGCAAGCTGCAGTTAACAACACCTACTGGATAAAAGTATTCCAATTACATATCAACAACCCTGGGTTATTTTTTTTGGCTACCACATAAAATAGAATAGTCCAACTAGCCACTGCCGAACATGAACAGGCAACGTCAGGCACTCAGTTAAAAAACAATCCAGTAGCTATGTCGTTATAAATACATTTTCTTTTTAACTTTTACCCATTGTAAGTACATTTTCCTCACTCAGTCCTGCACAGTCATTTTTTTCCTCCCACCTAAAACTTTGAATAAAATGTTTAAACATCAGTGAACAGAGAAAACTTTTTTGCAACTTACACAATGTGTGTCCTTGGCTTGTTCTCAGCTTGCTTTGCAATCTATGGGCAGACAGGACCTCTGTTACCAGGCAACACCAAACATAGCACATAATCCCAGCCTACGTTAGTGAGATAATCTGCCTGATGCAGGCTGTACGGTGAGAGAAGGCTATAAAAAGGCCATCCTAGAAAAGTAAAGGAAGGGGATGATGCTTTATGGTGACATGGGGAGTGAATATTATTTTTGGTAAGTAACCCTTTAGGTGCAAACTTGACCAAGGATTATTTACCAAAATGCGCTTACCAGGTCACAATAAAGCAGCTTTAAAGGACACATACACTTTAAAAATGAAAAGTACCTGGGGTAGGGGGGTATGATTAAATATAAATTCCTCCCAGTAGGAATTTGTTGAGGAGGTTTCCAAGGTTTCTTGTATTAAAGATAGAGCTGAAGCCAGTTGGGAGCATGGCAAGGCAGTTTTGTTTGTGCTGGCGCTCCACACAGAAAAAATTGGGAGGTAGGTATTTCCAATCCTCCACCCTGTCCCGGGTCTTTTATAACTTTTTTAGCTATAGGTGGTATACAGGTTATGGTGAGGCTGCAATGGAAAATGAGGAGTTCAGGACTCGTATGATATAAATATGTTAAATTTAATATGGCAAATTTGTTAAGGATTTTTTTGGGATTTAAAGACTTGATCTGGATGCTTTTCTCCACCTATGAACCTAAGTCTGCATTGAAATTGACTAAACTATAGTATGTAAATGCAACTACGAGCAGGTGTCACAGCAGTTAAAGGATAACTGTATTGCCTCAATGCATTTTTATTTAATAATTGCTTTAGAAAGAGTAAAGTTATGCAGCTCACCCCATACATTTATTTCCTGATTTCAAGCCTCTCTAGGCCTCCAATTAGCCACACTGTGAAGGGGGTGTAATAATTCTGTCTGCATCTAACTGTCACTCAAAGCTAGCATGGTAGAAAACATTCCTCCACCCACCATTGATCAGCTTGTTTATGTAGGCTGTATCCTAGCAACAGGACATTTCAAGTTTTTTGACTGGCAGAGGAGGAGGAGAGAGGTTGTAACAGACATTCCCACCAGCCAATGACAAGTGTTATGTTATTCATGGCCCTGGGCCGTCTAGGAGGCAGGCTTTTAGCACTCATCTTTGCTGTGTGATCTAAGGGAGGGCAGCACAGCTGTAAATGTAAGTGATTTCAGCTGCTGGAAGTGTGGACATGTAATGGGGGTGATTTTTTTTTATATTGTTGTCCTTTAAGAGTGAACAGTCCCAGAAGTATAAATGCACAGTTTCCAACAGCATGTTACAAAACCCCTGGTTGCCTAGTCACAAATGCACAAAACACAACCTGGGGAATCAACAATCATTTTTGAGCTTGGTACACATGGGCCAACATTTTGGCCTGATCAACTGGTTAGCAGTATAGACTGGTTGGCCGAGCCAAATTATCATCAAAAATAGCAGCAGACATTTAGTGCAATCAAGTATAACTCACAACTTGTTATTCCTCCAAATAACAGTCTGTTGCTGACCGTACTGCTCCTCGGTCTACGTCAATTTATACCATCAGGAAATGCAGCAGACAACTCCAAAATACTTTAGTTGCAAATAGTTAGAATTTTTATTCACCCATCTGTGAGATACAACTCCAGTGTGGTCTGCTGCATTTCCTGATGGTATCTTTAGCGCAATCAATCCATAGGAGACTGCAAAATTAGCTGAAATTTAGACGTCTGGTCGATCTTTTCTCCACATGTGGAATGTAATTTAAGGTGCTATAAAGTTATTGCATTGCCAGTTTGGGGGGGGGGGACGACACATCCTTTATTTGCATAGCGATTTTAGTTTTATATAAATATAATGATTATAAAACTATTATAACACTATTAAAATACAGGAATTGCCTTTTTATAATCTGGAATAAACACTTCCTGTTTAAAGGGCATATTCATCCCCAAAACTAAAATTTGCCCCAGTGCTGGCCCCACTGTGTAGTGTAAAAAAATCCTTACCTTCCCCCTTAGCTCCTTATGGTTCTCCTACATTTCCTGTTTAAACTCCCTTCGTAGTCCAATACACCAAAGAAAAAGATAATTTTGTTGGTGGAGATTGTATTGTTTGGTTAACATGACAATATAAATCACACACAATTTACAAAATATGCCTGTAAGTACACTCTTTTGTCCTACGGGTGGGTGCAGACACCTTAGTTATTCCACCCTCGTTGGAACACTGAATAAGAGAGAAATTGAGGGTTGCATTCCAAATACAAAATTGCGTGTTTGTTAGTGACCACACATCAACTTTTTTTAGGTGATAAGGTGCCCCCTTCAGGTTTCACCTTATTCCCCGAAACGTTGAGAGGATGAATTCACGGTGTCCTTTTGCCTTTAATTTAAATGTAGATATAATTTCTCTAAATTTTGTATGTTATACTATAGCCCATTCCCCTTCATATGTATAGCCAGTCTAAAAATAAAAGATATAGGGGGAGATACAATAAAGCCCTTTTCGTCTAAAACCCACGTTAACCCGAAAAAAATGTAGAGGAATTTAGAGCACAGCACCATTTCTAAATGTTTTTGGAAATAGCGCTGTGCTAACGATCCAAAACCCCTATCGTTAAGTTTTTGCTACATCGTAGTGAGAAACTTAACGGTAAAGGTTGGGGAGCGTTAAGGTCGCACTCCTTACCTTAGCCCGATCCCGCAATGCAATAACTGACGTAATCTCTTTTATGTCAGTTATTGTAACGCGGGATCAGGCTAAGGTAAGTTACGCGGCGTGGAGTATTGGATCTCCCCGATAGTTTGAATGAAGTTTGGAGTGATTTGAATGATTTATTAATTATTCTCCTGATTTCTCCCACCCCAGCCCCCTGCCTTTTTTGTCATTAAACAGATGGCCCAGCTGAAAGGTTTTGAGAGGAATACCTCTAAACCGCAGATGTATTGTATAAATAGTTCACATTTTTGATCTTAAAAGTTCCAAGATCATATCATTTCACTCCTGTGAAATATGTACATCATTCCTCTATAAATACTTCACAATAAATGCAATATTATGTTGCTGCATATACCATAACCGCAGGTTCAGTCAGAAAAATAGATAAAATACAAATTAAAAAAAGTCAGTATCCAATATACATGTATGTTTTATTAGTAATTTTGTTTACATACATAGAATGATCATCAACTATATTTAAATAGTTAAAAATCCATTTTAGAAAAATTCAGACTTTCTACGTTCCTTTGATATGCCCATGTGATTTGAAAAGTTTTAGTTGTGAGAGTTTATCAACTATCAATGATTTAGGTACTGTGCTGTATTTGTAGTAAAGTAACACTTCATATTTAGCCTTCATTGAATTATGCTATATCCTATACTGCTATACTATTTGATCTGCTTATTTTTTTGTCACTATGTTAAATTACTTGCCATGCAAAAACAAATCTTCAAAATGACATTGTGTGTCCAGCCAAAGGAACCTAAACACCTAGAAATGAGCAGGGCCATGGTGTTCTTGGATTACAAATGAGTGAGGTGTACTGAGTGCACATAATGAGGGCCTACTTCTTGTCCTGGTGGGTGCGGCTGCAATTACCTTAAAAGTCATGTCCACCCTTAAAACAAAAAAATGGTGACTTGTCAGTTATCTGCCCACAACTCCAACTGCTATTTTTACCAGTTTATTACATACATGTGTAGCCAGATAATTAATAATTCAGGCTACATAAGGGTTCTCTTCCGTTTTGGCAAAAGTGTCCGCCTCATCCCTCTACTCAATGAGCTTTTTATTAGCTTGAGCATGTGCAGAGGAAGCAGCAGGAAAACAGCAGTAAATAATTGGCTGTGATGTCAGCAGTCACAGTTTTGATTAATTGCATAAAGAAAGTAGCCAGCTACTCTGCCAGAATGGAGGCAATTGTTATCTGTTTAGTTATACAGCTAAAAAAAAAAAAAAGAAGCTAAATACATCAGTTGGTGTCAGGTTACTGAGAAGTGACCTTTTTTAATTTGTTTTAAGGGTAAACATGCCCTTTAATGGAAAAACAGGACAAGGAAACAGTTATGTGAAGTCCCACATTTGCACAGAAACAGACTGAAATTACCCTATTACAATCCTCCAATGGCTATCGTTGGTTTATTTAAAATCCCACAGTAAAGCAAGCCATATACATATATAATTACAAAGAAATAGAGCTTTATGACCGTGTGAAGTAAAATAACTGTAAGAGGGCCGTACGATGAGATATCTATGACAATGACAAAGGGATCAGTTTATATAATTCACATTTCACAAAATAAAATATGGAAGGACCACAGTCAATAAAAAGCAATGGTTAAAAGAAATCCGAAAGCTCTGTCAAGTATATAAAACCCTACGCACTATCACCTGCAAAAACACACGCATATATTGATTTGTAATACTTAATCTCAGGTTTAAGGCTAAAGAAATCAATGGTTATAGTTGATTAATACAGTAGTGACTAAAACAACATAAACAAATGCGGACTTTTTTTTTTAAATCATATAACAGTACAGACAATATTGCAAAGTGCACAGATGCAATATACAGTGTACCAAATATTATGTAAAAGCCATAAGGACACCATAAGACAATCTAATGATAAATATACAAATACTCGTAAATCAAATATAATTCAAAGCACCTTCCTTAAACGGTTTCTCCCTTTGCTGCAAAACTTAACTGTTACTTTGAAAAGCTAATTAAACCATTTAGTTACCCTAAAAAAAAAATTGAAAATCACAGCACCTTGCTTTCCTTTTCTCAAAACGTTTTCCACGTCTAATTTCAAATAATGGTCGCACATACATGCAACAATCCCAATTGTACGTTATATTTTGATATCATCCAATTATCAGAACATGTATGGTCAATAATCCCCCCCCCCCCCACAAGTTACAATAAAAAATGTAGCAGACCAATATTACAGTCTGTAAACAACAGGATCGTACAAGCCTTATTGTTGCATGCTTTGGCCCCTAAGATTATTTAGAGGCATCTGCTCCCCCTTCTCTCCTGAAAGGAAATAACAGGTTATTTAACTACTGCTAATGAGCCTGTCTGTATGGCGATCTGTAGAGAATGACCGTTTGGACTGATCATTTGAGAATTCTCTAACACCTTTACGTAGCCTAAGGTATGCAGATCATTTTGCATCACTGAAATACCATACATGTCACCCATGGAATCTTTACATAACCAGATGATTAAACCTTACAAGGCCAGCCAAAGAAATCATAAATGCAGGACAATTAAAAAACACTTATTGTGGACAAACTCTGCAAAGGTAAAGTTAGTTTTGGGGGGAAATGCTTTAAAAAGACAAAACAAATTGGTTGTCATTTAAAATGATTCAACTGTAACAAAGTAGGAAGCTGTGCCATTATTTTGACAAAACCAAAATATACACTGTTTTTGCTACTATCTAGGTAAAAGATTACATTACATATGTTACACAGCATAGGATATTTTGACCATTGCACTTTTGCAATTATGCTGTATGGGAAACATGGTGTCACATTTCACACAAATTACTGCCATAAGATTCAGATATCCACACTCCTTGTAAGAACAAATGTTCCACCTCCTCCCTGGCCACCTTACTGCCAGTATACACATCCAGTAGGTAACAAAATGAGGGCTGTCCAGTCCTTTAGAATGCAATAATATGTGTTTTGCACAAAGGATTATCAGACTATAAATAGCACTTCTGTTAATTCTGCATGGACCTATTATAAATTCCTCTTTGCTTTGAATATGACAAGCAACTAAAAGTGCCTACCTGCAATGTTCCCAGAAAAAAATTTCTCACTTAACCACTCATTGATTGTAAAGTGTATTACAGCTTGGGAATGACGTGGGAACGTCACAGACTATTTCCGCTGGACAGGAAGATGTTAAAACCAAGCAGATGTTTGTCAAAACGAAACAGTGTATCGCCAGCATTATAGTCCATATACTAGTCCATATTTAGACTATATACTATTTTACCTTCAGCTGTTACAACAACTTTTCACAATGTATGTGTAACTTGTACTTTTTTGCAATTGCAATGTTGCAAAAACATGGAAAGGCAAGAACTGCTGCCTGGAAAATGCAGAATTTAGATATTAGATATACTAGACGTCAGTTAGTCAAATGTTTAATCTATCTAATGTCTGCCTAGTGTACAGCCAGCATTACACTTTGTTTCCCCAATGTCTACTTCAGACTTGCATAATGAATACAAATACTGTAGCCTCTTGCTTTGAGTTGAGTACTAGCAATGTCCATTGTGTCGACCCAAGTCCTGGTTAACATGCCAGAGAAATATGAGCAACTGAAATGCTACACAATAGAAAAATCTCTGGTGGTGAAAAGGGCAAGAGTAAGCTAAGTGGGGCTCCCAATGGAGGCCTCCTTCCACGAGAAGCCGGCCCACTAAGAGCCGAAGTAAAACTATCCTAGATGGTGTAACCCATCATCTCAAGGAATCCTCCTAACTCCTTTATAGTAATCAAATCAGTTTCTTTTCCAATTTTAAAATGTAGCGGCCCTAACTTCGCTATTCAATGGATGAAATGCTGCATTAACATTTAATAATTCAATAAAAATGTATTAAGCACCAATTGCGTATAGTAGTAATTGTCTAAAAGAAATGTGACTGCTCCACTAAAATCAATGTCCATATACACTGAGCAAGATAACCAATAGTTTTTTCTTTGTGGTTTAAAATAATGCGGTTTCTTGTTTGTGCCTTCTAGGATAGCACCAATAAATTACATTTGTAAAACTCCCTGATACAATCTGCTGGACACGTCAGTCCACAATTTAAAAAAATACTGGCTTCTTTTTTTAAAAAAAAAAAAAATAAAGTTTTTAGAAATTTCTTTTTAACATATTTCCCTCCCTCCCTTTTTAAAATGTTTTTCAAACTGGCAGTCACACAAATAGTGATTTATTCACATTGATTCAGTTTCAGGTTTTCTTCCTGGTGGCTCACTAAAAAGCAGCTTCCGAAAAATACTGGCATAAAAAGGTCCACAAACTTGCTTGTTAAAGTTCACAATGTTAGCATAATGAAAAGCAATGCATTCAATCTCCTTCTGAACGGTTGTAAGGCCTCCAGGAAGTTTTGGTACCCGTTTGTATGGATATGGAAGACAGAGAAATGTGCTCAGATACTCTTGGATTCGTTTTTCTGCAAACAAACAAAAGAAAGATTAGCAGAAAAACAGGAAATCATATCATACTCACCGAGATTTCTGTTTCCCAGTCATGTTCATGGCAGAAGTCACCAAAATGGGTTAATCCCCCACAGGTACCTGGACAGGAAGTTCCCAATCACCAAGAATTTTTACGAAGATTTTAATATCTTTAGTAGCGGAGATTCGGAAACAGGGCATTCAAATATACCATTACCTGGACGATATTCTAATTGTGGCCAAGTCAGAACAAGAGGCGCCAGATCAAACTCATATAGTAATCCAGATGGTACAAGAGGCACGGGTGGCTAATCAACAGGGAAAAGAGCAACCTGGTGCCCGTCCAGGAGGTGACATATCTGGGGAGCGCTGTTTCGTACCCACTTAAACGAGGTAAAATTACCAGGGGTAAGGCAGCACAAAATAATAGAAGAAGTAACGCATCTGGCACACAGCATACAGGGATCGGTACGCGAAATCATGAAAGTTTTGGGACTTATGGCGGCTACAGTCTTTCTCGTCAGGTGGTCCAGGTGGCACATGAGATCTCTGCAGCAATTCATGTTAACCAGAGTGAGCCTTCCTCATCTCAAAATGAACAAGAAACTATCATCTCGGAACCAGTGTTGCAAGACCTAGATGGTGGACCAGTCAGGGGAAACTAGACAAAAGGGTTCCATTGAAACAACCACAACCACTGGTAAAAACAGATGCGTCAGCAACAGGCTGGGGAGAGCCCATCTACAGAATGTAGTTGCACCAGGGCCAGTGGCAAAGAGAAGGCGAATCCTCAAATTGCTGGAATTGAGAGCAGTATTCATGGCCTGGTGGAGTTCCAAGACATAATCAGAGGACAATATGTATTGATAAAAAGCGGACAATACCACCACTGTTGCGTTATATTCGCAAACAGGGGGAACAAAAAGCAAGGCCCTTTTAGACGAAGTCAGGAGGATCTTGACTTGGTCAGAAATCAACCTGCAATTTATAAACAGCCATTCATGTAGCAGGGAAAGACAATGTGCAGGCAGACTACCTCAGTCGACAGGAGATGCATCCGGGGGAATGGAGTCTAGAACCTCAGGTGTTCAGAGAGTTGGTGATCAGGTGGGGTCATCCAGAAATAGATTCTCATGGCAAGCAGCGACAACACAAAATGTCGAAAGTTCTTCAGTCGGTTTTCCATGCCCAGGGGCAGCAGCAGTGGATTGCACTTCAACAGAATTGGATTCGGGTCTCCTATATATCTTTCCGCCAATTCCTCTAATATGGAGGGGACTACAGAAGATCAGAACGGAGAGAGCGGAAGGAATAGAGATTATACCGAATTGGCCAAGGAGACCGTGGTACCCTCTGCTTCGGATGTTAACAACCGAAACCGCCCATAGAATTAGACAAAATTCCGCAGCTGCTGACTCAGGGGCCAATAGTTTGTCAGGGATGTCAACAAACTGAGGCTAGCGGCCTGGAGGTTGAAAGGGAAAGATTGAGGCAGCTAGGCTTTCAGAATGAGGTGATAGATTTGTTAAAATCAAAGAAAAGCTGCAACTTAGAAAAATACTATAAGGTATGGAGGCCTTTGCGGATTATGTAGACAGAAGAAGTCGTACCACCCAATCTCCCCAAGGAGGTTGTGGGTTTTTATTTCTCGGGGTTGAAGAAACAATTAGGTATAAATACTTAAGAGGTCAAGTATCAGCCTTGTCGGCAATATCTGGAACAAATTGGGCAGCAAATCCTTTAGTCCAGAGGTTTTTTGCAGCGATGAGTAGAGTGAGACCAAGAGCTTGTCCTAAACCACCACCGTGGAGTCTACCACTGGTGTTACAGGTCTTAACGGAATCTCCTTTTGAACCATCGAAAAAATCTCGCTATGGCTTCTGACCCTAAAAGTAGTCTTCCTAACGGCAATACATCCAGCTGTAGGGTGGAGAAATGGGGGGCTCTGTCTGTGGAAAGAACCACACATTCAGTTCTATGAAGATAAATCAAATTAAGGCCAGCTTTTCAGTTCCTGCCAAAGGTCGTATCGGAATTTCACATGGATTTGGAGATGTGTTGCCTGCATTTTTTCCGAACCCAAAGTCAGATGCGGAGAGGAGGTGGCACTGTTTAGATTTAGTTAGAAATTTGAAGGGATATTTACAAAGAACGAAAACTTTCAGGAAAATCTGACCATCTGTTGTGGTATCGGGAGGGTTATCGAAAGGTCAAGCTCCTAGTAAGAAGACCATAAGTGGATGGATCGTAGCTTGCATCACAAAGGCGTATCAGACGAGAGGCATAAAGATCCCAGAAGGGTTAAAGGCGCATTCTACCAGAGCGATAGCATGTTCCTGGGCAGCCGAACAGCCAAGGCGCCAAAAAGAGTTAATTGCAAAACAGCAAAGTGGTGTCAATGAGGACGTTTATCCGACAATTATAAACTGGATGTATTGTCGGCGGGAGGATGCGAAATTCGGACAAAAAGTCCTTCAGACTGTACGAATAGGGTCTGATAAAGTTTTTTTTTTTTTTGTGAATAGATTTCGGTGCCCTCCCATTATTTTTAGCTGGGTAGTCCCATTTTTGGGGACTCTGCTGCCATGGGACCTGGGGAAAACAGGAAATCATATCATACTCACCGAGATTTCTGTTTCCCAGTCACGTTCGGCAGCCGTCACCAAAATGCCCGTCCCTTTATTTAGGAATTACTTGCATAGGAGCGACATGTGGCGTTGAAAGAAGACAAGGTATGCTTTGGGGAGGGTACCTTTATACCTTTTTTTTTTTAATTCCGTCTATGGCCATAATAGAGGTAAAAAAGTAAGCCTGCGCATTGAGCCTGTGTCCCATGGTCTGCTTCTTCCCAAAAGTAGGACTTTAGCAGTGCGCCACCACTACACATGCAGAAGAAGCAATAAATGTCAGTAAAATAAGTTCACTATTTGTATTGCTCCAGGAAGGCGTCTAGCAAGTCAAGCTGGTTGTAAATAAAAGCAGGGGCTCTATATATAAAGTTTTGTTCTATTGTAGAAACTTTGTATTTTCTAGAAGCATCTGACAACGAACAAACCTCTGGAAAAACTATTTTGTTATTGTTTCATATGTAACTAGGGGATTTCAACGTGTGACTTCTTGGGCTGTGTGTTCCTAAGAGCATTTACTTTTGACAGTTTAACCAGCAACTCAAAATAGTTGTAGTGGATTCTGTTCTTGGATTCACAATCCAATAAACATTGACAAAGAGGACTATCTCAGTTAAGTAAATCAATGCAATTTGATTCTGGAAGCTTGGCATTCCAATATTGATTTCGAAAGCAGCGGTATATGTGTATCTTATGAAACACTACTCACAGAGATCAGTTTTGCTAATGCAACTTATGAATCTATGCTAT
This sequence comes from Hymenochirus boettgeri, assembly GCA_019447015.1. NCBI lineage: Eukaryota > Metazoa > Chordata > Amphibia > Anura > Pipidae > Hymenochirus > Hymenochirus boettgeri. Next base: position 93,056,956 of record CM033471.1, on the reverse strand, counting down.
TGTGCTGCTGGTAGCAAGAGAGATGTTCTTGTCTTATTGCTGAATTAATGGTCATTCTATTGGTGTATCTGCATAAACGGCAAGCGTCAATCATAGTCAGCCAATAGAAGCCATCTGGTACTGTATCTGCTCCATCAGCAGTTTGGGGAACATTAATATTAGGGTGACATTTGTAAAACAAGCACAAGTCAGTAGTTCATGTCGTGCTTAGAAAACGTGATTATTTTGGTTGTATCTGAATGCCATACTAATTGGAACTCTAATGAGTGTGTGTAATAACAAACAAAATGTACAAATGAAACCAAATGTCTTCAAATATTTTGAAAGTGATTATCTGGTTGTTATTAATGAAGAATGAAGAAGTCTTTAAGGGTATGTGGTCTCGAATTCTAAACTGTAAGGATTATATAAAACCCTTCCACCATACCTTCAAAATAAAACCTAATCACTCTCTAATACTTTTGTGAGAAGTTAATGCTGGAAAGGTTCAGCAATGTAACTTCCTACTTGAACACTTCCCGTTTTCAGCCATTTGACCAGCCTCGCCTGCATTATAGGCTCTCTTTCTCAACTGTCATTTTTTCCCCAGCTACTTCCTGATTTCCCCAGCATTTAGTCTTAACTGAGCATGCTTCCTCCCCGGGTGGGGCAGAGTCAGGTGATGTCACTCAACCTACTGGAAGCAGGAAGTTTGAACATTCACCCCCATGATTTTTTCTCACAGGCTCCAGCCAGAGATTTGATTGTTTGGCGTCTTTGTACTAAGGAAATACTGCAGGCTTTCATTTAACCCTCACTTGTTTTGAGACCACATTGCCTTTTAACTATGTCATAGGCTGTGTACACACATATTTCACCAATAGACTGAAATTACCGATATGTTACATTCCAAATGAATGAATCATAGGCAGAGTAAATAATAATAACATTAAAAATAATTCTATTATATTTCACAAGTGCAATTAGATTTATTTCATCATCGGTATGAAATTATAGACTTACAATTTGGAGCAATCGAGTACAGTTGAGCTTAAAGCGAATTAATGTGGCTTCTTCTGAAAAAAACAAGTGTGGTTTATTCATTTCCATTTTTTTGCAAGTATTAAATAAAGCTGCTCGGAAAACTACAGATATGGGTTGACTAGACGACGATACAGATGTTCCTTTTCACTTCTGGTGAAGGATGCGGTGCATACAGCAGCTGGGAAACTCTCCCAAATACTTTGACTTCACTCAGAATAATATCTCCCTGTAAGGTGATGAAAAAAACAATTATATTCATTTGACAGCAGCTCTTAACCGTAGTAATTGATTTTTCATTTGAATTAACTCTTTCTAATGAAGAATTGATGATATTATCTTACATGTATGCTAGATGTTTTAAAGGACATATATAACGATAATAGGTTTTTTAAATTGACCAAAACTGAAAACTATAATGCTTCCCAACCACCACTATCATTTTTCTGTTGTTCTGCCCCCTATTCCTTTGATATCCAATCTAAAACTTCTTATATTTCAGCTGTCAATCAAGTTCCTTGCTCTCAAAAACTTTCTTCTGTGAGTAGTTTTACTGTAGCTGGAATGGTGACAGTTTTGACAGTTGGAATGCTGTATGCTGTGCACAGGCTTGACAGTTGTTTGTGGGAAAAAAATCAGGTCGGATGAAGTGGGAGTGGTTAAAAGAGGAGGGGAGTTACTGCTCCTAAACAAAATGTGTGCTGGTTTGAAGGCATGCAGCAACACACGCAATCAGAGAAAGTGTTACTTCCATATATTCAGTTATAGATTAAGATGAGGCAAAGTCATTTTTTAGTATAGTTGTCCTTTAAGCCAACAGAAAGTTAAAGTTCAGATACATCAAAGAGAATCTAAGCTTGTTCTTAAATATATTTCTACATCAGCTGTGCCCATTGCGGACATTTGACTTTCATTTTACTATTAATATGCAGCTTTTTTCCCTCTGTGTGCAAAACTAAATTCAACTAAAAGGAGGAGGATGAAACCATTTGTCATTCAGTAAAACATCCTACAGGTGTGATGATCAACACTACGCTTTGTCCTTTACGATTTGAACTTTAGGCAAGGAACAATGGGAATACTAAAGCATTGCTAACCATGTCCAAATACTTCCCTACGTTTAACAATAATGTTTTTAATCATTAAGAATGAGGAAACAAAGCAGCAGCTAGACACACATACAAAGTGTTTGTTGCGCTTCCTCAATACTCTTTATGTAGTGCTGATGTAGCATGTAGCCTCCTTTTCACTAGATCCCAAACAGCATCTGATGAAATGCTTGTAATATGTGCTCCACCAGTAATGAGAGAAAGGGGTACCACACGTGTCATCTGTATTATAAGACAATGATTGAGTATGTTTTGTTCTTTGTCGTTGTTTTCATATTTGTATATTAAAATGTGCACACACAAAAAATTAAGCTACGTAGTTCTATGATAGTAGGAATACATTTTATACCAATGGTTAAATAGTTGTAGACCAGATGTAATTATTAATGTCTCTTATCCAATATCCTGTTCGGGCTTTGAGAATATTCTAGGTAAACTATTATTGTTGTTTAAAAGAAACTTATTTGACATTGGCTGCCTTTCCGAATAGGTTTCTGCAAGCATCATTCATATTCCATAATGTGATAATGTCTGTTCAATGATATCCAGGGGTTATCAGGACTATGTACCTTTAAAATGTTTGTCACCAATCTCTTCCTTTACGCTGTTTTGTCTCTTGTGCAGATATGGTTTTTTGGGCAGGATCTGGGGCAGAAACATAATGTGTACACAATACTGTTAATAAGCATTTGCAAACAAAATTATCACGTAATTGATCAACGCCTAAACCAATATAAATTATCATCCTTTGAGCATCTAATATTTAAAATAATGTATAAAACCTACATTTTCCATACACTACAGGTGAGACTTGATTACTGTACTTTGTATAATATATGGTAAGTGATTAGCATGGTAAGTACAGTTTAACTAACTTAAAATTTTAGCAGCCCATCTGGGCTTTCATTTAATCTAAATTTAAAGGGCACTAAAGTAAAAAACAACTTGGGCTAGAGACACAGTGCTGCATTGTACATAATGCACCTGCTCAAAGTGAAATCAATCCTAATGACAGTAAAGATCCATGATTTAAAAGTTCTTCCAGCGGGCTGCCATCTTTGTTCCTCCCCCTGTACCTACAGCCATTAAGGACTATAAAAAAAAAATAAAACACCCCTGACACAATTCATGCCAAACAGGTATGTATACATATTCCATAATGGAAAAGTCCCACCCCCTTAAAGTGACACAGTGATTATATACTAAACAGTAAAAATTCTGCAAGTATGAAAGTACTCCAGTTATGCTAAATGTTATGAAATGATCGCTCACCCCAAAATCCATACACTGTTATTTCAATCACAACAAATAACTCTCAGCCTCAGACACAAGATTGCTCATGATGTACTCAGTGTGTATACGTTATTATACATTTCATTTGAAAATAATTGCATTTAAAAGCCTTCAAATTCTTTACTGTAGGTAGTAGATATGTCAATGCATTATCTTCCTAATTCTGTAGTGAATGATAAATCATACCAAGTTTATTATGAACTTGGGGCCATTAAATTCCAGATACTCCTTATACTAACCTTTCTTTCAGAGCATGATCTAGCCGAGTTGAACAGAGATTGCAGCCTGTCATGTACAGTTGGTTCAACTTCTTGGTATTCAGCCCTCCTCTGATGTAGAATACACTTGTTTCCTTTGCTTTTCGGGGTGTGAGGGTTTACTGCCTCCTTTAACATGGTTGCAGAGGTATCCAAAGGAAACTGCCTCCTAAAATGAGGAAAATCAACATTATGTATGTAATTACCAAAATGTGCAATAAATACCAAGTCCAATACAGGAAGCCATTGGAGCTACCAATAATTCCAAGATAATATTATATAATGTCCATAAATAATAGGTGCACTAAGGCAAACTACGCCGGATGCAACTCACGGAAAAGCATGCACCTATGTTGTGCGTTTTCCACACTTTTCCGATTGTCTTTTTAACTCTGTTCCATTTTTCTGTGATTAATTATACTGTATGAAAGAACCACCAGCTAAACGTGCACTAGGAGAGAACACTGACAATGAGACATGAGACCGAGTGTACAGGAACATTGGCATGTTGGACCCCGAGCATTGCAGTTTGTTTTTGTGACACTGATATTTCAAACAAAAAAAATCTCCTGCCATGAAATGTATTGTCCACACATGAGAGCACCAATGGAGAGAATCTGCTAGTTTTCATGCATGTATTTAAAGGGACTGTTAACCCATCTGGTAAACTGCAATGTTAGAATGCTGATAGACATATGGCTAATCTTATATGCAGCAAAGAATATGCTTTCCCCCTTTCTAAGCACTCCAAGGTTGGTTTCAATATTTTCTATGCTCAGAGGAGGCACTAGGGAAGGGCATTCTATCATTGGCTGTGATGTCATCTGTTACACACCATGACTGACAGCTACTAACTAGAGAACCAGGAGCATTTCAGCATTATATCAATTTTTAGTCAGACTTTTCCTTTACGTCCTTTCCAATAAAAATCTCTGTTCTAACAATTTTTTTTGTAAACATACACTTGAGATCAACTATGTAATACCCCCTTACCTAACCAGACTAATGACGTTTCACACCTCTCATCCTTTTCAAGAAGAAAAACACTTAGGGCTAGGCCCCACTACAGCGCAAGGAGGCACATACAAATTGCGCAGCGCAACGCCAATTTTGCGCATTTTGTGCGTGGTACTGGGCACCGCCTGCTTGCACTTCTTTAATGTGCGTCTCGTGCGTGGTGTGCGTTAGCGCATGCCAATGTAAGTCTATGTAAGAGCCTCACAATGTCCGCTGCCTTGCAGTGCGCTTTTGCCCGTTTTTGCAACGCATGCTATCACCATTTATACGCTGGCATAGGGCCTCTATATAGACTTACATGGGCATGCACTAACCTACACCACGCAGGGAGACGCACAGAAACCCCCCCGTGGCCTAGCCCTTAGTAGTTATTTAAGGTTATTGCTAAGATTCTTTTAATGTTCGATTGCCCTTTTAACAATAAATTGTATTTGTAGCAATAAATCGTTCTCCATTTACCATTTCTTACTAATGGCATTGCATATTCCATAAAATATTAGACTACAATCAAAGTAAAGTTGATAACTTTAGCACTTTGTATGAAAAAGAATCTTATCAAAAAATTTTGTGGCTTCCACATAAAATGAAATAGTCCAACTAGCCACTGCCGAACAGAACGCAACGTCAGGCAAGGACATCTGGACTGATGACAAGTTTTTATCGATCATAATTACCAAAATGATCGATAGTTGCCCAAAAGAAACCATTACCACATGTATTACAATACATACCTGTTATTTATTATTCTGTTATATAATATCCTGCAAGAACTAGCGCACTCTCTTCTTTTCATCCATAGGTGTAAAACATGATAAATTCCACCTTGTAGGCATGGTCACACTGAGCCAGAATCGCATGCAATTTCGTTGCATTTGCATTTTTTTCATTAGATACAGAAAAACACGTGATTGTGATTAAAAAATGCGGAACGCAAATCGCATTGTGCCCGAAAATGTGCGTTTTCGATGCATTGCCGCGATTCAATGATCAGGAAAAAACCATGCACAAACGCAAAAAAACGCACTTGTGTGGTCTAGCCCTTATACTGCCAGAGGATGGAGCAAGCTGCAGTTAACAACACCTACTGGATAAGTTTCCAATTACATATCAACAACCCTGGGTTATTTTTTTTTGGCTACCACTAAAATAGAATAGTCCAACTAGCCACTGCCGAACAGAACAGGCAACGTCAGGCTCAGTTAAAAACAATCCAGTAGCTATGTCGTTATAAATACATTTTCTTTTTAACTTTTACCCATTGTAAGTACATTTTCCTCACTCAGTCCGGCACAGTCATTTTTTTCCTCCCACCAAAAACTTTGAATAAAATGTTTAAACATCAGTGAACAGAGAAAACTTTTTTGCAACTTACACAATGTGTGGTCCTTGGCTTGTTCTCAGCTTGCTTTGCAATCTATGGGCAGACAGGACCTCTGTTACCGACAACACCAAACATAGCACATAATCCCAGCCTACGTTAGTGAGATAATCTGCCTGATGTGGCGTGTACGGTGAGAGAGGCTATAAAAAGCCATCCTAAAAAGTAAGGAAGGGGATGATGCTTTATGGTGACATGGGGAGTGAATATTATTTTTGGTAAGTAACCCTTTAGGTGCAACACTTGACCAAGGATTATTTACCAAAATGCGCTTACCAGGTCACAATAAAGCAGCTTTAAAGGACACATACACTTTAAAAATGAAAAGTACCTGGTGAGGGGGTTATGATTAATTAAATTCCTCCCAGTAGGAATTTGTTGAGAGGTTTCCAAGTTTCTTGTATTAAGATAGAGCTGAAGCCAGTTGGGAGCATGGCAAGGCAGTTTTGTTTGTGCTGGCGCCCCACACAAAAAATTGGAGGTAGGTATTTCCAATCCTCCACCCTGTCCCGGGTCTTTTATAACTTTTTTAGCTATAGGTGGTATACAGGTTTGTGGGAGGCTGCATGGAAAATGAGGAGTAGGACTCGTATGATATAATATGTTAAATTTAATATGGCAATTTGTTAAGGATTTTTTGGGATTTAAAGACTTGATCTGGATGCTTTTCTCCACCTATGAACCTAAGTCTGCATTGAAATTGACTAAACTATAGTATTGTAAATGCAACTACGAGCAGGTGTCACAGCAGTTAAAGGATAACTGTATTGCCTCAATGCATTTTTATTTAATAATGGCTTTAGAAAGAGTAAAGTTATGCAAGCTCACCCCATACATTTATTTCCTGATTTCAAGCCTCTCTAGGCCTCCAATTAGCCACCTGTGAGGGGGTGTAATAATTCTGTCTGCATCTACTGTCCATCAAAGCTGCATGGTAGAAAACATCCTCCACCACCCCATTGATCAGCTTGTTTATGTAGGCTGTATCCTAGCAACAGGACATTTCAAGTTTTTTTACTGGCAGAGAGAGGAGAGAGGTTGTAACAGACTTCCCCACCAGCCAATGACAAGTGTTATGTTATTCATGGCCCTGGGCCTCTAGGAGGCAGGCTTTTAGCACTCATCTTTGCTGTGTGATCTAAGGGAGGGCAGCACAGCTTAAATGTAAGTGATTTCAGCTGCTGGAAGTGTGGACATGTAATGGGGGTGATTTTTTTTTATATTGTTGTCCTTAAAGAGTGAACAGTCCCAGAAGTATAAATGCACGTTTCCAACAGCATGTTACAAAACCCCTGGTTGCCTAGTACAAATGCCAAAACACAACCTGGGGAATCAACAATCATTTTTGAGCTTGGTACACATGGGCCAACATTTTGGCCTGATCAACTGGTTAGCAGTATAGACTGGTTGGCCGAGCCAAATTATCATCAATAGCAGCAGACACTTTAGTGCAATCAAGTATAACTCACAACTTGTTATTCCTCCAAATAACAGTCTGTTTGCTGACCGTACTGCTCCTCGGTCTACGTCAATTTATACCATCAGGAAATGCAGCAGAACACTCCAAAATACTTTAGTTGCAATAGTTAGAATTTTTATTCACCCATCTGTGAGATACAACTCCATTGTGTCTGCTGCATTTCCTGATGGTATCTTTAGCGCAATCAATCCATAGGAGACTGCAAAATTAGCTAAATTTAGACGTCTGGTCGATCTTTTCTCCACATGTGGAATGTAATTTAAGGTGCTATAAAGTTATTGCATTGCCAGTTTGGGGGGGGACACACATCCTTTATTTGCATAGCGATTTTGTTTTATATAATATAATGATTATAAAACTATTATAACACTATTAAAATACAGGAATTGCCTTTTTATAATCTGGAATAAACACTTCCTGTTTAAAGGCATATTCATCCCCAAAACTAAATTTGCCCCATGTGCTGGCCCCACTGTGTAGTGTAAAAAAATCCTTACCTTCCCCCTTAGCTCCTTATGGTTCTCCTACATTTCCTGTTTAAACTCCCTTCGTAGTCCAATCAACCAAAGAAAAAGATAATTTTTTGGTGGAGATTGTATTGTTTGTTTAACATGACAATATAAATCACACACAATTTACAAAATATGCCTGTAAGTACACTCTTTTGTCCTACGGGTGGGTGCAGACACTTAGTTATTCCACCCTCGTTGGAACACTGAATAAGAGAGAAATTGAGGGTTGCATTCCAAATACAAAATTTGCGTGTTTGTTAGTGACCACACATCAACTTTTTTTAGGTGATAAGGTGCCCCCTTCAGGTTTCACCTTATTCCCCGAAACGTTGAGAGGATGATCACGGTGTCCTTTTGCCTTTAATTTAAATGTAGATATAATTCTCTAATTTTGTATTTTATACTATAGCCCATTCCCCTTCATATGTATAGCCAGTCTAAAAATAAAAAGATATAGGGGGAGATACAATAAAGCCCTTTTCGTCAAAACCCACGTTAACCCGAAAAAAATGTAGAGGAATTTAGAGCACAGCACCATTTCTAAATGTTTTTGGAAATATGCTAACGATCAAAAACCCCTATCGTTAAGTTTTTGCTACATCGTAGTGAGAACCTTAACGTAAAGGTTGGGGAGCGTTAAGGTCGCACTCCTTACCTTAGCCCGATCCCGCAATGCAATAACTGACGTAATCTCTTTTATGTCAGTTATTGTAAGCGGGATCAGGCTAAGTAAGTTACGCGGCGTGAGTATTGGATCTCCCGATAGTTGGAATGAAGTTTGGAGTGATTTGAATGATTTTATTATTATTCTCCTGATTTCTCCCACCCCAGCCCCTGCCTTTTTTGTCATTAAACAGATGGCCCGCTGAAAGGTTTGAGAGGAATACCTCTAAAATATTATAAATAGTTCACATTTTTGATCTTAAAAGTTCCAAGATCATATCATTTCACTCCTGTGAATATGTACATCTCCTCTAAATACTTCACAATAAATGCAATATTATGTTGCTGCATATACCATAACCGCAGGTTCAGTCAGAAAAATAGATAAAATCAAATTAAAAAAGTCAGTATCCAATATACATGTATGTTTTTATTAGTAATTTTGTTTACATACATAGAATGATCATCAACTATATTTAAATAGTTAAAATCCATTTTAGAAAATTCAGACTTTCTACGTTCCTTTGATATGCCCATGTGATTTGAAAAGTTTTAGTTGTGAGAGTTTATCAACTATCAATGATTAGGTACTGTGCTGTATTTGAAGTAAGTAACACTTCATATTTAGCCTTCATTGAATTATGCTATATCCTATACTGCTATACTATTTGATCTGCTTATTTTTTTGTCACTATGTTAAATTACTTGCCATGCAAAACAAATCTTCAAAATGACATTGGTGTCCAGCCAAAGGAACCTAAACACCTAGAAATGAGCAGGCCATGGTGTTCTTGGATTACAAATGAGTGAGGTGTACTGAGGTCACTAATGAGGGCCTACTTCTTGTCCTGGTGGGTGCGGCTGCAATTACCTTAAGTCATTGTCCACCCTTAAAACAAAAATGGTGACTTGTCAGTTACTGCCCACAACTCCAACTGCTATTTTTACCAGTTTTATTACATACATGTGTAGCCAGATAATTAATATTCAGGCTACATAAGGGTTCTCTTCCGTTTTGGCAAAAGTGTCCGCCTCATCCTCTACTCAATGAGCTTTTTATTAGCTTGAGCATGTGCAGAGGAAGCAGCAGGAAAACAGCAGTAAATAATTGGCTGTGATGTCGCAGCAGTCACAGTTTTGATTAATTGCATAAAGAAAGTAGCCAGCTACTCTGCCAGAATGGAGGCAATTGTTATCTGTTTAGTTATACAGCTAAAAAAAAAAAAAGAAGCTAATACATCAGTTGGTGTCGTTACTGAGAAGTGACCTTTTTTAATTTGTTTTAAGGGTAAACATGCCCTTTAATGGAAAAAAGACAAGGAAACAGTTATGTGAAGTCCCACATTTGCACAGAAACAACTGAAATTACCCTATTACAATCCTCCAATGGCTATCGTTGGTTTATTTAAAATCCCACAGTAAAGCAAGCCATATACATATATAATTACAAGAAATAGAGCTTTATGACCGTGTGAAGTAAAATAACTGTAAGAGGGCCGTACGATGAGATATCTATACAATGACAAAGGGATCAGTTTATATATTCACATTTCACAAAATAAATATGGAAGGACCCACAGTCAATAAAAGCAATGGTTAAAAGAAATCCGAAGCTCTGTCAAGTATATAAAACCCTACGCACTATCACCTGCAAAAACACACGCATATATTGATTTGTAATACTTAATCTCAGGTTTAAGGCTAAAGAAATCAATGGTTATAGTTGATTAATACAGTAGTGACTAAAACAACATAACAAATGCGACTTTTTTTTTTAAATCATATCAGTACAGACAATATTGCAAAGTGCACAGATGCAATATACAGTGTACCAATATTATGTAAAAGCCATAAGGACACCATAAGAACATCTAATGATAATATACAAATACTCGTAAATCAAATATAATTCAAAGCACCTTCCTTAAACGTTTTCCCCTTTGCTGCAAAACTTAACTGTTACTTTGAAAAGCTAATTACCATTTAGTTACCCTAAAAAAAAATTGAAAATCACAGCACCTTGCTTTCCTTTTCTCAAAACGTTTTCCACGTCTAATTTCAAATAATGGTCGCACATACATGCAACAATCCCAATTGTACGTTTATATTTGATATCATCCAATTATCAGAACATGTATGGTCAATATCCCCCCCCCCCCACAAGTTACAATAAAAATTGTAGCAGACCAATATTACAGTCTGTAAACACAGGATCGTACAAGCCTTATTTTTGCATGCTTTGGCCCCTAAGATTATTTAGAGGCATCTGCTCCCCCTTCTCTCCTGAAAGGAAATAACAGGTTATTTAACTACTGCTAATGAGCCTGTCTGTATGGCGATCTGTAGAGAAATGACCGTTTGGACTGATCATTTGAGAATTCTCTAACACCTTTACGTAGCCTAAGGTATGCAGATCATTTTGCATCACTGAAATACCATACATCCACCATGGATCTTTACATAACCAGATGATTAACCTTACAACCAGCCAAAGAAATCATAAATGCAGGACAATTAAAAAACACTTATTGTGGACAAACTCTGAAAGGTAAAGTTGTTTTGGGGGGAAATGCTTTAAAAAGACAAAACAAATTGGTTTTCATTTAAAATGATCAACTGTAAATATAGTTAGGAACTGTCCATTATTTTGACAAAACCAAAATATACACTGTTTTTGCTACTATCTAGGTAAAAGATTACATTACATATGTTACCCAGCATAGGATATTTTGACCATTGCACTTTTGCAATTATGCTGTATGGGAAACATGGTGTCACATTTCACACAAATTACTGCCATAAGATTCAGATACCACACTCCTTGTAAAACAAATGTTCCACCTCCCCCCTGGCCACCTTACTGCCAGTATACACATCCAGTAGGTAACAAAATGAGGGCTGTCCAGTCCTTAGAATGCAATAATTGTGTTGGCACAAAGGATTATCAGACTATAAATAGCACTTCTGTTAATTCTGCATGGACCTATTATAAATTCCTCTTTGCTTTGAATATGACAAGCAACTAAAGTGCCTACCTGCAATGTTCCCAGAAAAATTCTCACTTAACCACTCATTGATTGTAAAGTGTATTACAGCTTGGGAATAGACGTGGGAACGTCACAGACTATTTCTCTGGACAGGAAGATGTTAAAACCAAGCAGAGGTTTGTCAAAACGAAACAGTGTATCGCCAGCATTATAGTCCATATACTAGTCCATATTTAGACTAATATATCTTTTAACCTTCACGTGTCCAACAACTTTTCACAATGTATGTGTAACTTGTACTTTTTTGCAATTGCAATGTTGCAAAAACATGGAAAGGCAAGAACTCTGCCTGGAAATGCAGAATTTAGATATTAGATATACTAGACTAGACGTCAGTTAGTCAAATGTTTAATCTATCTAATGTCTGCCTAGTGTACAGCCAGCATTACACTTTGTTTCCCCAATGTCTACTTCAGACTTGCATAATGAATACAAATACTGTAGCCTCTTGCTTTGAGTTGAGTACTAGCAATGTCCATTGTGTCACCCAAGTCCTGGTAACATGCCAGAGAAATATGAGCAACTGAATGCTACACAATAGAAAAATCTCTGGTGGTGAAAAGGGCAAGAGTAAGCTAAGTGGGGCTCCCAATGGAGGCCTCCTTCCACGAGAAGCCGGCCCACTAAGAGCCGAAGTAAAACTATCCTAGATGGTGTAACCCATCATCTCAAGGAATCCTCCTAACTCCTTTATAGTATCAAATCAGTTTTCTTTTCCAATTTTAAAATGTAGCGGCCCTAACTTCGCTATTCAATGGATGAAATGCTGCATTAACATTTAATAATTCAATAAAAATGTATTAAGCACCAATTGCGTATAGTAGTAATTGTCTAAAAGAAATGTGACTGCTCCACTAAAATCAATGTCCATATACACTGAGCAAGAATACCAATAGTTTTTTCTTTGTGGTTTAAAAAATTGCGGTTTCTTGTTTTGCCTTCTAGGATAGCACCAATAAATTACATTTGTAAAACTCCCTGATACATCTGCTGGACACGTCACTCACAATTTAAAAATACTGGCTTCTTTTTAAAAAAAAAAAAAATAAAGTTTTTAGAATTTCTTTTTAACATATTTCCCTCCCTCCCTTTTTAAAATGTTTTTCAAACTGGCAGTCACACAAATAGTGATTTATTCACATGTATTCAGTTTCAGGTTTTCTTCCTGGTGGCTCCCTGAAAAGCAGCTTCCAAAACTCGCATAAAAAGGTCCACAAACTGCTTGTTAAAGTTCACAATGTTAGCATAAAGAAAGCAATGCATTCATCTCCTTCTGAACGGTTTGTAAGCCTCCAGGAGTTTTGGTACCCTTGTATGGATATGGAAGACGAGAAATGTGCTCAGATACTCTTGGATTCGTTTTTCTGCAAACAACAAAAGAAAAAGATTAGCAGAAAAACAGAAATCATACATAACTAGAATATTTTTTCCTCTTTATGCAGAAAGCTCACCAAAATGGGTTAATCCCCCACAGGTACCTGGACAGGAGTTAAAAAAGAACAAAGGTATAAAGGTACCCTCCCCAAAGCATACTTGATTCTTCTTTCAACGCTCACATGTCGCTCCTATGCAATATTCCTAAATAAAGGGACGGCATTTTGTGACTGCTGCCATGAACGTGACTGGGAAACAGAATCTCGGTGAGTATGATATTTCCTGTTTCCCCAGGTCACCATGGCAGCAAGTCCCCAAATGGGACATACCCAAGCAAAAAAATGGGAGGGCACCAGAAATCTATTCAACCAAAAAAAAAAAAATTATTCAGACCCTATTCTACAGTCTGAAGGACTTTTTGTCCGAATTCGCTCTCTCCTCGCCGACAATACATCCAGTTTATAATGTCGGATAAACGTCCTCATTGACGACCACTTTGCTGTTTTGCAAATTAACTCTTTTGGCGCCTTGGCTTCGGCTGCCCAGGAACATCTATCGCTCTGGTAGAATGCGCCTTTAACCCTTCTGGATTTATGCCTCTCTCTGATACGCCTTTGTGATGCAAGCTACGATCCATCCCTTATGGTTCTTCTAGGAGCTTGACCTTTCCGATACCCTCCCGATACCACAAAACAGATGGTCAGATTTCCTGAAAGTTTTCGTTCTTTGTAAATATACCTTCAAATTTCTAACTAAATCTAAACAGTGCCACCTCCTCTCCGCATCTGACTTTGGGTTCGGAAAAAAAATGCAGGCACACAATCTCCAAATCCATGTGAAATTCCGATACGACCTTTGGCAGGAACTGAAAAGCTGGCCTTAATTTGATTTTATCTTCATAGAACTGAATGTTGTGGTCTTTCACAGACAGAGCCCCGATTTCTCCACCCTACAGGCTGATGTTATTGCCGTTAGGAAGACTACTTTTGGGTCAGAAGCCATAGCGAGATTTTTCGATTGGTTCAAAGGAGATTCGTTAAGACCTGTAACACCAGTGGTGACTCCACGGTGGTGGTTTAGGACAAGCTCTTGGTCTCACTCTACTCATCGCTGCAAAAACCTCTGGACTAAAGGATTTGCTGCCAATTTGTTCCAGATATTGCCGACAAGGCTGATACTTGACCTCTTAAAGTATTTATACCTATTGTTTCTTCACACCCGAGAAATAAAACTCCACAATCCTCCTTGGGGAAGATTGGAGTGGTACGACATTCTTCTGTCTAGCATAATCCGCAAAGAGCCTCCATACCTTATAGTATTTTTCTGAAGTTGCAGCTTTTCTTGATTTAATAACAAAAATTCTATCACCTCATTCTGAAAGCCTAGCTGCCTCAATCTTTCCTTTCAACCTCCAGGCCGCTAGCCTCAGTTTGTTGACATCCTGACAAACTATTGGCCCCTGAGTCAGCAGCTGCGGAATTTTGTCTAATTCTATGGGCGGTTTCGGTTGTTAACATCCGAAGCAGAGGTACCACGGTCTCCTTGGCCAATTCGGTATAATCGCTATTACCTCCGCTCTCTCCGTTCTGATCTTCTGTAGTACCCTCCATATAGAGGAATTGGCGGAAAGATTATAGGAGACCCGAATCCCAATTGTGTTGAAGTGCATCCACTGCTGCTGCCCCTGGGCATGGAAACCGACTGAAGAACTTTCGACATTTTGTGTTGTCGCTGCTTGCCATGAGATCTATTCTGGATGCCCCCTGATCACCAACTCTCTGAACACCTGAGGTTCTAGACTCCATTCCCCGGATGCATCTCCTGTCGACTGAGGTAGTCTGCCTGCACATTGTCTTTCCTGCTACTGAATGGCTGTTATAAATTGCAGGTTGATTTCTGACCAAGTCAAGATCCTCCTGACTTCGTCTAAAGGGCCTTGCTTTTGTTCCCCCTGTTTGCGAAATATAAGCAACAGTGGTGGTATTGTCGTCTTTTATCTCAATACATATTGTCCTCTGATTATGTCTTGGAACTCCACCAGGCCATGAATACTGCTCTCAATTCCAGCAGATTTGAGGATTCGCCTTCTCTTTGCCACTGGCCCTGTGCAACTACATTCTGTAGATGGGCTCCCCAGCCTTTGCTACGCATACTGTTTTATGACCAGTGGTTGTGGTTGTTCTAATGGAAAACCCTTGTCTAGGTTCCCCTGACTGGTCCACCACTCTAGGTCTTGCAACACTGGTTCCGAGATGATTAGTTTCTGTTCATTTGAGATGAGGAATGCTCACTCTGGTTAACATGAATTGCTGCAGAGATCTCATGTGCCACCTGGACCACCTGACGAGAAAGACTGTAGCCGCCATAAGTCCCAAAACTTTCATGATTTCCGTACCGATACTGTATGCTGTGTGCAGTTGCTGCTTTAACTTTTCTATATTTGGTGCTGCCTTACCCTGGTAATTTTACCTCGTTTAAGTGGGTACGAAACAGCGCTCCCAGATATGTCAACTCCTGGACGGGCCACCAGGTTGCTCTTTTCCTCTGTTGATTAGCCACCGTGCCTCTGTAACATCTGGATTACTATAATGAGTTTGATCTGCCGCTCTTGTTCTGACTTGGCCACAATTAGAATATCGTCCAGGTAATGGTATATTTGAATGCCCTTTTCCGAATCTCGCTACTAAAGATATTAAAACTCTTCGTAAAATTCTGTGGTGATTGGGAGAGACCAAACGGAAGACTCGTGAATTGGAAATGCTTTTCCTTATGGCAAACCTCAGAAATTTTCTGTATCCCTGATGGATCGGTACGTTAGGTAAAGCATCCTTTAGATCGATACTTACGAGCCACAGCATCCTTGAATACCGCCTGAATATTGAGGCTAGGGATTCCATCTTGATCTTTGGTTTTTGACAAACTTGTTTAAATTTCTCAGATCTAACTACGCCTCTGTCCCCTGATGCTTTCTTTACTAAGAACAGTCTCGAATAGAAACCTTTCGATGTTCTCTTAGAGGTACTACTGGTCTATTTGCTTCTTTTATCCGCAACTGTGTACATACCTCCCTCATCAGCTCCATTCCTTCCTTGGTGGAGGGTCTCGAAAAAGGAAGAAATTTGTCTCTTTTTGGCAGCTCCTGGAATTGAATTTTGTACCCCTGCTGGTATTATCTTTAGAACCCAGGAGTCTGCTACGTTCGAGGCCCAGACATCGGAGAAGAGTCTCAACCTCCCTCCTACCTTCTCCAACCGGGCCGGCGTTTCCTATTGATGGGGAGGACTAGCTGCCGGAAATGTATTCTTTCTCTGTGTATTAGAGGACTGTCTTCCCGCCTTCCAGAAAGCTGGTCTATTGATCTCTTTTCCTGGCTTATAAAATTTTGAATCCGAAAGGACCTATCCCTATTGAATGATGGCTCAAATCTGGGTTCTCTATTCTTGCGTTCCTGAGGCAGAATGTACTTCTTCCGCCAGAAGCTCTGCTGATAATGGAATCTAGTCTCTCCGAACACATATCCCCTCAAAAGGCAGCATGCACAGATTCAACTTTGAAGTATTATCGGCCATCCAAGACCTTACCAATATGCTCTACGTGCTGATACCGACAAAGCCATGATCTGGCTGACAGACGGACCATGTCCACTGATGCCTCGGCGAAGAAGTCAGTCGCCATACTCATTTCCGACAACATTTCACTCAACTTGGCGACTTTCACGTTAGAATTTATTTTTGCTTCTTCAATCCTCTGAATCCAGATTTCATGGCTCTGGACACCGACGTCATTGCCATGGCCGGTCTACAGAGGCACCAGCTGCCCCATAAGCTTCCTCAGAGAAAATTCCATCCTCTTATCCATAGGGTCTTTTAAACCCCGCTCCATCCTCCACCGGCAAAGTCGTTCTTCGTGCTAAACGTGAAACCGCTGCATCCCCTTGGGGGGGGCATCCCAATTTCTAGCCTCCTCCTCAGAAAAGGGATATTTCCTTAGAATTTACCTGTTAATGTAAACTTCTTGTCAGTCTTTCTCCATTCGGCGTCCATGATCTCTTTCATGGGATGATGATTTAAGGGAAAGGTTGCAGATTTTTTCTTTATGAAGGAAAACAGCTTATCCGCCATTGATGACTTAGGGGTCTCTACTGACAGGGAAAGCGAATTCCTGACTGCCCTAACCAATGGTTCAATATAAGACCATCAAAGTCTGTTTTCTACTCCCCTTCCTCATCTTCGGACAAACCCGATTGTTCCTCCAA
Source organism: Hymenochirus boettgeri (assembly GCA_019447015.1). Lineage (NCBI taxonomy): Eukaryota > Metazoa > Chordata > Amphibia > Anura > Pipidae > Hymenochirus > Hymenochirus boettgeri. The sequence continues at coordinate 93,039,551 of CM033471.1, read as the reverse complement.
TGTCTCCTCATCAGAGCACTCCCAATCTGATTCCACAGATCTGGTTTCCTGGTACTGGCTCTTTTTCTTGGCTCAGCTTCTCCATGCCTTTTGTGACTGCCTGTGTGGATACATTTCATCAGTATGTCAAATGACTTCTCAGATGTGGATGGTTTTGCTGCGGCCTCTTCAATGTCCACCGCTTTAACCGTCTCTGTCTGCGTCTTTGACGAAGTCTCTTGCGATGCGAGGCTGAAAAAGAAAACTTGGTATAAGCCCTTTACTTTTACAAGATTCCCACTCTTTAAACACTTACCCCAGCTCACCTAGATCCCTTGGGGTGACTTCTGGTGGCGCTACCAGTTTCCATACTGGAGGACATCAACCAGAGGCTGAAAATAACAAGCAAAGGGATAAGCATGCCTGTAAGCCAATCCCTATACACCCCTAGGATTGGGACTGACCTTAATACAATACGATAAGAACTCAGCAAAGTGAGGATACACAAACTCCCCGACACAGACACGCAAGAGATCCAGCAAGGAGGAAACTCGCGCCAACTCTCGGGCTTTAAACTCTCTCCCCCGCCCCCTCATCAGGGCAGCAACCAATCGCTATTGCTGCCCTGACGCCACGGCCGGCACTTAAGCCCCCCTCCAAACCTCGACCCATCGGTTTGCGAGAGGAAGAAACACATCCACTTCGGCGCACAACTGACGTCCCGTCCGCCATCTACCAGGGACCGCCGGCCTTGGGCACGACAGCCCCTAAATGCCCGGTCACCACGGGTCCTCCTTTCCCCACAGGCACTCCTTAGGAGGCGACACGGGGGAGCATCAGATCCGGGAAGAGTTGGGAGAGACCGAATCTGGGAATACAAGCCGCGTTGGCCGGTGAGCTGAAAACGAAACACCTACCTCCGTAGCGTCCATAGGCAGGAAGTAAAAAGACAAAAAGGTAGCTTTGGGGGAGGGTAACCGTTTATACCTTTGTTCTTTTTTAAACTTCCTGTCCAGGTACTGTGGGGGATTAACCCTTTGGTGACTGCTGCCATGTGACCTGGGGAACTTGGATTCGTTTTTCTGCAAACAAACAAAAGAAAGATTAGCAGAAAATACAAACATGTAACATACAAAATAGTATATATTTTCCTTCCTTGATGCAATTTTTAGAAAGCTCATTAGCACTTCCATTATATTTCAATGCAATGGGAACCATTGGGATGCAGTTTGCGGTGTGGTGTTCAGCATGGTGAAGTGGAAGTAACCTTTAATACTGTACATTGGTCTAGAGACTCTGGACATGCATTGGTGGGAGGTACTAGTCTAGGTTGCCATTCTAATGCAGTTCTCAGGAAGAACCATACACAACAAAATGTAACCAAACAGGAAATAAACAGCCAGAGAAAATGTTTTATGGAAATTAATAAAATAAGGTTCCATTTCCGGGGATACTTTGTTAGTTGGAAATCTAGAGTACAGATGGTGGACAATCTTTTAAAACTAAATCAGAGAAAAACTATTAACACATTTAGGGCAAGGCCACACTGCGCCGCAAACGCAATCGCACACAGAATTGCATGCGATTTCATGTGCGATTTCGTGTGGCCTAGCCCTTAGAAAGTCTTTTCATGGCAAGATACCTTATGATGATTAATGCAAAAACATACTTAAGCTGGGTACACACCATGCAATACGATCATTTAGTGTATCAGTCGATCAGGCCGAAATAATTGCATGGTTTTTCAGACTCGACCGTTTCCATGTCCAAATTGGAACGCACGAACAGACATGTCAGAAAACCACAGCCACTATTGCCCCGACTGACAGTCCTTCCTCCTGGCCGACCAGTCAGATGTGCTGAACGGTCAGTCTGGAGGAAGGATCTGACAGTGTGTACCCAGCTTTGTCTGTGACAGTTAATGCTTACCTATCAGGCTGCAAATAGGATGATCCTTGTTAACGATGTTGCAGATTTGTCCCTGCAAGTTATCTTGTGCCTCAGAACTAAGAGTGGATAGACATCTTTCATTCAAGGATTTATCCACCTCATAACAGACCTTAACACTTAAGGATTTCAAGGCATCTGTTATATTAAATGCTCTAAATAGATAAATGTAAAAAAAAAAAAAAAAAAAAAGTTTTTCATCAGGTTACTTTTCATTTCCTCAAAGAAGCATTGCCCTGGTATATATATATGTTTCCAATTAGATAACCACCACAGTGTTGTGTTACAGAAACTTGGGACTGCTAACGAATAATCACATCAGGAAAATATCTGTTGTATTCAATTAGATCAACTGGACTTGAAATGTAGTTCTTGAAGACGTTTCGCTAGTCATCCGACTGGCTTTCTCAATTCAGAATGACTTGTACAAGAATCTGTGGCAGTAAATCTTCTGTGCTACTTGGCTTCTATCATCCCGTTAAGTAGAGGGAGGGTCGACCGGGGGGGAGGGGGGGGGGAGACGCCTACTTCTCCCTCTCCTGTCGTTCTCTGTTATGCTCCCGGGCTCTCTCTCCTCTTGCGCCTTCCCTGGTCTTCCTCCCTCTCCTGTCAGTTCTGGTGTCCCGTGCTCCTCTCTCCTCTTTCCGCCTTCCTGTTCTTCCTCCCTCTCCCGTCGGTCTGGTTGGTCCCGCTCCCTCTCCCTTGAGAATTACTGGTCTTAATGCACTACTGTAGTTCTGGTTGTCACTGGAAATAGATAATATTGAGAATTACCGTATTACTACATATACTGTAGTTCTGGTTATCTTGTATCAATTAGATCAACTGGACTTGAAATTTAGTTCTTGAAACGTTTCGCTAGTCATCCACTGGCTTTCTCAATTCAAATGACTTGTACAAGAATCTGTGGCAATTATGTACCTGGAAACTCCAATTAGCATTCACGCCGGTGTTAAGGTGGATTAATGTGCTAGGAGTAGTTCTGGTTGTACAGGGATACTATATAATATTGAGAATTACCGGTATTAATACATAGACTGGTATTTCTGGTTGGTTAACAGGATACATATAATAGTTGAAAATCACGGGTATTAATTATATATACTGGTAGTTCTGGTGGTACAGGGATACTATATAATATTGAGAATTCGGTAGTAATAATATACTGTAGTTTTCTGGTTGGTACATGTGATACTATATAATCTGTTGAGAATTACTGGTATTAATACATTACTGTAGTTTCTTGTGGTACGGGAAACTATATATATTGAGAATACTGTATTATACATATACTTAGTTCTGTTGGTAACATGGGATACTATATATATGATAATTAGTATAATACATATACTGTATTTCTGTTGTAATGGGGATACTAATAATATTTAGAATTACTGGATTAATACATATACTGTATTCTGTTTGGTACAGTAATACTATATAATATTGAGAATTCCTGGTAGAATACATATACTGTAGTTCTGGTTTGTACAGTCCTACTATAATAATATTGAGAATTATGGTATTATACATATCTGTAGTTCTGGTTGGTACAGGAATACACTATAATATTGAGAATTCTGGTATTAATCCATATACTGTAGTTCAAAAAAAAAAACTGGTTGGTACAGGAATACTATATAATATTGAAATTACTGGTATTAATACATATACTGTAGTTCTGGTTGTACAGGGATACTATAATATATGGAATAATTACTGGTATTAATACATATACCGTAGTGCTGGTTGGTATGGGTACAGGGATACTATATAACTATTAGAATTAACTGGTATTAATACATATCTAGTAGGTTCTGGTTTGGTATGGGGATACTATATAATATTGAAATTACTGGTATAATGCATATACTGAAGTTTCTGGTTGGTACAGGGATAATATATCATTGAGATTACTCGTATTAATACATATACTATAGTTCTGGTTGGTAAGTGATACATATAATCTTGAGAATTACTGGTTTAATACATATCCTGTAGTTCTTGTTGGTAACAGGGATAAATATATATTTAGAATTACTGGTATTAATACATATACTGTAATGCTGGTGATACAGGGATACTATATCCTATTGTATACTGGTATTACTCCATATACTGTAGTTCTGGTTGGGTACAGGGATACTATATATATTAGAATTACTGTTATTAAATCATATACAGTAGTTCTGGTGGGTACAGAATACTATCCATTAATAATTGGAGATTACTGGTATTAAATGCATATACTGTGTTCTGGTTGGTAAAGGATAATATTAATATTGAGAATTACTCGTATGTAATACATATACTGTAGTCTGTTTATCTGTTTGTATTCGTTGATGCAGTTGCTGTTTAGAACAGCTATATGTAGTGATTTAAAATAAACAATGTATTGTCTATAAACTTGCTTTGCAAGGCAAGTTAGGAAGCAGGCATTCGTATTAAGGACAAATACACACGGGATATTTTGGTCCAGTCAATAATCTGGCTGGATACTTTGGTTGGATTGGCTGGGAGATTGGTTATGATATTACATAGACAGATCCGTTCAAACTGACATATCGAGGTTAATTATGTTGTCTTCAAAAGGCTGCAAAATCGGTTCGGTTGAAATATTAGGTTTTCATTTTGAATGACAGACTACGAATAGTAAATCTGTTGGTAGGTTTTATTGTGTGTGTGCCAGCCCTGAGGCAGTTGACTCTGAAAATGTAATTAGCTTTTTGGTTTTGTTGCCCAAGTAAACTAACCACTTTTTCTATCTTCACAGAAAAGATCAGTTGGTGGAGGGTTATTTAGTAAAGCTTTAGGTACTGGGATTCTATAATAATTTATTATACGTGTAATTTCACTTAGGGGCATTTCTAGGCATAAGCGACCCATGCAAACCTAGGAAGGATTTTTTTCTTTGGGGGTTGGTTTTCACTTTGTAACAGGGCACCAGCAAAGACTTGCTTAGGATACAAATTTTTCCAGAACGGCACTGATCTAACTTTAAGTTTGTTCACACACAGGCCGATATTTCAACCCAATCGATCACATGGTTCAACATTTTTGTTGCATCAACCTGGGTGATTGTATGTTATTGCTCCAGACAATTTAAATTTTTTGCTAAATTGGTTGGTCACATATTGCACAAAATCACATCTAATTCATGATTAGCCATGTTAAAATATCAGGGTATACAAGGCCTAAATAGATCTTTCATAGACTCAGATAGGGGCAATGGTACCGACGCAGGCTTTAAAAATGCCCCTGGTTAAAGAAGAAACATAGTTAATATTAATGCAATTTGTGTATAGGCGCCCTTAAAATAAATCATAGGACAGTTGTACCAAGGGAATGATGTTTGTGCCAGATGCAAGTGGGTTGCCTTTTTGGAATCGAGGTGCAAATTTAGCAGAACTAAACTTGGTGCACTGCTGGGATCAGAGAACTTGGGGGGGGTTGCTATGTAATGACAGAGGGTCAGTGAAATGGTTGGTGAAGATTGAGCAGGTGTAGAGAAGGGATTTGTAGGGAGTTGCCAGGGGAAGCAGGAGATGAAACTGTATGTGCAGTGAGTAATTTGAGAAGGGCGGCACAAATGTAGAATATATTCTGCAGGCTGAAAATTTAAGTATTAAGGGCTAGGCCCCACTAGCACATTTCTCATGTGCTTAAAATCCCGTTTTGTGCCCACGTTGCATGTGCTGTGTTCTGTTTTCGGACCACATTCGACCACTATATATTGTTCCCTTTGGAAGTATAATCAAGGTAAGTATAACAAAAATGGGGTAGGGTGAACAAATTTGTAAAAGATAGATTTTGAGGTTGACATGCCCTTTCCAGCAACAAGCTGAGTATACAGTACTGCCAAATAGAGCCAAATCGGAAAAAAAAAAGTTTAGATTATAACTTTACAGGTCCAGTAAATTGTCAGACTAACTTTTTTATTCCAGTGGAAAATCCTGTTGTAATATGTTCCACTAACTAAACCACAACATGTCTTCTGGTACAGTATAATTATACAGCAATAGACTAGTTTTAATATAGCAGATGTCCAAGACATCATTTAGCAATTATTTACTCAAAATACTTTTTTTTTTTTTAGATTTACTCATTTTACTTATTTCATCTCAAGTTTTTACTTACTTGCTATTCATGCCCTGTAGGAGAATTTCTGTAATTTCTTTAATTTTTTCTGTAATGGCAGCTGTGCAACAGGACCCCATTGTGTTCTGAGTAATTAAGCACACACAAGCAAGAATTTTAACTTGCTGCAATTTGTGCTTTAGTTCTTGGATACGTACATCATCTGTTAGGAGTGTCTGGATTGGAGAAAATAAAAACATAACTATGTCAAGGTACTAGGGCAATGAGCATATATAACACTATTCTGTAAACAAAGAATGTTTTCAGAAAAAGAAGCATTAATAGTTTATTTTTATCAATAAAAAATGCAGAGTGAATAAACAATATTTGCTGTAACCACCCTTTGTATCCTAACTTTTACTAGACTTAAGGGCAACTGTGATCTCCAAACAATTTACAGTTAAATAAAAGCCTGCAGTATTACCATCAATCTTTCTGCCTCCAGTAGTTTGAGTGACATTTCCTGACCCTCTGCTCCTCCCCTGTCCATGGGGGGGGGGGATGTTGGGAGAGCATGCTCACTTAAGACAAAGCTGGAAAAGACAGGAAGTACCCGCACAGACTCTAAACTGAAAAAAATGACTTGCCTTTATCCTTTTCTATGTTTTTAGTGCTGCCTTTTTGCTCTCGGTGCTCCCTGTCACTAGATCTTCTCATGTCCTGTTCAGCTCACTCCTAGTTAGTATACATGTCTCCACTCTATGTATCCACCCCCTCCCAAAACTGAGGCACAGCTAGAGTGTGGAGCATGTGCAGTGGAGATGATCTGTGCCTCACTACAGCCAATAGCATTCACCCAGTGATTTTGTGTTATAGTGAAAGGAAAACTGCTTTGCTATGGGAAGGTAAGCAACACTAGGAGCTTATCTGCACAGAAAGAGCACAGAGAGAAGATCACTTAGCCATACAGTGATAGAGAAATAATCTTTACCTTTATAGAATGGATAGTTTCTACATGTAGTGTGCCAGGGGGAGGGGCTGGGTGATTGACAGTTCTTTACCGACTAGCTGTGCCCCACCCTCTTTAAAAAGTAAAACTCCCAGAGCTAAAAAATAAGGGGTAGGAAGGTCAGAGAAGAAAAAAAAAGCAGATTTAAGATTGGTGGCAATTAATCCTAATTACTGTGTGATTAGTTAAAAAATGATTTGCCTCAGATTACATTTACATTTGAGAGGAGGGCTATTAATGCATGCAGAGACTGTTCATATGGATACAATTTTCTAAAAGCAGGAAGTGTTCAGAGGCTTTAATAGACCAAAATATCATAGATTTTCATAAATATAAGATTACATGTTCAATAGCAGAAATTTTCAATCAGATATAATTAAGATCTGACAATGAATCCTATGTAGTTCTTAAAAGTTTTTCAGACACGTGGCACCTCGTACATACACGGAACGATTATTGGCCGAAACGGTGGTTCATATACATCGTGCGATCGTGTATGAACAGACTTGGGCTACAAATGGCCCAATTTTCCTGCCAATAGACCCAAACGTTAAACAAAATGTGGTATGTTAGGAATTATTTTCGACCTGACTTCAGCCCATTAAAGACGATACGATTGGCTCTGATTTACAAACATGTCAGATTGCTCTAACTGATCAAAATAGAATATAGGAAAGGAGGCGGCACACAGTCTAAATCCACATTTACCTAACATAATTGCTACAGGTTTTAGATGCAACCGGTTGCTTACAATTTAATGCATTTCAATATAGCATTCTTTATACTAAATAGCTGCCCTGTGACTTTTTTCTTAAGTATTTGAAAAGCTCATATCTTTAACCAGACATATTTACCAAAGAACGAATAGAAAAATTAACACAAACACAATGTTAATGCTGCATGAGAAACAAAAATGACTGTTTATGGCAACTTTAATGCAGCTATTACCTCAGGCATTGTACTTTGATAATCTGCTTGAAGAAGCTTTAAATAACCATTATTCAGTACCAATGTAGGACTCAGGTTATCCATAGATAGTCCATTAGCACTGGAGGAAGTGTCAGTAGTCCTTTTCTGAATGGCATCTTTAAGTGAATTTTCAATCCATTTTATTGTTTGACTGAGTGCATCTAAAACAAACCATTAAAGTGGAATGAAGTAGAAGAGGTCACTTACATTTTGCAAGGGTTATAGGTATCAATGTTTTGGTAATAAGCAAATAGAAAAAAAAAACGATAAAGGAATGATTATCATCTGGTTTCTGGATCACTACACACAAAAACACTCGTTGATTGCAGCACTGGATTTTTTATTTAGATATCTAGGTGCATACATTCTTTATGCAAGGATGAAGTAAATATTATGCTGTCTTTTTATTTTACCATAGAAGCCAAGTCTCTTTATTTTTCAAGAAGCCAAATCTGTAACATAACCAGAGGGCATTTAACTGGTTTATCCAAAGACAAAGTTAAATCAATCCTCGCTATGTCAACAAAATAAATGCCACCAATGCATGTCAACATATACATACTAAGAAATAAAAATTACAACACATGCAAAAAGTTTAAGGTGAAATCTTCAGGTATACAAACCTAAAGTTACATGTTCAGTGCGACATAAAAACAAAAAAAATAGAGATGTTTGTCAGCCTTCTGTTCTGCAGCTGTGGGAATATAGACTTGACTTATCCATTCATTAAACCAGAAAACTTCCCAAATACAACACAAAATAAAAACAATTTAATGCTGACCATAAATTGGTAGATGTACCCCACGACCCCCACCTGGGACAATCTTTTTGCTCAAAGGGCAAAATAAATGGGCCAAAGAAAGGGATGTCGCCGTAATGTCAGGAGGTAAAACCACAGCAGTAATAAATATTAGGCCGCTTCAATGATCGAATGTTGTATTGGCCCAATATCTGTTTTATAAACTCCCAGAGATGGAAGCTAGTAGGTTTTGATTCAAAGCAATCAGAGTAATTCTAAATAAAACCTTTATGTTCAGTAAATATTTTGCTTAAATGTTTATACTGTTCCTCACCTGGAGACTTTTCAAGGATTTCCTGAAACTTTGCTCTTTCATACTCCACTAATTGGCTTTGTAGCTGTGGTCTAATATTCTGAATAGTGTAATTAACCATGTCCATTTTCATGAGATCCAAAACACGAAACACATCACTGGTTAGGGTAGAGATAACAAATGTAAATTGCAGAGAAATGTTTTATGAATAAAACCCTTATATTACTGGATGTCGGAGTCTAAAGTAATAGACACAGCCAATGCAGTTAGTTGTTTGGAAACTACAACTTTGCAACTGGAATTTAAAGCTTATAAAGTTTAGGAGTTTTTTTTTTAGAAAGGTTTTGCAACTATAAATTCTGTATGTTCTCAATCAGGAGGAGATAAAAATACACTGGTTCCATTTCTGCTGTTCCATCTATGTAATGACGAATGGGCTATTAATAACTCCTAGTTCCTCTGGCACTCAGATTACAACATGTAACCTTCACTCTCTCCTGCAATTGGACTTACTTGATCTGAAATATTGTCTAATGCTGGCCATACACTAGTAAGACATTAGATAGATTAGATTTTTATCCACAGGAGAAAGTCTAAACACAGCATTTTCCAGGAAGCGATTCTTACCTTCTGAAGTTCCTTCGACGTTCCCATTGATTTTCAAATTAAATCCCCCCCAAAAAAAGAATAGGTTACACTTGTTTTCAGATGTTGCGAACTTCGGAGGAAACGTCCCAGGAACATCTGAAGGTTAAGTACAGTGTACGGGCACCTTAAGGCTAGCCATAAACAGCCATAAAGTCAGGTTCCATCTAATGATCCACACCAAACAGCAAATAGGATCCATAATGAAGGGAGTGGTCCCAGAACGTTGTTGTGATCGTGTATGTGCAATAAAGTTTGATTTACCGGAACCAGAAGTGCCGCCTATTTGGTGTGGATCTTTTGCGGCCTAGGACCGTGTGCCTGTGCATACCGGAACCTGGATCCATGTTACTGCTCTGCCTTTGAGCGGTGCTTTCTACTTTGTGTCCATCTAATGATCCCCATAAAGACAGGTTGCATCCTGTATTGTACTATTGGTCAATGCATGTATGTATAAGGCTAAAGTACTCTGTCACTTGGTGCACCTCAAGAAAGAAAAACTGATTGTGCCACAGTTCACTTTTCATTCTCATGAAACATGTACAAAATCCAAGTCTGAAATCTAAAAAAAAAAATGTGAATTGATTGATAACTCATGAACCGTGTGTATATTGGAAATATAATTGGCGTTGCATTTAGCTTGTGGAATGCTGGAAAAACCTTTTAAATGGTCTAGCTTTTCTGAGAGCGGCCACGGAAATTACCCAGAAGTATCTGTTCCTTATTTGCATATATTGGAAATATACACTGTAATTACGGCTATATTTTCTGTACCTACCGTAACATCTGCACAATGTTGCCACTTGCTTTTAAGTTTTTCACATCTTCATCCCTAATAGGAGCACACAGCTTTCCCATTAAAACAATAATGTATTGTCCAAGTTTGTAAATATCAACAGCATTGTGTTCAGCTTGCTGCTTTAAAAGGTCCACATCTAAAACATCACAGATCTGAGTCCTTAGCCTGTTTGTACCAGGAGTCAAGAAGGAGAGCAAGATCTGCAATAAAATTTTACAAGGCTGTAAAGATACTCAATTTATTCTCTAGCAGGAACTAGAACAGTTTCTTTAAATCAGACTTTTCCACCATGAAATTTACAAACTGCAGAGAGGCTCCAAAGCCCTGTACACACATTAGATAACTGTTTGCCAAAACAGCTGACCAGGACAATTTCACCCAACAATCGAATGTGTTTGGGGAGGCATTTACTAACACCATTAAGCAATCCATCCTGCAGGATCACTTACTACTGTTGTGGGTCAATGGGCATTGTTCTCCCATGATATAGGAAAACTGACAGCACCCCCTCCCCATAGTACTGTACAGGCCTCTCAGCTACTGCCAAGCAATATAGGAATCTTTGTAGAAATATCATTGGAGTGATCGCTTTAAAGGATAAGTACACTCTAAAAACAAGTTAAGTGTAATTAGAAGCAGCAGCTACAACTAATCAGGTCCCTCCTGAGCCTCCCTGTGCTGATGGAAAGTTCCTGACATCTTGGATCTTCAAGTCTCCTTAGCTCCGCGATCCGTGATTTCATGGATCTCCTTTTGCAGGTCCAAAAAAGCACTGTCCATGTGCTCTGGGCGCTCGCTCGCTCGCTACATACATGCGTGACGTCACGGAAATGATAAGTTAAAGCTGCTGCTTCCAATTACAATTAACTTGTTTTTAGAAGGGAATTCTCCTTTAAACAAGATTAAACATATGTGCATGGCTTACGTCACATCAAGGATTTATCTGCGTAACATGAGGTGGGTTAGTGTTTAAGAAATACAGGTAATGTTTAGCATTAAAAACACAACATGTCTTTAAATGTTCAGCCAAATAATCAGGTAATGACCTTGCATCATTAGCTTTAAAGTTAAAAATATTTAAGTGATTTTTAATGTATAAAAAATGTAAATGTACATGAATAGATTTATAAAATACCTAATAAATAGATAACGAAATCTCTTATAAAGTCAGCAGCATTTTTGGATTCGTTTGTAGTTATTTATAATATTGCAGATTTCTAGTTTTAATGAGGTCGTTATGCAGGCCACACGCTAGTCAACAGGGGAATTGGCTAATGTACTTTTCTGGCAAAAAATAAAAAATAAAATTACCTCTTTAATTTCTTCAAAAAGTTTGATTGCATGATCGTATTGTGGTGGATTTTCATTCAGTTCTGATTCCAAGCAATCCCAAAATGCTTTGTGAACTATTTGTTTTACTTTTGCTTCTAAGCTGTAAGATATAAAAAGAAAATGTAAAAACATATTCAGTATATACTGTCAGCTATTAAGTAAGGCTTGCCCCCCCATCATCAAGTTTACCTTTCATTTGTATTTATTTATATAATACAAGTTTGTTTATTGTACTTTCAAACTGGTCAAGCATTCCTGACCATACTGAATATTTTTCGGCTCAGGACTAAATTAATACAGGCACCCCATAAATCACTAAATCAAAATACGTTGTTATTCGTTCATTATGGCTTTATAAATGCAATTTCTGTTTTTGAGGAATAAGATTACAGGTTATTTCCTAGAAACAAAACCACAGACATTTCCTAGAACATAAAATAGTTAAAACTTGCTTAACTTGATTGACTTATTATATTCCTACAAGAGATTCAATAAAAGTTCTTATTGTTAAAAATGGTGCTAATTTTGCCCCAACCAATCAGATGTTAGCTTTCAAATGCTAAATAAGATCTGATTGGTTGGGGCAAAATTAGCACCATTTTTAACAACAAGAACTTATTGCATAACCCTGCTAGAGTATTTCTGCCAACTGTTGAAATCCAGGAAAGAATTTGTTTTTTTCAGCACCATAGCTGAAAAAAATTATTTCTATTGATAGCCTTTGCTCTTTGACCTTTCCAAGAGAACTTTCATTTAAACCTTATTATTAGACATGTAAAAATGTGTTTCTTTGATGAGTGGGGTTCAGATGGGTATAGTTGTAATTTAACCTTACAAATTACATTACCTATTCTGAGTGTTGAATAATGTACAGTGGCAGCCAGTTTCTATAAAAATATCTAGTACTCGTAAGTAGTGCACACAGTCCACGTGGATGCAGACTTCCAAACACTTCCTACTTCCAAAGGAAGTTGATTTAGAAACTGGAAACAAGGCAAGAAGTCGCACTCCAGTGAGAATAGTGAGTTATTCAAAACCAATCAAAATCACTGTGTTTAGATGATTGGTTTTGAATAAATATCTATTCACCCTGGAGTGCAACTACTTGCCTTGTTTACAGATGTTTTTAGTACTCCACATACCTACACAACATAACCCCAAGTAGAACAAAGTTATTGTGCTTCTAACATCTAGACCAGTTTTTCTAAACCTTTTTATCTGTGGAGAACCCTTGAAAATATAAATATATCTCTATTGAAAAAATGCACTCAAATTCACCACAGGGGATGGGTCTATACCAGTGTTTCTCACTCTTTTTATCCTTCTGGAACCCTTGAAAAAAAATTAAATATCCCAGGGACCCCTGGCATAAAACATTACTTATTTTTATTTATCTCTGAGACATCAATACACCAAACACATAATTTATACAAAAAAAGAAAACTGCTAAATATATTTGTATCATTACAGTGGTGGATCCATATAGTTTCTGTCAATCTCTTGAGGATCCCAATGCTACCTCTCAGGGACTCCTGGTTGAGAAACTCTGATCTAGACTCTGATCACTGAAAACGGTTCTGCAGTCTGTGAAGTAAAGTTAAATGGTAATTGTGTAGCTTTTTCATAATATAGACTATTGAGGCACTGAACTTGCAACTTGTGGTGAATAGTTAAAAAACTTATATGCCACTTTTTCAGAGCTTTTTCATGCCAAATTATTAGGGGTCTAAAATTTGTTATTTCTGATTAAGGTTATTTGTGTGTTTATATTTGTTTTGTGTCTGCTGTAAGAAAATTAGGCTGTGTGCTACACTACACTATTTGCAGTTACATCAGTATTTTAATACCTGTTTGGCGGTAGATCTATGTTACTGAGATGAAACTTTTCATTTGTGACAATTTCATGGGCCAGCGCTAAGTTACTCAGGTTTCTTGTTGTTGCCATCATTTCATCAAAGGTCCTTGAATTTGGTGGACTTGCTGTAGAATAAAGTATAAGTTAGATAGAGGCATGTAGCAAATGTAACCACCAGACCTTAACTTGTCAATAGAGGCTTTAATATAATGTTCACAGAAAAGGCCAACAAGCCACAACACAAGCATACAACAAAACCAGCTGTGATTTTTCAAACTGCCTGAAATATATCTGGATTTTAATTTACATTTGGTTTCATTTAAGCCGAGGGGGCATCGATATTTTTTTTCAAAGATTGAATACACGGCATTGATATTTTGAGAAATTTGATCAAATATGAAATGTGACCGCTCAACAATATTGAGCAGTTTATCAAAATAATGAAGATCGGGCCAGAGGGAAAATGTTCCGTCAACACGATCGGCTGTGCAAGGTGGAGAACTTTGATTGGATATTCCGATCAGAAAAACACCTGCCGATATAAGATGCTGAACAGCTCTGCACTGGAAGATATTGAACATGAAAATAGTGTGGAAAGAATGAATTTCTTTTCAGTAACATGTATACTACTGAGATGTTTTTTTACTGCAATCACTGAGAATTACTAGATAACTACGAATCATTAGTATGGTAGTATCTTATGGAATCTTGTTAGCTAGATATTTATCCTGATATGCTGACATTTTCAAGTGCCATAAATTGAATCAACTGGAACTTAGGAAAATGGAAAGGGATCTTAAACTATGTAAATGTGATTTTCACTATGCAATATGAAATCATTCCCTAAAGTACCCCTTCAGCTTCTTAACTTTACTAGTACGCTATTACAAATTGTTGAGATTTTTTTGTATTTGTGCATTCCTTTTGTCAAAGCTGTAATTATTAATCAGCACATTCCAATGTATTAACTATATGTAGAAGCCACGAGGCAGCAGACAGGCCATAACATGTATATGACTATCTTTAAAAGAATTATTATAGTAAGAATCTATAAAGCAACATAGTAACATCAGGCAATGCGTGCACATACTCACATGCAGGTGAAGCATGCTTGCTTGAAGAGCCACTGGTAAAGCTTTCCCTGGGAGACTCACTATCACTTGATGAAGCTGTGCTCTCAGAGAGTCGAGATATATCAGAATCACTCATTGGTTCCTCTGCTCCAGAGACCTTTTTGTTACTCAGTGGCATTTTACAGTACGTAGAAAGCACTCTGTACAGAAAAAGATTGATACTGTATTCAAATGTCATTAAAATATTAAACAATTTAAATTAAAACAGGTACAATTAATATCATATAAAAGAGTCAGTCAGACATTTCCAGTAGTCAATCAAGCCTTTTTTGGTAGACGGTTGAATTGTTATTCTAGTTTGAATAAATAGTAGTCCAGAAGTGCAAAACTCAACATTATCAATCTAACTGAACAGCCACCATCGCTCCACAAGGACAATGCTACCCCAGTGGCTTCATGTCATCCTATGTAAAAATAAATTAAAAAAAGATCCCTCCCTCGACTGAGCTCTATGTTCTTTCTTATACAATAAAGTATTGTATTTGCTTTAGCGGGCACTGTCTGACACTGCTTAGATTTTCAAAGTCTATTTTTATAATCATTCTCAAGATATTCTTAACTGAGTCAACTCCAAACACCATTGACTCCCCTTTGAATGAGTCGAGTTACCCCAAAAAAGTTATGTTTTATATGTTTTTTTTTCGTATCAGCACTAGTAATTAAACATAGAAAAATGTATAGTCCTTGGACACTGCTTCTACAGCTGCCTGTGTATAACCATGTGTTCTGTCACCAATACAAAGATTCTGCAATAGTTAGGATATAATTCTGGCACAGCACAGAGACATGTTTTGGACAACGCAGGTCTTTTATCAAGTGTCATTTGATAAAGATGCTGTGTTGTCCAAAACATGTTGAGTGATACATAATGAATTCTTTGTTGCTATTCATTCTTGATTACACTTAAGGTAGGTACAGAGGCACAGATGTGAAGTTCATGCCCGAATACACGATAAAGAGACGCTTCAGGTGACCATTCATGTATGGGTGTTCAGTGGGGTGTCATTGATTATGCACTAATTTGGATCATCAACGACACCAAACAGAACGCCCATACACTAGCAAATTGTTGCTATTCATTCTTGATTGCCCTTCAGGTAGGTATAGATGCACAGATGTGAACTTAATGCCCAAGTACACAATAAATAGACGCTTCAGACGATAATACATTCATGTATGGGTGTTCAGTCAGTCGTCATTGATGATGCAGCAAGTTGGATCATTAACGTCACCTAACAGAATGCCCATATACTAACATATTGTCAGCTGAAAAGGCCACTCGCCATGTACACGGGCTTCTAGTACTCATTTGTGTGTCTGTATCTAGCTTTATCTAGCTGTATCTAGCTTAGGTCCCTGTAATGAACCATCTATTGCAGGGATCCTCAAAATATGGCCCTCCGGATGTTTGAAAACTACAACTCTCAGAATTCCTTGGCTTCCCTCTGTAGTTGCAGTTTTCAAACATCTGGAGGGCCACAGTTTGAGGATCCCTGGTCTTTTGCATAATTTGAGAATCACTTAGTAGAGTTTACTGCTTTAATAATGACACCCTAATGTTACATAGACAACACAAAATAGCACTTCAAAAACTTGGTTGATAGGTATAGATATTTTAGGGACATTGGCTACCAAATCATACAGACCACTGTTACAAACAACACAACAGCTATTTTTTATTTGACTTATAACAGCAAACAACTAAAATCCTACTTACTAAACCAAGTGACATTTAATATTTGCATTACAAAAAATAACATATTGCTAAATGCCCTGTTCTGCAAGTAAACAAACGTGCACACTCCCTGCTGGATTTTGCTATTTATCTGAACGTCTATGGATGAGAGTTACTAGCAGAAAGGCAGGCCCGGCAGCAAGTCATTGGACATATCATACAGGGCTTACAATGTGAAAAACACAAGGACCAAAGACTATACACATGGGAAAGTTTTGCAAACGATTAAAAAAATAAGATAAAATGGTTATTTCTAGAATTAAAAATGACAGGCGTGTAAAAGTTGTTAGGGGCTGGGTTTTCTACCACATTATTTACCCTGTATTGTGACTTCATTTGATATGCTATATTTTTGCATGAAGCAAGCTAGTGTTACTATGGAAACATAACATATGTTAACATAATACCATCTTTAAAGAAGAACAGTGTAAACCCAGTGGAACACTGACAATGCAAAGTTCTGTTGCAATACACCTGTATTATGAAGGATGGCGAAATTTACAGCATTTTAAACAGCTTACAGTAACTTTTACAGTGTACTCTTTATTGAAGCAAAATTGCAATACATAAACATGTTTTTAATAACATAGGTTTGTGAAAAAAAAGACACTGGTCTAAACTGCAGACTTTCAGTTCCATAGCTGTTGATGGTTTATTATAACACCACCAAAACCCTAGCAGACTGTCAGACAAGAGTATACACTGAACAGTTCCTATTCTCAAAATAATTCTATTTAACATTCATGTGTAATCTGTCACATTGATGTATGCATTTGATGCATTACACAAATGGGGAGATTTTACTGGGTAAGTTGTGTACACACAAAGGGACTTTTTATCTCGAAAGAGCATTCGCTATTAGTGAGCATTCAGCCGGGACAAATGAATGTCAGTCACGAGTGACAAAATTTGCCGCAGCCGCCAGTTCACAAGACCGATCGTGCATAGGCATTAAGGGCCTGGTGCAACTAAAAGTGCAAAAGTTTGCCCATGCTAATAATCTGCAGCAATCCAACTACAGTGAGTCCCTGTAAATGGCTAACATCTGATTGGTTGCTGCAAATTAATAGCACAGGCAAACTTTTGCACCTCTTATTGCATCAGCCCCTTAAGCCTCATACACACGTTGGATAATTGTCCGACGATGCAGCCGACAAACGAGCAATCGAACGATATTCGTATGAAAATATAACATCAACGATCGCCAAAGACCAACGACCGTCAACTATTACGGCTTTTTCCGACGATCAGCCTGGCGGATTTGTTCTGCTGATTATCATATATTTGTACATGGTCGGCAGATTATCGTTAACGCCCTGCTTTCTTAAATACACGATGATACAAATTTACGTACGAACGTCTATATCTATCGACTATCGTGGTGACTATTGTTGCTGTGTGTACCGATGTTGTTTCAATAATGAGGATTAACGACAATGTCATTAAACGTTCGTCGGCTGCATCGTACAAAAATTATCCAACGTGTGTACGAGGCTTAAGACAAAACTGTGGTACTTGGATATTACCTTCTCACCTTTTGCTGAAACAGTCAGGTCTGCAATGGTCCTAGTGTATAGAATATATACAGGGTTATTGTAGAACCTTTGGGTGTCTTGTTCTTGATACTTTCACTTGGGAGTCGGTATACTGTATTCCTGTTAACCACCCTCCCTCTCCATGTATACAAGTCCCCGCAGCTCTCCTATGGATTGTTCTCAGGACTCCGCTCAAGTCTCACAGCTGATTGTTCTGGGAAGGGGGATGGGATGGACTGTCTCAACTAGAATGCACGTGACCGTGCACTAGTTCTAGAGAAACAAACTTTCCCTAAATATCTGTATTACAACTCGTAGTTTTTTCTGTCCTTCACTCTGGATTTACTTATCGCCCTATGGAGTATACTTTGACCCATGTGCGCAAAAGCACTAAAATTATCTACTTGGTATCGCCCGGTGCTGACGTCACATATTTACGGAAATGTACAGGGTTTGTTCCTCCTCCTCAGACAGTTAGGGGCGGGGATTCTCCTGCCCAGTGCACCTCTGTGCCCTTCCCCAGAAGGATTGTGTAATTGTAATAACGTGATGCTGATGTACAAGGAAAACATTGCAAACAAAGGTTAGATGTATGTATGTAATAATAGATCTAATACAGTAAGATATATAGGCAATTTCTAGAACCGTAAGAACTGGGGGCACAGTCCGGCATAGAAAGTTACTCGGGGCACAAAGTTCGCTCTCATCTCGCAAATAAGGGAGACGGTGTTACTATGGAAACCAATATAAACACAGCAGGACCTGCCTGGTGATGTAACGCGATGCCAGTCACCATCTGCTCTGATTGAACGTTCTGTACATTGTGTAGAAGGGGAGACGTTGCACAGGATCAAGGAGATATTCCGTTGGAATTGGATCCGTTTGGAGGTTTATCTATGGGGCAGGACAGGCGATGTCACAAACAATAACACTGCCATCTCAGACAAGGTCACACACAGACACTAAACACCGTGTCTAGGGGTTCAATGAGTTTTACTTACATGCACAGTCAGCGGGTGTTACAGACATTGACAATGATCTTACCTGCTTTACCCTTCGCAGTGGTCCGATTGTACACAATGTACCGTGCAACCAGTGTATTGCCTATAGTGTGCGCTCGGGTCGGAACCTTTAATGTCTAGTTCTGTATCTGTCTACTTCGTGACTTTCCACCTGCCATGTGGGATTGTCTACCCAATCCTGTCTGTCCAGTCCGTACCCTTCCCCTGCACCGACAGAAATGCCCTGCACCTCCTTGGTGTTTTTGTTTGTGATAACTAGGAACTGTCTTTAACAGCTGATTGGTCTAGTAGAAGGGGGGGGGTGGGATGGACTGACCCAAGGTACATGAGCTTCTACACGTGTTAAGTCCAGAAACTTTAACTTCCACTACAAGTACATGTTAGAATTTTATAGGGGTTCTACCTGCCAGTCGGGATTCCCTAATCACTTTTAAAAGTAGAATTTGACCAATATGAGCGACCCCCTATTAATAAAGTTACTTGACATGGCCCATGGCTGACGTCACGTAAGTCCGGAACTCTAAACCCCACCCCTCTGATATCACGTAATTAAGCCCCTCCCATAGGGGGTTGGGTGAAAGGTTGCACAGGAGTAAAGTAGATTGACCTAAGGCAAGGAACGTTATTCCCGCGGTTGGCCGCGCTATAATTGCAGCTTGTCCCTTACCCGCAAAATTGGTGTTTCTACGTTGAAATGAAAGCAACCGAAGAAACAAAAGGAACTAGCAAATTGCAAGGATATAAAATCCAGTAACCACAGCAGTGCCTGTTACTAGGCCATATAAGTAACCATTTATGCTATAAACTCACTAACTGACTAGAAGATAACAGCCTGATAGCCATACCTCAGGGCATGGCCACACTGCGCCGCAAAAACAATCGTGTGCGATTTTGATGCATTTGCATGTTTTTTCTTTAGAGATAGAAAAACGCACCCGATTGCGCAAAAGAATGCAGACCGCAAATCGCGTCGCACCCTAAAATGCGTTTTTGGTGTGTTGCTGCAATTGCAATGTTCGAATAAAAAAAAACATGCGCAAACGCATCCAAAACGCGCTAGTGTGGCCTAGCCCTCAAAGGGACTAAAGTGGAGTTGTGGGGGTGTTTTTTGGGGGGCCATGCCAACTTTTCTAAAGTCACACCCACTTCTCTATGGCCACTTTGTTCAGTTAATGGCTATGGAATATACAGGGTTCTAACTCTAACTAATATTTCTATTCATATCATCGCAAAAATAAATCTCTTTGGTTATAAACACTCACACTGCTAGTGTGGTGATCCGGATCCTTTGCTGTTATGTATATTCGCTCCAAACTACAGCAAATATTTACCAGGCAATGTGAGAGAAATAATAGAAGTGTGCTCACAGCTATACCTCCGTGGTCCGTGTGCTGCTCGCCCCGGACTAGTCCCTGTTTTCGTGGTGTGAACATATTTTAAACAAAGTTGTTGAAATTAAGAATGTCGCGTACATGTTATCTTCCGGTGTGCACATCTATCCCAGCTTTATAGAGTGTGGACAGCCACTTTGTTAAATGCTGCCTGCAGCATTTTCAAGTGTATTATATGATTAAGATAACATAAACAGACTAATAAACTAAATGCTGTGGCTAATGAACTGGAGGGCTGACTAACACTAATGAACTGGATGGCTGGCAACACTGTATAATGAACTGGAGGGCTGATAACACTAATGAACTGGAGGGCTGGCAACATGAAATGAAATGGGGGCTAAGTAACACTGCGTAATGAACTGGGGGACTAAATATCACTAATGAACTGGAGGGCTGAATAACACTGTCTAATGAACTGGGGGAATGATAAAACTAATGAACTGGAGGGCTGAATAACACTGGCTAAAACACAGGTTTAAAGGACATGTCCACCCCAAAACTAAAATTTAGTCTGAGTAGTGTTAAAAACTCCTCTGCTCCTTATGGTTATCCTGCAGTGCTTGTCCAAAGTTCAAAAAAGTGAAGAGTAGGAGCTGCCTGTGTGCCACCTGGACCCCGCTATCTCCTTGTACTTAGGGAGGACACTGGCATGTGCAGGGGAGCCCCTCCACCCCTCACATTTCATGGTACAATCCTGAATATAGGACACTTTTATACAATGTAGTCAGTGTACAGCTTGTATGACTGTATATTTGCTGTCCCCTCAAAATAACTTAACATGCAGCCATAAACAACTGACAACAAAAGTTAGTACAAGTAAAAAAATGTCCAAATTGTGCTCTAGGGTCTGTTTATCTGCTCGGTAGGGGGGTTTCCGAGCGCTCCTGTGGTGGTCTCAGTATTGGTACATTTCTATTTTGGGTCTGGAGACATGCTGCATGACCAGCACGGCAGTGGTCATCTTTGAGGCATGTTTGGGGTCATTATGTTGGAATACTGCCCTGCAGTTCTGTTTCTGAAGGGAGGGTATCATGCTCTGTTTCAGTATATGGTCAATATATGAGTGTGGAACAAACCATACTCTAGGTAGGTATATAGACATATAGAGGGGAGTCAGAAATAAGTACTTTCGTACCGGTGCTAGAGGTAAGTAAAATACATAATATGAAATATAAATATATGTACCCCAAAAAGACAGGGTAACACAGTACCGCCTCCACCACACCAAAAAGGGGCGGGCACCTCCCTCTGACATAAATCCCACAAAATTTACTAAACGGTATATAACCCTAATAATTACTGCATGGTTATCTAGATACAAATTCACTTTATTTTTACATAATCTCTTAGCATATAGAAGATAAAAAAACATATCAAAAGAGTGCACTAATAAAATCCCAGAAGAGGGACCCAGGGGTATAGGTAGCATGTAATATCAAAATCATTATATGAATAAGCCCCTATAGTACACGGCCACAATCGTATGAACACAATTAGAACAATAATCCCAGGGATTGGATAAACCACATATAACAGAACCAAGTCCAAAGTCCAATGTGGGTGCCATAGTATCCTGTAGCAACAATAGCATGAATAGATGCAATGGCACTGTAAATGATGGGAAATAAAGGCAGCCCAACTGTGTATAGATACGGTGGAATGTCAAGGAAAGTATTCCCAATTCAAAAATACACATAGACAGTGTGGATAATTGGAGCAATCTCACCCATCCGGGGATAGGATCCTTCCAAACTTCCCACAATAGTCGCACCAGCGGGAGTTCCGATATCGGCGTCAAAACCCAAAGTTGCCTACTGTCCGTAGAACGTTCCGGTGCTGCCAATAAGTCCCCTGAGTTCACAAAAAGGCCGTGTACGTAGCCCGGTCCCCCTCTGGTAAAGGTAGTGTTGACCGACGCGCGTTTCGGGACAACTTCGTCCCTTCTTCCGGGTCACATGACTATTCCCACATGTGCACTTAAGTACTCAATTATGCGGTAGTGCTCTGCCAATAATTTTACCGGTGGGAAACAGAAGCTTGAAAAGTACAGCTCCCAGCAGAATGGCGACAACTACCCTACATCTATTAACCAACCAAACAGCAACTAAGGTTAAATAAATAAATACAAAGAAGAATATCTAAAATATATACAACACATAAACATGGCCTATTTTACACAGTGGACCTTAGAGGAACATATTAAAATTCAATTCTTGATTTTCATTTTTTCAACGTACAATTCCTTTAAGTTAGTAGTATTTGTGTAATGGGTGGGGCTAAAGGTGACTGGGAGAAGCTAGGGTGGAAGGGGGAGGGTCACATGTCATTCATGGGACATATGTTGCTGGCTCCTAACTTTTTGGAGCTCGTTCCTAAATCCTAAATAATTGGACAATTTGTCCAGCTCTGCTTTAAGGGAACAGCAACCTTAATGATAATAGTTTTATTTTTATTGAGAATACCAAAAAATAAAAAAAGGACATTAATCTTTCATAAGCATTAAAGGGCATGTCCAGCCTAAAATAAATTTTGCTTAACACTCCTCTCCCCCAAAACCTAGGTTTCGCATTATCCTTAAGTTCCAAATATTCCCCTGAAGGGACTTAACTGACCCGGTCCCTCGCAGCCTGGGTGCCACCCCCTGCTCCTGTTTCTAGCTGACAGACGCTCTACTTCCTGGTTTGCAGCTGTCAGTCAATAGGGGTGACGTCATGTCTTTACTGACAGCTGCAACCGGGAAGTGGAGTGGCTGTTAGCTGCAGAGAAGGAGCGGCGAGGGACCGGGTCCGGTAAGGAACTTCAGGGGCATCTATTAAACTTAAGGTTAATGCGAAACCTAGGTTGGGTGGGTGTTAAACATTTTTAAGCTGACTATTTTAGGTTGGACATGCCCTTTAATATGTAACAAAGTTTATGTTGGCCATAAACTAGAAATCTTACCTTCCAAACCTTTTGTCCAAGTTTGGACAACTGCCCAAACTTTTTTGTAGTCAGCATTAGATCGTAAAATAATTGGCCCAGGATTGAGAATTTCAGGAGGTAAAACTACCAGGCTCTTTAGGCCCAGTCTTATCAGGGACTTTCATATTGTTGTGGAGACGTCTGTATAGAAAATATGTCAAAAGTAAATAGTGGGGTCAGAGTGCATGGCCAATAGGTAGGCTCTTTGAAGACTACATGGGCTGTGAGTTGTACTGGCAACAACATGGAAGCTGTCTTAGTTACAAAATCTACAATGTATAGGTGTTTTGGGGGATAAAAGCATTTACATTATGGTTAAATTTTTTTTCCAATTTTGTTCTCCTTTAAACCTGTTAAATTAATCCAATACAGTGTCAGAGAAGCAACCAAACTTGTAAGAGACCTTCCTTAGTTGGAAAGCTTTTAATTTTTATGATTATTAATATTAAAGGGGAACTGTGGTCTCCAAACAAGTTGAGTTTAAATTAAAGCCCAGTTTCCTACCTTTAAAACGAGCCATCAACCTCTCTTCGTGCTCCCAGCCAGTTAATGGGTGGGAGGCTGACATGTGACATTCCTAAGGCTTCTCCTGCACAGCCTCAGTCTCCCTCAGTGTGTGAGGGAGACAGGAAGTCCCTCCTCCTTCTCTCTGCTGTGTTAAGTACCGACAAAGTAGGTAAGGGAATGCACAGACCTTCTTTCCCACTATGTGAAAACAGACTTTTCAAGCAGAGTTCTCACTCTGCCTGAAAAGGCTTTTTCCACTGAGTTTTCTGTAGGAAAGGGGGTCTGAGTGGCCCATGGCACCCACGAGTGGGCGGGGCCACGTGGGGCTGTAAGAGAATGGGCCAAGGGGGGCCTGCAACTGGAGGGACCATGGGGTCCATGAGTTGGAGGGACCAGGGGGTCTGCAAAGGGGGGGAGGAGGAGACACAGGGCAGATTGACTGACGGTTTCAGAGCAGAAAGTGCAGGGGACCTGGTGATGCTGCTGTTATATCACACACAAAAATGTAAATATCTTCAAAACTATGCAATTCCTATCAATTTACCTAAAGTCATTTGTGACAGTTTCCCTTTAACTAAAACCCATATTTACTATATGTTCTAGCACAGATACAATGATACTACTCTGGGCCCCAGAATGGGCATTGATCACCTTTTTTTTCTTTGTTTGTACGGGTTTTAAACAGATCAGTAACACTTCTGCTATATTTTATTATAATTTTGCCACCACAGCCCATTTAATAAAATACATTTTTTAAAATGCTTTGGTAAATCACAACTGTATTAGACAAATATGCATCAGAACTTTAAACATAATTACAAAAAAATTCCAGTCTGTTCTTTAAAATGTATTTATAAAACAAGAATTTCACAGAAATTCAACTAAATCCCCCAAACAACGTTTTCCTCTCAAAATTAATATCTTCTTAGAGATAATTGCTTTATGTGCCAAAGTCAATCTGAACTAAATGTCAAATTTCTCTTCACAAATAGCGTGGCCATTCTCTTCATATTCATCTCTGGTTACCACCATGTCTTCAAAGTCATCATTTTCAGATATTAATTTGCCTCCTTCCCAGGAATATGTGATGGGACTAAATAAAAAAAGAAAATATTTTGTTACCTAAAACTGTTTCCAGCAATGTCACAAAGCAATCTGCAAACAGTGGGACAGTTGAAGACCGCCAGCATGTACAGTTTTTATTTGCCAGTCCTGGGCTTTCTTGAACTAAAGATTGTGCTGAAGCACTGAGGAAGGTATCTTCAATGTTAAAGTATTTTTAAAACTCTATATGCACTATAGTCCTCCTTTAAAGCTATACTCTTCTAGGAAGGAGGAATGCCTTTGTGGAAAAAAAAACCTCTACATGACAAAAACTGTTTTTTGCTACTCACTTCTCTGGCAATATCACAGCCACGTCAAAATCTGTAGGAGTAAGCTGGCGGACTTCAGAATACACACGCTCTCTGAAGCCAGGAAATAAGGTGTTTCCTCCAGTCAAAACAATATTCTTGAAGAAATGAGGTTGCATTTCTAAAAAGAGGAAAAGTTTTTTTTTAAAATTTACAGACACATCATTTAAAGCTTTTTGTATGGTTTAAAAGTTATTGGGTTGCAAAAATCAAACATTTACAATAATCTATCCAGTGATGGTCCTGTACAAAAAAAAAAAAATCAGCAAAACATGGCATCTCCCCAAAACTGTGATACAAATATGAAAAAAACAAATATTTTTACAACATTAGAAGACATTTCTATCTTCTAATTCTGTTTGTAATTTCCCTTCTACTTCAAACATCTAAGTATGTGAAAAACAAATATGTCATACCTTCTGGGAGATTATGAATGGAATGCACAACAGCTTCTGGAATTCCCATTTCTTGAATCCCAATATCTGAGGGATGAAAGAGAATCTCAGGAACAGCAAACCTCTCATTGGTCAGACGAAGTATTTGCTCCCCAGCTGTAGGCTTTCCACTGAACACCATCTCCTCTCTTGGCTATGCAAATTAAAGACAATAATTATTGGCTCTGATTTACAGTGAAACGCTTATCCCAAAATTGCACTGATCTGTTTCCTGTTTAGCAGGTCACTTAGGCTAGGTTCAAACTGCGAGTGCTAATGCTCAATTCCGATTTACTGCTCAGGTCGGGTATCACACTATTGTGTGACCTATATCTGATTTCAGTATGAACAGTTTGTGTTCCTTAAATGACCCACATGTGCTCAAGAACAAAACAATTGTCACTGGATGTTTATTTCTTTACAAGAAATTAACATATAGGTTGCTAAAATTATTTATTTGTGCATACTTAGGCTGTTTTGCACTAGAAGTCCATGACATCAGCAGCCAATAATAAGTAGAAGCAAATACAAATATTTAAATGTGATCTTCTTTGTATTAATCTCAGGTTATATCCAAAGGACTATTTTGAATAGTAAACAAAATCAGAAATGGTGGGAACAAGATGTGAGGGACTTCAGCCATTATGATCAACATTTACTACATCTGCCATACATTACCTAAAAAAGGACAGGCTAGTCTATCTACCTCTTTCTGTCTATCTACTTACCTGGCCGTCTATAGCTATCTACCTGTATCTTTCTATCTACCTGTCTGTGTCAACCTATACACCTTAACAGTACATAAAATCTGTTTAGTGTCCCTTTAAAAGGGAAAGTTTAGTGGAAAATATCAATATTTTAAAAATTCTTGATTTGTATTCTGCATACCTAGCAATTCTACATGTTTTCTCCTGTTTTGAAAAATCAGTTGATTTGCATACCCTTAGCGGTTCCCTGCAGTTGACATTAGTGAGCTGCCATTTCAGGTTCAAATGGCCATTCTTCTTCCCAGGATGCACCACTTCCTTTGATTGTTCCTAACAGTAATTTTTACTGATTGGCTGTTGGATGGGTCAAACATGCTTAGATATCTACTAAGCAACTTAACCAACCCAGGCACTGGGTCAAGGGCAAGACCATAACAGTCTCTATTATGGGTCCTGCAAACAGGAAGTCAGTATTTCGGTTGCATTTATTTTTACACAGACAAATGGCTGAATGGGCAGGTCTAGGTCATTGAGATTGAAAATTACTGGTCTTTTTTCTTAAAAGCATATGTATTTGCACTGAACTTCCCCTTTAAGCTAATTTGTTTAAATACACCACATCACATACGAATATCAGTCCATTCAGAGAAAGCTATGCACAATTGCCTCTAATTAGCTGATCAAAGGAACATGAAAATAACCAAATTTTAACCAAACAAAAAGGTTATTCATTGGACAATCAAAAAATTTTAAAAAAAATTTCACTTGCAGAATTTAAAGGTGGTATAAGCAGCTACATAAAGGTGATTTTTTTTCTTGCGAATCGCCACCTCATACAATTTTTGGTAATAATGCTCATTTTATTCTTTTCCCCCAAAATTAGGTAGGGTGGAATAATCAACTTATTGCTACTACTAAAAAAATACAACCTGGCTCTGAATTTCTGTAGCTATAGTATTACAGCAGACGTACCACCTACAGTTGGAAACCAAAGTACCTTACAAAAGCCTTTTTTGATTGTGCTGAAGTCAGGCAGGACATAATCTGCCATCACAGTATTTTCTTCTCCTTTTAGTCTACAAGAAAAAGGGATAAGACTAGAACTGGCAACTCACACAATGTACATTAAAAGAATATCCACTTATTTTGTTTAACTATCATTAAACTCCTGTTCTTCAGTTAAACTGAAAAATCAATAGTTAATAATACCCTTTAAGAAAAAATGTATTTCTAAGTTAGGGTTAAGTAAAAAGCTGTTCTCTTACCTTCAAACAAACTCTGGTGCACTCCATTGAGGAAATGCAGTCAGGTTATTACCCCCTGTTGAAAAAGATAAGAATTCCTACTAAACGGATAGCACACATTATCAGTTCCTGACACCTCACTGTTCTAGATACAAGAAAGTAAACAGAAACCAGTAAAATTATAAACCTGTCATAGTCTAAAAGTTAAAAAAAGGCTAAGCTGTTAGACCAGAGGGGTGCAGGTCGTGTAGACTGATAGTGTGCATCCTGATCTTATTCTAAAGTTGGGTACAAACACTAACAATAAATGGACGATACTTTTGGATCTAACGGTATTGCGCCTTTATTGTTAGTGTGTGTAGTGCATTTCTAAGCACTCCCAAGACAGATTAAGGTTCACTGTTGGCCTTGCGATCACTCGCAAGTGCACGAAAATTTCCCTGAGCCACAGGGGTCTCCCTGCAAAGTATAGGGAGTTGGCCACAGTTAAAGGAAATGTGCAGTCACAAACATTTTCCCTATACTTTATATAGGGAGAACACTCAGGACTGTGTGTAGAGGGATCTTTAGAAAATGACATTTTATAGATCTGGAATGTGTGTACCAAGTTTAAGTGTTTTTTCACCTTGACAGGAGTCAAGAAAAAAGCAGAAAACCCTTTACCTTTCCTTTACTATAACTGCTTACCTGCAATAACAGAAGTGAACCAGGGCTTTGTTTAGAATGTAAGGAAGCAAGCTTTTTTTTTTTTTTTTAAACCTCAACGTGTTTAGAGACTATAGTTCTCCATCATGTTCCTTACGTCTAATACATACTTGGCAATTTCCATATCTTTAAGAAAATCCGTAGATACATAACAAACATCTTCTTTTACTTGGTTAATTACATGCGTTTCATCCATGACATGTAGCTGTCTGTAAAATAAATTACACATCATAATCAGCAGATGTGAAGTTTTAGAAAACTAAGAAACGTTTATACCTATCCCAATCTTTAAAAAGAATGTTAATTCATTATTATGGATTTATATAGCACCAACATCTTCCTTGGCGCTTTACAAATATACATTCACAACAGGTTCTGGCTTTAAATTATGGGGGGAAACTGTAGTGCCTGAAGGAAACACGGAGAGAACATAATTTACAGATATGATTACCAATTGTAAACATCAAACCAAAAGACGAATTAAGGTACCACACTCATAATTGCAAAAATAACATATACAACCCTTAATTATAAGTATACAAAACTGGGGTATAGAGCGAGCCAAAACACAGATTAAAAACACTTAAAGGGGAACTGTGGTCCAAAAATGACTTTAGGTAAATTGATAGGAACTGCTCTCCTGAGAATTTTTGCAATTTATTTTCATGGTTTATTTTGCATAGTTTTGAAGATATTTACATTTTTGTGTGTGATATGGCAGCAGCATCACCAGGTCCCCTGCACTTTCTGCTTTGAAACCAAGTCAGTCAATTTGCCCTGTGTCTCCCACCCACTCACGGGTGCCGTGGGCCACTCAGACACCCCCCCCCCCCAGAAAATTCTGTGGAAACAGGAGTGAGAACTCCACATAGTGGGAAAGAAGGGATGTAGATTCCCTTACCTTCTCTGTCAGGACTTTATACAGCAGAGAGGAGGAGGGACTTCCTGTCTCCCTCACACACTGAGGGAGTCTGAGGTTGTGCTCACCGGCGGCACTGTGCAGGAGAAGCCTTAGGAATGTCACGTCAGCCTCCCACCCATTAACTTTCTGGTCAGTCATTTCTTTATACCTTGGGCTGTGCAGCACATAGAGAGGTGGTTGATGTCTCGTTTTAAAGGTAGGAAACTGGCCTTTCAAGTAAACTCAACTTGTTTGGAGACCAGTTCCCCTTTAAAAAGAAATATATAGAAACGGTACCAGAGTCCCTCGTCAAAAAAATACATAGTGTATCACAAGTGCAGCCCTCCACCCCTAGGCCCACATGTAAATGCTGAAAGTATATGTACTGGAGATAAAAGTGAGAAAGTCCTTGCATAGGGCGAAACGCGTCCAGTGTTCCTCTTAGGCTTCTGCCTTGTACCGTCCTGGCTCTCCCTCTCATGGACCCCTCCTCTGGGTGACTACACCTGACTATCTCCTCTATTGACAGATAAGTGTATGGGTACATTTATTACCAGTACATATACTTTCAGCATTTACATGTGGGCCTAGGGGTGGAGGGCTGCACTTTTGATAGACACTATGTATTTTTTTGGATGGAGGACTGTATATATTTCTTTTAAGTGTTTAAATTTTGGCTCGCTCTTTACCCCAGTTTTGTATACTTATAATAAAGGGTTGTATATGTAAATTTTTGCAATTCTTTCCTCATTTGGTTTGATGTCTACATTTTGATTCCTGGTACATGCACCTTAGCCCACTTGGGTCTTATCTAATATGTCCTGTGCCTCAACACTATTGTTTATTATTACAAATTGTAAAGCATGAAAAGAATAGGTTTATCAAACGACAAGTGGGGACACACTCTCACTACCGAATAAATTTCACCTCTTACATCATTTTTAAAACTGGAGTATAGTTACCTTTTAAGACAACTTTTAAAACCCTATTAGGGATATGGCATGACATGACTTTTTAAACAATTTTGTGGTGATAACCTTTGAAACAAACCTTTGCTAAGAAAGGTTCCCCATATAAGCACAGATATTGATGGTATATGGGAAAGTGGCCCAATAATCATTAATAAATACATTTTAGCCGATTTACCTATAAGAAATTATTTCTTTAAGGTGATTTGTCAATACCTTTCCTCCAACATTAATCCTAGAAAAAATAAAAATAAAAAATGAAAATTTGATTTTTTTCAAATATTTATTTATAAAAACTGCATCTTAGGTTAAAAGCCTACCTTATTATACTCTCATTTTTCTTCTTACTTCTGCAATATGGCACTATGTGCGTGAATGAATAACCACTGTCTACAATAATGCAGCACAATTCAGATGGGTTGTCATGAAAATATTTGTGTGCACTCAGAGCTCCACCTAATGACATGCAAATCAATGTAATATTTAAAACAGAGAGGACCACAAAAATCACAATTACAAATGCAATTTAAAGTTGTCAGTTACACAGACAAAAGATCTGAAAGAAAACTAAAGTTAACCCCCCCTTTCTATGTTGTGCCCAGAGAGATGACCTTAAACGCTATGTTCTCACCCCTGGGAACACATTTAATTTGGGATTTATACTTGCCCTAACAACTGCTCTGTGGTCCACTCCTGTCTGACCAGGAGTGCCCAGGTGTTGAGGGACTGGGTTGGTAAGTCACTTCAAGGGAATCTTTCAAACTAATGGCTAATGCGAAACCTAGGTTTGGGGGTGATGAACATTTCCAAGCAAACTTTATTTTAGGCTGCACATGCCCTTTAAAAAATACCAGCGCTTTAGAAGATACTCACAGTTAACCCGCAGAGCTGCTTGGAACTGATATTCTTCAAACAGAATTTCATTCATCGATTCTTGTATTGAACTGAAGTTAAAGTAAGGTTCTGTAATAATTATGTTACTGTCGCCAAAATCCACCTGGAAATGTGAGAATAAAAGTATTTTGAGGAGGAAATGTTCACAGGAAGATGCAATTTCAGTTTGTTTTCAACAGGGTTACTTGTTTTTATCCATTTGCAATCTGTGTATTTATGTGTTCATGTATTTATTTATGCATGTGTATACATGGTTATGTATTTACGCCCTTATGTATTTATAGAATGACAATGTGTGTGTATAGCTACTAGTGGATATTCTGTTGATTCTCTTCTTCGATATGGCCTATAGATGTGCATGTATACACATATTGTAAAACACCAGCAGAGTGAATAGTTGAGGGTAGGTATATACCATTAAGGTTACTCACCTACACTTAGTGAAGTAAAACCAGAGAAGTCAGACTGTGCAAAGGGCTGATTTTGCCGCTTTGCTGTGAGTTACAACTAAAGGTTATGTACCGGGTCTGGTTTTGTAAATCCACAAGTGAAGGGTGGTGTGGATTCTCAATCCCATAGCCTATTCTGGGTGTTTCAGGCGTGTGGAGCAGTCCCAACAGAAGAGCTGGAAGTTGCAAGACGCAGTATATACTCTGTGCGTAACTGAAATACATTTGCTTTTGTCCCAGTGTTGGCTAGCAGACACTGCTGTAGTTAGGATACTATCCTATGTTATAGTTAGAAGCTCAGACGAGCAGGATTTTGTTTATACTTTTGTTTATACTGTTTTGTTACTGTCTGCTGCAAAAGGCTGTCGCTGTCAATACATAAGTGTGATATTTAATCATGGGAGCAGTGGTATATATCCTTATAAGAAATGAGTCGCTTAATACCATTGCTGAATGATTTTTATATTTCTTATATCCCAATGCTCCTCCCATTCCAGTGTTCAAGACTGGACAATGATAAATGCATTTTTTGCAGTGTATAACTTCACTAACGGAACCTGCTGGAGCTGCTTCCTGTCACTTCATAACCAATGGCTCTCTCCTCCTCCATAAAGATTTGTTTAACTGCATATATGCTGGGCTGGGCTGGGATGTTCCCTCTGCCTTTATTAAAAAAAAAAACAAGAATATAGAGAATTACTACTTTAAAGTCCAGCTCGTTACAGACAAGGAACTCCGGAAGCTCTGGGCAGAAAGTAAATCACACTATTAGCATGTTGTAGATAAGTAAGTGTGACAAAAGCTGCATGCTTCCTGACCAATCAAATGGAACGTTCTAATTTTCATTGCAGACAGAGGGAAAGGCAGGATTTATGGTCTGGGGAACTGGGAGTTTGGAAATTAAAATTTTCTTTCTGACACAATGCAGGAACACAAGAGGGGGCAGGTTTTATTGTATACCTATTTAACTCTCTGCTGTGTTTTACCAGTATAGTTGTTCTTTAATTTTCAAACACATCTAACCATGTGGAAATCCAGTTCCACGATTTACTTTTACGAGGAAGACCTGATGTTGGGGATATGGAAACAGATGTCTATCGAAAACCAACTGCAAAAAATAAAATTTTACATGCAAAGAGTTGTCAACCCAGACATCCAATTAAGGCCATTCCGTTTGGGTAGTTCACAAGATTATGACTGAACTGCTCAACGGATGGGTGATTTAAAGTAACATCAAATCAGCTGACCGATAGACTCTTGGAAATAGGATATGGGTGAAAATTAATATATAGTGCTCTTAAAAAGGCCAAAAGTCAGGAAAGAGATGCACTTATTAATAACAGTGTAACAAAAAGAAAAGATAAGATGGTAAGGGATTTGGTAACAGAATTTAGCACAGAGTTTGATAAAATTAAACAAATAATCCATAGAAATCTCCCAGTTCCAGGGGAACTGTGGTCGAAAAATCACTTTAGGTAAATTGATAGGAATTGCTCCCCTGAGAATTTTTGCAATTTATTTCCATTGTTAATTTTGCATAGTTTTAAAGATATTTACATTTTTGTGTGTGATATGGCAGCAGCATCACCAGGTCCCCTGCACTTCCTGCTTCCTGCTCTGAAACTGTCCTGTGTCTCCTCCTCCCCTTTGCAGCCCCCCTGGTCCCTCCCACTCATGGACCCCATGGTCCCTCCAGTTGCAGGCCCCCTTGGCCCATTATCTTACAGCCCCATGTGGCCCCGCCTACTCAGGGTGCCGTGGCCCCGTCCACTCGTGGGTGTCATGGCCCCGCCCACTCACGGGTGCCGTGGGTTGCTCAGAGTGAGAACTCTGCCTGAAAAGGCTGTTTTCACACAGTGAAAGAGAAGGGCTGTAGATTCCCTTACCTTCTCTGTCAGGACTTCACACAGCAGAGAGGAGGAGGGACTTCCTGTCTCCCTCACAATCTGAGGGAGTCTGAGGCTGTGCTCGCCGGCGGCACTGTGCAGGAGAAGCCTTAGGAATGTCACATTTCAGCCTCCCACCCATTAACTTTCTGGTCAGTCATTTCTTTATATGTTGGGCTGTGGAGAACGTAGAGAGGTGGTTGATGGCTCGTTTTAAAGGTAGGAAACTGGCCTTTCATTTAAGCTTAACTTGTTTGGAGACCACAGTTCCCCTTTAAAGGACATTATAGTGAAAAAAAAAAACATTGGCCAATTGTAAAGTTAAATTAATGTATTCTGTGCTGCCTTTCTCCAACCTCTGCCAGTAAGGGCACGGCCACACTGCAACGCAAACGGAATCGCATGCGATTTCATGTGTGATTTCACTGTGTTTGCGCATGCGTTTTTTCATTTAGTATTGGAAAACGCATGAGATTGCGATTTAAAATGCGGAAAGCAAATTGCAATAGCAACGCACACGAAAATGCGCGTTTTCAGTGCGTTGCCGCGTTTTCAATGATCTGAAAAAGTGCAAACGCACAAAAAAAACGCAGCAGTGTGACCTAGCCCTGACTCTGTTTTTCTATGGTGTCAGATCTCACTGCAGCACTCCCCCTTCCCCCTCCCGTCTGTTACCTCCTCCATATCTCAACTCCAGCTACCCGACAAGCTTATGTGCAGCAGGAGTTAAAAGTTCTATAGAGGGACTGGTATTACGAGCTAAAGCTAGGGTAATCGGAACAAACAAAGAATGTGTGAGAATGAGTTAAAGGGTAACTGTGGTCTTGAATTCTTCCAAACAAGTAAGAATTATATAAAAAGCCTTCCATTACACCTTCAAAATAAAACCTAAATCACATCTCTAGATAAAATTTGTGAGAAGTTATTGCTGGAAATGTTCAGCAATATTACTTCCTGCTTGAACACTTCCAGTTTTCAGTCATGTGACCAGCTTCTGCCTGCATTAATAGGCTCCTCTTTTCAACTGTCAATTTTTTCCCCAGGTACTTCCTGATTTTCCCAGCATTAAGTCTTAACTGAGCATGCTTCTCCCCTGGGGCGAACGGGCAGGGCAGAGGTCAGGTGATGTCACTCAACCTACTGGAAGCAGGAAGCTTGAACATTCACCCCAATGTAATTTCTCACAGGCTCCAGCCAGAGATGTAATTGCCAGCTCATTTTAAAGGAAATACTTCAGGCTTTCATTTAACCCTAACTTGTTTTGAGACCACAGTTTCCCTTTAACTGTAAAGGGTTGCTATAAATGCAGGGCCCCTTTTGCAGTGTGCGCCAAGCGTTGAAATTAGGCAACTCTTTTTCTTCAAATTTAACTCTAAAAAAAGAATGTGAAATCTATTTGGTCACCTGTTCCATCTGCGGTAAACAATACATGGGCCGTACAAAACGTTCTTTGAAAGAACGTATCAGGGAACATTTGTATTCCATAACATGTGCTGATCAAAAAAATCACCACTGGTTAGGCATTTTGCCCTGTGTAATGGGAATGACCCTGGAAAGTGCGAGATTTAGGCAAGTGAAAGAGTCAGAAGAAAGCTAAGGGGTGGAATATACAAGAGGCACTCAATAGAAGAGAGGCCCTTTCGATATTTACCCTTGGTACAAAGGCAAAAGGGTTTGAACTCCCGCTGGGATATCGCCTATATATTCTAAACAATTTCTTCATTAACATTAGTAAATGTTCCCCTTTTAGCTCTTCCCCCTAAGAACAATATGGTTATTGCTAATGTTCTTGCATATGATATTCAATGAAACCAAAAGATAAGTGTTAAGTAATTGTAAAATATTGAAACAAGTTGTTATATATTAATCTTTAATGCTTTTCTAAAGTTATATTTTGGATATTGGTATGAGAGAAGCACACCTAAGAGTTAAGTTTTCTCCTATTCTAATTTTTAATTGGTTACCTCTTAAATAGGAGGTACTAGTGCACTAACTTTCAGTCTATGCGTAAGGGCCTTTGAGCCTGAAATGCATCAGACCTCACAGGATGCTTCTCTCATATATTTTATGGTTTCCTCACCTGTCAAGTTTAAGACATAAGTGTGTTTTAGAATTTTTTTTTAAAATAAATAAAGACAGCTTTTATACGTGACTAACTTGACTTGTGACGAAGCACGTTTATGCTGGGAATACCTTTTTTTGCCTAATCCCCTCACCCCAGACAACTCACACTTTCTTCTGCCTGCCCCACCACCTGCAGTTCTGGAATCTTTTATCATTGTCACCCATTCTGAAGTTTTTGACCTTCTTTTGTCTTCACCACTTACAATGTGTACCCTTGATCCCATGCTCTCCCTTCTAAAATCCTTTTCCCTGCTCTTGCTACATTTTTCCTCCCTGACCTCTGGGATTTTTCATTCTGCCTTTACACATGTGTGCTTCAAACTTCTTCTTAAAAAAACTCTCTGGACCCTACCTGTCTCTCTATTACATTTGTGTCAAAACTCTTAGAACATTGTTTCTAAACGCATTACTAATTACCTCCACGCTAATAGCCTGCAATCAGGATTACGACCGGTCATTCAACTGAAACGGCCCTCTGCACAGTCTCAAATGACCTAAAAACTGCCAAAGCCAAAAGGACAGTTATCGGTCCTCATTCTCCTCGACCTATCGGCTGCCTTTGATACTGTGAATCACTCTCTTCTTATGCAAATTCTAAATTCTCAGGGCCTTCAAAATCAAGTTGCGGCATGGTTTACTTCTTCTCGCTCTAACAGATCTTTCGATGTTCTTTGCTAATAAGACTTCCTCTCAAGTTCAGCTTAGTGTGGGGGTCTTAACCTTCGAAAGTTTATTTGTGTAGATTTAATTTATCTGTATAATGGCTTCCTTTTAGCCCTGTTTGAATACAGGGCTAAATGTTTGAAAACATTTTGGATTGGATTCCTTCCAAGAAGCAGAGCCCTACACTGCTGTTCTGTTGAGCACTAACATTTATATACCTAATATTATTATGGATTAATTTGGTAGCACCAGGACGAACTACAACCTTGGATGGAGTTGAGTGCCCTTAAGCTTGTGGATATGTAATTATGTAGCTGTGGTTGATCCAGTGATCCTTTCCGATTGCCATTTGGGGGTTAGGAAAAAAATCCCCCATCCCCCTACATACTAGTTTCTTTTGCCTCCCTCTAGATCAATGGTTAGGCAGGGATAATGGGTATGCCTAATAGGTTGGACTACATGGATGTATGTCATCTGCCAATACTATGCAACTATTAAAAGGGCATCTCCAACCCCCTACAAAAATCCACTATTGCACTTCTAATGGCCGATAACCTAGACCTCGCTAGGTCTATTTCCCTCAATTCGCAATGTAAACTTAACTTTCCAGTCCCCAATCACAAAAGCAGCAAAAGGGGCTGGACTGACAGACGCTCGGTGAGTCTCAGCCAACGAGGTCTCGGTTATTAGCCATTTAAAGCACAATAGTGAATTTTAGCTAAATTAAAATTTAGTGCACAGAGCAGTAGCAGGAGGAAGAGTTAGAGGCAGAAACAGATTGCACCAGTGAAAGGCTCCTTCCCTTCCCTTTTCTGGACTGTATTTCGACCATGCAGGACAACCAGCAAAAGAGAAAGGTAGGTGTCATTTAACATTGGGGCAAATTTCAGTTGTTGGGGTGGACATGCCCTTTAACCCTTTCACTGCCAGAAGAATTTCATTTGTTTTTTTTGCGTTAACTGCCAGAAGAATTTTCAGGATTTTGCCCTTAATCGCTTTAGACTAATTTTACAGTAGGAAACCTTGCAGTAAATCAGGATTATTATACATTGTTTTTTTCAGCACAAAGTCTACTTTAACATGGTAACAGAATTTTGTAACTTTTCAGGAAATTTTACTGGAATTATGGGTAAAATATGTAAAAAAAAATAAAAAAATTGCAAATTTTCATGGATTTTTCCAATTTTTACTTATCTTATCTTAAGGTTACACACAAAAATCTTACTGTTTCTAAAAGCTCTCGATACTCCCGAGTACAACGATACCAGATATATGTGTAATGATACCTGTAGGACAGGGAAGTCAGGACCAACGAGGAAATCGGCACCACCAGACGGCAAGCCACAGGAATCAGCTCACAGATATAGATGAAGAATAAAGTCCAGGAATAATAGAATTATCCAGGCACAAAGTTCACAGGCAAGGATAATGGGGAAACAGGAGAGGCAAGACAGGAATCCAATGGGAAAATAAGGTACAAATCGATTCAGGGAACCCAGCACGGTCAACAGGCAAGCGATACTATTTTCGGGCATCTGCCTGCAGTTTCCGGCTCTTTTTGAATCTTCGCGCCGCCGGGCGCACTTCCGTGATGTCACTTACGTCACGCAACGTACCGTCGCACCCTTGGGACACATCGGCATGGCGCGCTGACGTCGGTGCGACGGAGGAGACTGGGCGCCGCCATCTTGGAGGGCCGGGCGACGGAGAGAGATAGTATGTCTCCTTACCGTACCCCCTCCCAGGAGGGGCCTCAGGACCATCGTGTCCAGGTTTTCGTGGAAAGTCTTTGTGGAATTTCCGAAGTAAATGAGGAGCATGAACACCCACCTGTTTGAACAGGAACATTCTTCCGGCCCGAAGCCTTTCCATTGGAAGATACTGTAGGGTTCTTCTGGAAAGTCTGGAATCGAGGATCTTCTCTACTTCATTTCTTGTTGGCCATCAACCAAATAGGAATAGGGGTGGAATGAGGAGAAGAAAAGTGGTTAGAGATCACAGGTTTAAGTAAGGACCATGAAATACATTAGGAATCTTCATCTGCGGAGGCACAGGATAATCGAAAGGCAGTAGGTGTGATTATTTCCACGATGGGAAAAGGGCCAATGAATTTAGGGCCGAGTTTGGGAGATGGTAGCTTAAGATTAATTATCTTAGTGAGAGCCAAACTTGATCCCCGATGGAGTAAGGAGGGGAAGGTCTGCGTCTTTTATCAGAGTAGACTTCTGTATCAAGGAGGTCTTCTCTAAATGTGATTTGGTAGCACTCCAGATGGCGGACAAGTGGGCTGCAAGGTCATTGGCTGCTGGGACTTCAGTAAGAAAGAAATCTTGTGGGAAGGCTAAGGGATGTTGTCCATACACATCAGAAATGGTGATCTACCCGTGGAGGAATGTGTGGTATTATTATGGGCGAATTCTGCCCAAGGTAACAGCTCAGACCAGTCATCTTGGCACAGGGAAACATGACAACGAAGGAACTGTTCAAGTGCTTGATTAAGACGTTCAGCTGCCCCATTGGATTGGGGTGGTAGGCAGAGGAGAACTGAAGTGAAACCCCTAGGTTTGCAGAGGGCTCTCCAGAATTTTGCAACAAATTGGGTTCCCCTGTCAGAGACTATTTCGGCAGGTAAACCATGAAGCGAAAAACATGGGAGATGAAAAGTGAGCCAGTTCAGAGCAGAGGGGAACTGGGGAGAGGAATAAAGTGGCCATTTTACTGAAGCGATCATCACGACCCAAATGACATATTCCTTAGAGGGGAAGTTCAACAATAAAATCCATAGCAAGAGAGTCCATGGGTGGGAGGGGATCGGTAAGGGTCTCAGAAGTCCGGGGGGACAGGAGTGGTCAGATTTTGATGTAGTACAGATTACACAGGCGCGATACAAAGTCTTTTAGTCTTTTGTCATGGACGGCCACCAAACCAGACGATTCAGGAGTTTAATGTTTATGGATTCCAGGATACCGGCCTGTTTAGAGCTGTGGGTCTGTTGGGGATGGTTAGTCTGTGTTCTGGGGGTATATAAATCAAAACGATAGGAGTATGGTCGGTGCGGAGGATTGACTGGATAGAAGCTGAGGGGCAAGCGGAGTAGACAGAGAGGCAATGACCCTGGAGGAAGGTATGTGGGTTCTTCCAGATCAGAGGAAACTTCAGAGGCCAGGAAACTTCTAGACAGGGCATCCGCTTCCTGTTTCTAGAACCAGGCCGAAAGGTGAAATGAGTGTGAAGCGGGAGAAGAAGAGTGCCCAACGGGCCTGCGAGGATTCAGCCTCTTAAGTGATTGAATGAATTCAAGATTTTATGATCTGTAAAATAGTGACAGGGTGATTAGAACCTTCCAAAAAGTGTCTCCATTCTTCAAGAGCTAGTTTGATGGCCAAAAGTTCACGGTTTCCAATGTCATAATTCTGTTCTTATGCTGAAAATTTTTAGAAAAGAATGCACAGGGGTGAAGTTTGCCATCCGACTCGTTTTTTTGTGATAATATTGCCCCAGCTCCAATATTGGATGCATCTACTTCAAGAAAAAATGGAGAAGAGAGGGTTAGCATGTTTGAGTATAGGAGCAGAGGAAAATGAGTCCTTTAAAGAGCTGAAGGCTTCCAAAGCCTGTGGTGTCCAAGAACTAGGTTTACCACCCTTCTTGATAAGGGCGAGGAGTAGGGGATATACGGGAAGAGAATCTTTGATAAATTGTCTATAATAATTGGCGAAGCCAATGAATCTTTGAACTGCTTTGGTAGAGGTAGGTTAGGCCATTCCTTTATGGCGGCAATCTTGATTGGGTCCATCTCAAATCCTTCTTGAGAAATTATATAACCAAGAAATGAATCTTGGGGACTTCAAAGATACATTTTCCCATTTGGCATACAGGAGTTTTGACGAAGACGAGCTAGGACTTCTTTACTGATGTCTATGGGAAAGCAGGTTCTCAGAAAAAATTAAGGGTCATCTAGATAGACCACTACTAGCGACCAGATGGTCTCGGAACAGGTCGTTGACAAAATCCTGAAAAAAAGCCGGAGCATTGCAGAGGCCAAAGGGCATCACAGGTACTCGTAATGTCCGTCACGAGTGTTGAAGGCGGTTTTCCACTACCCCCTGTCGGATGCGAATTAAATTAAGGCTCCACGGAGGTCTAGTTTGGAAAAGATACGGGCATTTTTAATTGATCAAACAATTCAGCAATCAGGGGAAGAGGGTAGCGATTTTTAATGGTTATCTTGTTGAGTCCTCTGTAATGATGCAAGGGCAGCTCCAGCCGGGAAGTGGAAGGGTCGGATAAACCCTCGTGTAAGTTGTCCTGAATATATTCTGCATGGATTTAGTTCGGAGGGTGAAAGAGGATAGGTACGTCCTCGTGGGGGAAAAGAACTGGGATATCAATAGGGCAGTCATAAGGTCGATGAGGTGGGAGGGTTTCAGCTGATCTTTACAAAAGACGTCTGCAAATTCTTGATATTGTCACGGTAGGGATTCTAGGGTCACAGAACCAACAGGAATCATAGAAGAGGAGGAGATGCATTTGGTCTGGCAGGTAGAACTCCAGTGTGTTATACTGTTAGTATGCCAGTTATGTGAGGGTTATGAAGACGGAGCCAAGGGAGACCAAGTACCAGGGGCGTGGAGGGACAATTAGTGATAAGAAATTAGATTTCTTCTTTATGTGAGGACCGATCTTATGGCTAATGGATGGGTGGTCATGGAAATAAATCAGAGGAGAGAGGTTGTCGTCAATGGAAAACACACGGAGAGGATTGGGCAGTGGCAACAGGGGAATATTAGTTGTTTGGCAAAGGTTGTGTCCATAAAGTTGCCGGCTGCTCCTGAGTCAAGGAATGCTAAGAGTTCCAGGGCTGTGGTGGTTTTAATTGAAGAAGAACTTGGAGGAAACAAAGGGAGAGCGTTGTAGGGTGAATTGAGGAATATCGCCTAGATGGTCACCCTATCGTGATCAGGCTTGAGAGTTTCCCTGTTTAAGGGAACAATTCTTTGCGAAATGGCCCCTTCCTCCACAGTAGAGGCATAAGCCTGCTGTGCGCCTCCGAAGTTTTTCTTGTTCGGATAGGTGGGCTCTCCTCTTGCATAGGTCTATTGTAGAGGGAAAATCAGCTGAAGTCTGAGGAGGAGGATTGAAGTGGGGAGCCAAAGGTGAAATCTCCTGCCATGTTCTTTCTCAGAATGACGCTCCCTGAGAGCGAGTTATCTCTGATGCTGAGGGAGATGAGTTCATCTAGGGTAGTCGGTAAGTCTCTAGAAACCAAGTCATCTTTGAGCTTATCAGACAGATTGCCAATAAGCGGTACTAGTGCTTCATTATTCCAAGAACCTCTGCCCAAGGTACGGAAGTCAATGGCATATTGGCTGGCATTATGGACCCCCTGTTTCAATTGGAAGAGGCGAGAAGAGGGGCGGTAGTAGATCGCCCAGGAGCATCAAAAATGGTTTTAAAAAGGCAAGGAACTCCACCGTATTATTACCAATGGAGAATTCTTCTCCCAAAGGGGTGAGGCCCAACCAGGGTTACCTTCCAGTAAGGAGATTATATATCCCACCTTAGCACGGTCAGACACGAAGTGGGAGGGTTGGAGTTCAAACGGATCAGGCATTGGTTGATGAAGCCTCTGCAAGTTTGAGGGTCTCCGTTGTAGCGTGGAGGAGGAGGAATCCGGGGTTCCTTATGGATCTCCATAGGGGGAGACAGGAGTTGTGCCACTGAGGCAGCACCAGTGTAGGAGGTGCGGGCGGAGCTCGTGCAAGCAGGTGTCTATCCTTCCTATGCGATTCTGCTGGGCTTCATACGCATCATCGAGCCGCCATGCCTTGAAGGATCTTCCCCAAGTCCAAAGCCGCTTCCTGGGTGGGTCCATGGCCGAAAATAATGTAATGATTACCTGTAGGACAGGCGAAGTCAGGACCACACGAGGAAAGCGCACCACCAGCACGGCAAGCCACAGGAATCAGCTCACAGATATAGATGAAGAATAAAGCCAGGGATAATGAATTATCCAGGCACAAAGTTCACAGGCAAGGATAATGGGGAAACAGGAGAGGCAAGACAGGAATCAATGGGAAAATAGGTACAAATCGATTCAGGGAACCCAGCACGGCTCAACAGGCAAGCGATACTATTTTCGGGCATCTGCCTGCAGTTTCCGGCTCTTTTTGAATCTTCGCGCCGCGGGCGCACTCGTGATGTCACTTACGTCACGCAACGTACCGTCGCACCCTTGTGACGTCACGCGCATGGCGCGCTGACGTCGGTGCGACGGGAGAATGGGCGCCGCCATCTTGGAGGGACCGGAGCGACGGAGAAGATAAGTATGTCTCCTTACAATATGTAGGTACCCGACTTTTCCTGTACAGGAGACCCCCACAAACTAAAACTGCACCTTCTAGAATATTACACCAAATTTAAATGTATAACCACTTCTCACGGTTAACATAGAATATCTTCCAAATTAACTAAAATATCCCCACAAGTGAGATATTTTTAGAAACTACACACCCACAAGATTTATGAGTGAGGTTAGTTTCATCAAAATGCAGATACCCGGACGCAGTTTCGTCCAATTGTAAGTTATTTTCTCACATTTTCCTTTTTTTTCCTAACTGAAAATCAGAGACAAAATCAAATGCGAATTTCAGCTAAAAACTGTGGAGGAAAGTTCAAACGCATCTCAAATATGAAAGCCTAACCCTCCCCGAATAAAACGGTATGCCACATTCAGGGGTGTACTCAGAGACATGGTACCAACTAACCCAGAGCGTGACCAGTGCCAAATGTCAGT
The DNA here is from genome assembly GCA_019447015.1 of Hymenochirus boettgeri. Taxonomy (NCBI): domain Eukaryota; kingdom Metazoa; phylum Chordata; class Amphibia; order Anura; family Pipidae; genus Hymenochirus; species Hymenochirus boettgeri. Next base: position 92,996,417 of record CM033471.1, on the reverse strand, counting down.
AGCAGCAAAAAAAAATTAGCCAGTGTTTGTATTTGAACAGTCTGCAGTTTTCTCACAAAAACACCCCCCTAACTCAGAAATACCCCCACACAACGATATATTCCTGAAATCTATACACCTTCAGCTATGTAACACTGTAGTTCATTCATCATACCATCAATGGTGTGGGCGCAGTTCTTCGTAGAAGTTTGCACTTTACCAGATTTCCAAAAAAAATGCAAAAAACAACATTCACAAAAGGTAGAAATCATGCCACACCCCATGGAATGAAAAAAAAAGTTACTAAATATCAATCTCCCAAAATATCCTGAATCAAATGGTATTCCATAGTGTGGTTACACACACGGACGTGGAAGCGAAAAGCCAAAGTGAGACAATGCACGATGGCTCAGAACAGCAAAAATATTCAGCCAAATCTGAATTTGAACAGTCTGCAATTTTTCCCCACAAAACAACCCCCACAAACCATATATTTCTCAAATCCACACACCTTTATCTACGAATTTTTGTAGTTTGTTTATTAGTACCATCAATGGTGTGGGCGCAGTTCTTCGTAGAAGTTCGCAGTTTTAGCAGATTTTCTAAAAAAAAACACTCTCATAGGTAGAAATCATGCCAAATCCAAGTAATGTAAAAAAAAGTTACCAAATATCAATCTCCTAAATGTCCTGATCAAACGTGTATGCCCTTTGTATGGTTACACACGCAAACGTGGAATCAACTAGCCACAAAGTGAGCCAATGAACAATGGCCCATACAGCAACTTTTCAGATTTGTCAGACTAAACCCCCCTCTATATTAGAAATACCCCCAAAACTATATATTCTGGAATTACACACCTTCAGCACACAATGGTGTGATTCCTTATGCATACCACCAATGGTGTGGGCGCCAGTTTCATGTAAAATTTCGCTTTTTACCAGATTTTCAGGAAAAATGATTAAAATACAATTCAAAGTTAAAAATCATGGCAAATTTCCATGTCATGTAAAAAAAACTTATCAATTATCGATCTTCCAAATGCCTGAATCAAGCGGTATGCCATATGTGTGGATGTACACAGGGACGTGGCCCACAACTAGCTCAAATGGCACGCATGCACAAGTGTAATTGCAAGAAAAAAATCAAAGTGCTTGTAATTTCAAACAGCCCCAAAACGGAAATGCCCCCCACAAATAAAACCCCCACTAAATATCAATCTCCCACATGTTCTGAATCAAACGTTATGCCATATGTGGAGCACACAGAGACGTGGCCACCAACTAGCTCAAATGAGATGCATGCACAAATGCAATTACAAGAAAAAAATCAAAGTGCTCTGTAATTTGAAACACTACACTTTTCTAAGGAAAAAGTCCTGAAACATGGAAATTCCCCCCACACACTTTATATTTTTGGAATCTACACACCTTCAGCTACGTTCGGTGCCAGCTTTCATAAACATGAAGAATTCCAGACCCAGTGATCCAAAGAAATCCAGAGGTTTTGTGAAAAATAAATAAGATGATTCAAGGATTGAAATCCTATCTAAACCAACTTGACAAGCAAAAAAACCCACTAAATATCAATCTCCCACATGTTCTGAATCAAACGGTATGCCGTTTGATTCAGAGACGTGGCCACCAACTAGCTCAAATGGGACGCATGCACAAGTCTAATTACACAGAAAAAAATCAAAGTGTCCTGTAATTTGAATAGCCTAATCAACTTGGAAATCCCCACAAACTATATATTTTTGGAAGTACACACCTTCAGCACTGATGGTATCATGCTTTCGTATATACATGAAGAATTCCAGACGCGCGTTATTCATAGAACTCAGTGCTTTTAGGAGATTTTGTGAAAAAATAAAATAAGACAATGGTTGAAATCCTACCTAAACCCACTGGCAAGTAAAAAACCCCACTAAATGGCAATCTCCCACATGTCCTGAATCAAACGGTATGCCATAAGGGTGGGTGCAAACAGAGACGGGGCCACCAACTAGCTCAAATGGGATCCATGCGCAATTGCAATTACAAGAAAAAATTAAAAGACGCCAAACCCACCCCCCAACCCTATCCCCATCCCCCTTTTAGTGGTAATTTAGTGAAAACCAGTTAGTACGGAGAGTACACAAGTTTTTGCACCACTTTCTGATCCTAAAAATTCAATACGGTCTTTTTTTGGTACCTCTGCAAAATTCCCTATAAATAGGTTAGTTCCCCTTGAAATTGAAGAAATAATGATCTGCGTTACTTTAGCGATATCACCACATTGGGATGCTTGGAGAGACAATTTTTTGCTAATTATAGTTTTTAGGTAAAAAAAAAGGTGTGCGTATCACTTTAAGATTTTTTTGTGTGCATTTCCCCTTTTTTTGGATCATTCCCAAAGATGATCATCAAATCATTCAGGGAATGATACCGAACTTGGAATACAGGCATAAATGCCCGCTGTCCCAAGTCGAAATCCGATCGGAAAAATCACTTCCCGGAAATCATTTTCCAGGAAGTGATTTTTCATTCATTGGCAAAGATCAATAATTTGGTGATCAGAAGTGATCACCAAATTTTGATCTCTGTCCCCATTTTTTTTTTAAGTCTTTGCTAAGTAGCAAAGACTTAGAAAAAATCCTATTTGTGAATGGAACTTTGAGTTCCATTCACAAAATGTATAGTAAAGCTGTCAAGTATGTACTATACAGGTACTGCAGCATGATCTATATGGAGATGGACCACCAGGGGCAGCATTGTACCTCCATATGGGAAGACCCCGGTGAAGGAGGAAGTTCTGTGATGTCACCGGGGGCTCCCATTCAGCTGCCCCCCGATCGCGCCTAGTGGGGGGCAAATTTTTTTGGGGAGGGGGGAAGCCACAGATCGTGTATTCACGATCTGTGGCAGTTTGGACATTCACTGCACAGATCGTGAATATACGATCTGTGGCAGTGAAAGGGTTAAAGGGCATGTCCAACCCCAAAACTATAATTGCCCCCACTGCTGGCCCCACTCTGTAGTGTAATAAAATCCTTACCTTACATCCCAGCTCCATATTGTTCTCCTGTAATCCCCCCCGAAGTCCCAAAAACTGCCCACCAGGAGGATAGCAGAGTTCACATAGGACTCTGCCTCCTGTCTCCCCTCCGGGAGAAGTTTGGCATCCGTACTGCAGCCCTTCTCCCCCTCCCTCTCCCTCGTTTCGCGATCCCTCCCTCTACCATAAACACCCTTGGCAATATATTACTATTCCTTTTCTCAGCCCCAACCGCTGTAAAAGGTTTTTAAGAAAGTCCCCCGAATGCTACTTACCTTCCCTCTCTCCCCCTGCATTCTAAGCAGCCGGCAACCACGTCCGTGATTGGCTGCCTCTCAGCCAATCACGGACGTGGCTGCTGGTCCCGCCCCGTCTTGCAAGCAGAAGGCCAGGCAGTGCGGCGGAGGAGAGAGGGAAGGTAAAGATCGGGGCACTTTCCTGAAATTATTTTATAGCGGTTGGGGCTGGGGAAGGGTATACTATCACAAGTGATTTATTATAAGGGTGGACATGCCCTTTAAGGTAAAACCAGGGGTGAGGACAAAGCGTGCTTAGGTCCTTTTAAAAGGGGGGTTAAAAGAAGGTAGTATATAATAACCCTTTAAAAGGACAAAACATTTTTTAATATATAAATTATTAATTTTTAGGAAATACATTACCTGAAACATTTCCTTTCCAAAAAGATGGTCCCAAACTTGTCTTTGAACATCCCAGTTCACTAAATAACCCTGTGGAGGTAATGCAAGCATTAATATCATTACCTTAAAGAAAATGCAATCCTTACCATACTGCAAATAATAAAAAAAATACAGATCCATTATACTGTATGTTGATTTTACGACATGCAAAACAGCAATAATATGAGCTTGATATGTTATACTTTTATATTATTCACCTGTGTTTGAAACAATTTTAAAGGGCTTATTTCATCCATTTTCAATCAAGACTGAGCAACCAGAAAACCAAGTGCCATCTTACCTTTTGGAATGGAAGTATATAAAACAGGCCAGAGGGATCTTTTATTTCATCAATTTGGTTAGCAGTAAATGTTTTTAAACGTGCAGTCTTTGTTCTAAACTGACAGTTGGGAATTACACTGCAAAGAAAAATAACAGGCAATTAAACTTGCTTTTTAAAGGGCAACTATGCTCTGAGTCTCAAAACAATTCCCTGCGAGGATGGAAAAAGTACTCCAGTACTCAGTGGAAAGATATTTAGCGTCAAAGTTTTAGTGGTGAGGGCATGTCACCTCCAGTACCTCAGACACACCCCCTATTCCTAATGTGTGCACTCACATTATATGGAGAAGCGGGATGGAGAGGAGGAAGTGCACTGAACACAAGTGCTGTTGAGGGGACTTTTGCCATATAAATTTTAGCAATTTCAGGGATGTGACTTATTTTTTGTAAACCTAAAAAAATAAGTGAAATAAGTGTTTGCCAATCGTTTCTATTATTCACAGGGAGGTGAGAACGCTTATTCTCACCTCACCGTGAATAATAGTTTGCTCAGGGGACACAGCGGCACTTACCTTACCTGGCGCTCCACTCACAGGTCCTTCTGAACTGACAGCCTTGGCAAACACTTATTTCTTTAGGTTTACAGTTTCTTTAATATTTTATTGTGTTGCTACATTTAAATAAATACATACTTCATAGGTTGTATGTAAATTGTTCAGCTGCACGCTACATAAATAACTTAGCCAGCACATCTGCAGCCAACTTCAACAGGTAACTTCTCACTCTTAAAGATAAATGGAAATAAGTGCTTGATTCCACTTCCTCTTATACCAGTAAATCTTTAGAAAGATACTACAAAACAGACACACTTTAAGGTGCAATTTTGTGTATTTACCATATATACACCTCCAGTATTCTGGAAGCAGCACTTTAAAGGGCATGTCCACCCCTGTAGCACCCCCTTTCTTGAAATTCTTTTATAGCGGTTAGGGCTGGAGGAAGGAATACTATTATGTCGCAAAGGGGTTTTAAGGTAGGGGGAGGGCTTGCAAAACGGGAGGGAGGGGGAGAAGGGTTGAACTGAGCATGCACAACTTCTCCCGGAGGGGAGACAGGAGGCAGAGTCCTATATGGACTCTGCTATCCTCCTGCTGGGCAGTTTTTGGGACTTTGGGACTTGGGGGGGGGGGGGGGATTGAAGTACAGAAGAAGCTGAGGGGTAAGGTAAGGAGTTTTTATGCACTACACAGTGGGGGGAATTATAGTTTTGGGGGTGGACATGCCCTTTAAAATTCAACTTTTTTTGTAAAGTTTAAAACATAGTTACAGCATAAAGCACTAACTCAAAGTTCAATGTTTTACATGTCATACATTTTTAGATCTCATGATCCTTTAAAGCACAACACATAATGAAGCTGATGTATAACAGACATCCCACCCCGCAAAAGAGACCAAATTCCTCTGGATGAATTGTTAGGTAGGGCGCATGGGTAGGCTAAAAAGTTTGACTAGATGGATGTAGGCCTTAATTCAACCTCTAAAACTAGAGTCCTATGTAAAAGGATAACTCTGTGAGAAAACAATTTCTGATACATCTACATAACAAATGCATGCTCTGGTCTGCCTCAAGTACTGTCCCATTACCGGAATGTAGAGTGCAGCTATCCCAGAGCTTATCTTTGGAAGGGGAGTGTCAGACTCACATAACCGCCATGTTTGTCACTTCCTCTCCTCCAATAAGCTCTGGCTGTCATGCTCCCCTTGTCCTAATGAAAAAAAATAAATTTGGGGGATATTAATCAGGGAGACGTCAGGGAAAGATAGGGTGCCTGAGCACATGTGAAACATTGGGCTTGAAGCTAGAGCAATAAGCTATAACGAGGTTTTAATAAAGAAGCTACATTTTAGAGCACTGCTTGTGAATATTAAAGGAGCATGAAAATACTGTTAACTGACTAATATAGTGGATAATGCACCCCAACTGTAAATTATATGGATATTAGAAGTCACAGAGGAGTTCTGTGACCATATAAAAGCACGAGTACCTTTTATACAGGGCACGGAACTCCAAGGTGACTTCTAATATCCTTATAATTAACAGTTGGGGTGCATCCTACCCCTTTGTGGCTTCTGATTTCCTTATCCTCCTGGAACTGTAAGATACAGTTCCTCCCATAGAAATCCAGTACAGGGGTACGGTAGGCTACAAAAAACATAAAGCCCACATTTAGACCACAGGTGTGCTACTAGACATTCACATTAATAATAGGAGTCTAAGTCCTTGCAAATATAATGCTTATTTACAATAAAAGCTTTGTCTCCATTGAGCAAGTCTTTTACATAATACTTCTCTATCGGTGTATAAATACAACTTTGGTGAGTACTTTCCAACCTTAACTCCAAAGTGACAGTAAGCATACCTAACTTCTCCGTGACTGTAGCCGATCTTTGCGTTATAAGCGCCGTTATCTAGAACCAAGGTAGCCATCTAGACGCAACAATATGACGCAGGAACTCTATGAGGCGCATACAAAAGACAACAGTGGTTACATCACAGAAAAGGCGGGGTTTAGAGAAATAGCATAATTATAAACACAGCTGAGCTCAACTTACAGCGACCGACTGTATCTCACAGTGACTCGAGCTCTCTCCCTACACTTCCAGGAAACTCAGCTACTGACAGACCTCTCTCAATCCTGCCCCGCCTCCCACTGCGTGCGTGCAGGGACGTATTTCCGCACGTAGAGAGCAGGAAGCTTCAATGACGTGCCAACACTGTCTGATCTATTGCAGCTTGCCAGGTTACGGCCGCGACACAGGATCATTTCATTCCAAAGGTACAGTGTTCCGGTTCGGCCCAGATCTCGGGTCTCTTTCCTGGAACTGCTACCTAAAACCTGGTACTGTCCCGGAAATGCCGGGACTATTGGCAACTGTGTAACTGTGACTGATGTGGGGGACTCCATACTGGCAGTACTGTGCTGTGGATTGATTGTGTAAGGTGTGTGTTACAATGGGAAATGTACCCAGTACTTGAATGAGAATGGTGTTAGAAGTCATCTTGGAGTTCTCTGACCTATAAAACACTTCTTGACGCGGGGCCTCTTGCTTTTCTGTGGAACCCCTTAGTAATGGTGGAACCTCTTAGTAAAGGTGGAACCCCTTAGTAATGGTGGAACCTCCTAGTAAAGGTGGAATTCCTGGTTTCGGGGTTAAACGGCTGATTTGGGATCTGCTATCTCACCTGTCAAACTGCCACAGAAATGTTGACTGTTTTATTGAATGATGATGTGCTGTAGTGTGTTTATTGTGATTGTGTTCTATGTACCTATGGTTTTTAAGAACAGTGGAAATGGCATATTCTCCACTTTCTTTTTTGTGTTGTTTTCCTGACTCACATCATTGTTTTAAAGGATATCTAAGCTGGAAACTTACCCATTATTGAAAACTATCATTCTTTCCAACTACCGCTGTACTTTTTTTTTTTTTGATTTGTCCCCTATTTCTTTAGATATAGAATTGAAGCATCTTAAATATTAGCTGTCAATCAAGTGCCTTAGTATCATAAAGCCTTCTGGTTGTAGTTTGGGAGAAGGTATGTGAAATGCATTGTGGGATATTCCCTCTCCCAGTGCTGGTTCTTAGTGATTACACTTGGCAAGCTTGCCCCACAGAGAGTTGGGAGAGGGGGATACCTAACCTTAACAGGTATGTAATTGAAGGCATGCAGCAACACACACATCCCAGAGAATGTTCTACTTACATTTTCTTAAAACATAAAGAGTTGCAAGCAAAAAGCTTCTCATAAACCGTTGGTCACATATATCATGTGGGTGCTGTAGGTATATTATAAGATACCATGAGGGACAAAAAAGTTCTAGAGTGAACTCAAAATAATCTACTATATGCTCATTATGGGAGGCACTCTCCCGGTATAATTAAGGGAAATTTAGGTCTCAAAGGGGTTGAGACAGATCTACAATAGAGTATAACACCACATATTAACATTGTAAAATCAGTCTTTATTAAACATAGTTAAAAACACCTATATTATATGATCAAATTTAGTACCACACAAAGATATAAAATTTAAAATGTCTGGTGTCCAAGGTGTGTAGTGTATTGGAAATTATCTATCAAATGGACTCTGATCACGACTTATTTCACCTTACTAGAAATAAGTCGTGATCAGAGTCCATTTGATAGATAATTTCCAGTATGCTACACACCTTGGACATTGATTCATCTGTGGACGCCCATACATTTTAAATTGTATATTTTTGTGTGGTACTAAATTTGATCATATTGTATTGGTGTTTTTAACTATGTCTGTTTAATAAAGACTGATTTTAAGGTGTGAATAGGTGGTGTTATGCTCTATTGTAGATTTGTCTTAACCCCTTTGAGACCTAAATTTCCCTTTATTATACTGGAGAAGTGCTTCCCCTAATGGGAGTATAGTGGGTTATATGTTCTGCTTACATGTATTCATTTATAGATGAAGATAACACAATGTTTTTTATTTTCAGTTAAAAATGTTACTGGTACTTACATACTTGCTGATCCCTCTAAAATTTGATGTAGTTTAGTATATTGCACTATTAATAAAATTTATGTAAAGGGAGGTTATGATATATTAATGTACAGACGGGTACATTTTTACATAAAAATCCTCTGTAAGTGTTATAGAGCCTTGTGGCATCCACTCCATTTAAGTTTGCATAATTTTCAGTGTTATTGCCTCACTCTTCTTGTATCCAATTCTAGGGACCTGATTGACCTAAAGCTGGGTACACACATTACCAATAAAGGGACAATCCTGTTGGTACCGACAGGATTGGTACTTTTTCAATACTGTGTGTGTACCCGCGAAACAACTGTTTCCAAATAATTAGTGTCCAAAATGGTAGTTACGTCCCTCTGTCGAGGTTGCATGCCTGTACTGTAGTATAGGGAGTCATCCATGATCATTCAGCTGTATGGCAGCCCTGAACGATCTCCCTATACTTTATATAAGGTAGAAAGTTTGTGACTGTGTGTAGCCACATATGACTGAAAAAATCTTCCTGATTCTGTCTGTCATCTTTCATAGATTGGTACTGTGATTACCCATTTTTTTAGGTAACAGGCCAACAAAACTATGGTGCACTTGTAGTTCAGAAACTATAGGCAATTATATTGCCTATAGTTTCCAGTAATAGGTAATTTAATTTATTTTCCAGTTTAGCATTTTGGAAAGGTTAAATGCTATTTTAAAATAGCCATGTTAAGGATGTCTTACTGACAAACACATATAACAATTATTTCAGTGCTCATTGTGCTCATTTGTGCACTGTTATAGTTTTTTCAATGTACTCATTTTCCACCACCCCGTTTTTTTTCTTTTCAGCTTGTGGTCATCTGTTTCAGATGTGACTGCCATGAATGCCAGATGCAACTTCATTTCTTGCTTTTGGAACTATCAATCTTAAATACAGCTTGACAGCTTCTAATGTTTGATAGTGTGTTACATTCTCTGCAATAGTAAGTAATATAGTGACACAATATGTCCAGTAATTAAAGGGTGTGTCCACCTCCCCAACCTATCTTGTTTTTTTTCTATAAGTAAAACACTCCCTTTAAACCCCAAGACAAATGTCCACTGCCCCTTCTGTCATCTCAGTTGTGGCTGACTGCTTCTGCTCTCAGAGTACAAGTCATTGTACTTGTACTCTGTAAAGTGAAGGCAAAAACCTTGACAGAAGGGGCAGGTGTCAGTATGAAGATCAGGTTTAATAGACATCCTGCTGGTAGAAAAGTTTATCTTGGGCTTTGGGGGGTCGGTGGTATAGACCACGCAAATGTTCATCACCAACTGACAATTGGTACTGACGGGATTGATACTTTTTCAGTACCAACTGTTAATGTGCCCCTACTGTAAATTATAAGGATATCATAAGTCACAGAGTGTGGATTGCTTTCTGACTGCTTTAATTTTTTTCCTGGTTGCTTTAATTTTTCCATCCAATTTAAATTTATTATCCATTTTTAATGCGTCTGCCTGCAACCCCCTAAACTTCCTTCTATTAACTATTTGGCAATTAATTCTAACTTATTTTAGAGCAATGCCTCATGTCTTCAGATCTCAGTGTAGGAGTTTTATTCTCTCTCTTCCACTCAGTTGTTTGCTGTGTTCTGCTGCCTTTTAGAAATCTATCCCCATGCACATTGTCTCCCCTACTACTACTCTGGCATTAGTTATGTCCGTGTTTTACAGAGCGCACAGATTTTGTTAGTAGAGATAGTTAGGTACTCTGTAGTAGCACACAGGATACAAGGATATTGCATTCCAATTCTGCCCGCAGGAATACTTCCAATATGTAGATTATATGGTGAATAACGCACCCTCTACTGTAAACTATAAGGATATTAGTAGTCCATTCCCTTGATAGCATCCCTGCCATCACCTCCCCAAGCACAGTCTCCATACCCTCAATGGCACCCTTGCCATCACACACCCCCACAAGAGTGTCACTGACTCATACAGTAATAACATAAATCTAGAGATGAGAAGGTCAAGAAATGTAGCACCAGATTTTCCATAACAAGCCCATTTCACCCTAGTCAGGGTGACCCAGGACATGGAGGGGTTAAGTGAGCCACCTCCAGGAGTGGACACTTTGAGGTTAAAAAGGAGGCTCGGGTGCTCCTATCCTCATATCCTGTGCACCAGAAGACTCCCTCAGTTTCTAGCTGTCCGCTTCAGGAGTTGGAATTTCCCTGCATGTCTGGAATTGGAATTGGGTTTCCATCCCGCAACGATTGTTGTTTGGCACGAGTGCGAGATCTCCCTACTTGTGACCACAGAGGTGGTCCACTTGTAGCACTGTAACAGCTAAGTTACACGGTTCTCCCCCCATCCGTTCTTAGGAACCCAGCCATTCTTGCCTGGCTTCCTGTGCTGCATAGGCCCGTCTGATTGCTCATTGGCATTAGCTGTCTGGCACCCTTTCTTTTTGCCTTTCCATTTTTTCTGTTAGGAATCCTTCCCAGCCTGCTGGTGTATCTTTACTGCAGGTCCATTTTAGAATAAACTGACATATAATTGTCAACTGAAACAGCCATTCATGTACTGCCCAATCTTTCATCTGTATGTAGCGTTAGAGTATAGGGATGTTGGGACTTTGATTGTGGCAATATGTTGCAAATTGAATCTAATGGAATCTAAAGTTTACAGACATGTTAGATTAATTTTTTCACTGGTTACGGGGAAAATTCTCACTGATATTTTGACATGACTGACCGGAATATCATACCATTTAGTCGGTTGTTTTCAAAGACTTGGGAAGAAAGTGGAAAGTTCAAAACTAACAAAAAGGTCTAACCATTCTTGAATAAGATGATATGCCACATGCATAGGTGGACCGAGAAAAACATGACACATAACTTGCCTCAGAGGGGACAAATGCATAAAAGCAGTTACAGCAAAGAATTTAGAAGAATTCTGCATTATGATTAGTTCCAGATTAGTTTAAAAAAAACCAAAAAAACCCACAATCTCAGAAATACCTCGCATATTACTATATTATTGGATTTTTCGGCTTCTGAACGGCACCATTCCTTTGTGTGTACATACAAACATACAGAGTTCCAGGCACAGATATTAATAAAAGTTTACTGTTTTAGCAGATTTTCTGAACCGTAACGGAAATACATAATTCAGAGTTGGGAATCTTGCCCAAATCCCCCATTGACACGTAGGAAAACCCACTAAATATCAATTTCCCATATGTCTTGAATGTTATTCCAATTGCATAGTTACACAAAGAGATGTTGACCTACTTTTGGGATTTTACTAAGGATAAGAAAGCAATTTACACCAAATACCCAATTACCTTACAAACAACTCCACAAACAATTTTTTTGAAAACTACACACCTTCTGATATGTAGCAGTGTCATTCTTTTATACATATAAATGCAAAATTCTGGATGCAGTTCTTTGTAGAACTTCACACTCTCAGCAGCTTTTCTGTAAAATAAAGGAAAAATTACAATTAAAATATATAACTTTTGCACAAAACCCATAAGAGGTATAAATGAAAAATTGTCTGGAAACATACATACAAAATTGCAGACGCAATTCTTTATAAAATTTTGCACTTTTAGGAGATTTTCTGAAGAAGCTAATGTTTAGTCTTCCATATGTCCTGAATGAAAATAAAACAATATCCCACTTGTACAAAATTATGGACAACTTTCTTTATAGAATTCATGCTTTTAGCAGCCTTCCTAAAAGTGGAAACCGCTGGGGTGTGGCCCAGGATGGAATAGGTAGAATGAGTATAATCTCGTTTCTGCTTCAGTTTCTCTACAAATTCTTACTGGCAGAAGTTTGTTATTTTTTATAGAGATTTATAAGGAACTAGAGTGACCCCCCCCCCAGTATTTACTTTTAAACAGTTGAAATTTTTTTTTTTTTGTACTTTAGAACGCAGTATTTAAAATGGAGTCCATGCTAAATAAAATCTAAAGTACTGTCACAAAGGTGACAGCGGATGTTACCAGTGCTGTTATGGGAAATCCTGTCACAAGAGAATTTGATGTAGGTAAACACATAGCGAGTGGTGGTAATGGACTCGCTTGGAAAATCTTCAATGGCACAAAGAAATCTACAAAGCAGGTTTGTAAATATCTTCATCTTAGTCACTGAATTTTATCTACGGTTAGAAACTTATTTACATTTTGTCTAGTCTTTGATCATGGTAAATTCAGGGTAAAAATTGCCAATTATATTCAAAGCACCATTCTATACTGTTGTACCGCATTACCTTTATCAATATTATTACTACTAAAGCCTTATACCCACATTTCTCTGCTGCATTACTTTTTTCAGTTATAGAAAAATAGTTGTACAAAGTTGTGGTTTTCTCTGGCATTCTCGGCGAATGCTCGGTTGGGACAAATTTCTCTGTGTGTACCCAGCCTAAAGACATCTCCTGCCAACCCTATCAGAACAGGGACCACTAACTGGGGAATATTGTAGAGAGACTGGTCTGACTTGCAGTTAATGTTTGCATAGTCTGTCTCTTTTACATCATAAACCTGTTCAAAATATAAAATAATGACTCTAAAGACCAGTACCATACACATACCAATAGTCACTTGTAAAACATTGAATATGTGACACTTTTGGCTAAAGGGTAAATAGGAACATTTCATATAACCAATGTTTTTTGTGTGTCTTTTTCTTTTTTTTTTATTTCCTAGGAGGTTGCTGTGTTTGTATTTGACAAAAAGCTAATTGATAAGTACCAGAAATTTGAAAAGGACCAGATTATTGATTCTCTTAAAAGAGGAGTACAACAGTTAACCCGACTCAGGCATCCTCGGTTACTTACTGTACAGCATCCACTTGAAGAATCTAGGTATTTCAACATTTCTTCTTTTTCCTTTTTAAGCAACAGTGTATTTTTGCACAATATGGAGCCTTTAATAAAACAATATAAATTAATAAAAAGAATTCAGGATATTTTTTCCCCAATAACTATAATGGGTCCAATCCTCAAAGATGACAGACATTCAGAGGCTTCACGGTCATGCGATCAAAACCCAGCTGTCACTTTCTTAAAGGGCATCTATATCCCAAAAAATGGGTTATTTTAAATTGACCATAACTGGAAACTAATTCTTCCCAACAACCACTGTATAACGTTTTTGTTAGTGTGCCCCCTATTTCTTTAGATATCCAATCTAAAACTTCTTATCTTTCAGCTGTCAATCAAGTTCCTTGCTCTCAAAAACTATCAGGGTTATTCAATAAAAGTTCTTATTTAAAATGGTGCTAATTTTGCCCCAACCAACCAGATGTTAGCTTTGAAATGTTAAATAAGATCTGATTGGTTGGGGCAAAATTAGCACCATTTTAAACGATAAGAACTTTTATTGAATCTCCCTTTATGCGTCACTACTGTGACAGAGTTTTGACAGTTTGAATGCTGTGTGCAGGCTTAACAGTTGGATTGTAGGAAAAAGTCAGGTCAGATGGAAGTGGGAGTGGTTAAAGAGGGAGGGGGGATACTGCGGGATTAAAGGCATGCAGCAACACACAAAAGTAGTATGTGCTAATTACATATATTCAATTATAGATTAAGATGAGGCAGTCATTTTTTCAGTATATTGTCCCTTTAATGAAGTATAACTGGGTTGAAGGCTACACCAACTACACTGTGTCTCTGACCCAAACACACAGAACTACACACGCATGCAATTTCAAACTGAGTCCTAAAAGTTATTAAATAAAAGTATATATATTTATGTAAATCACAATGTACGTTTTGTATTTAATCAGAATGAATTATGAAATTTAAATGTCTTCTTTCATTGCCATAACATGATTGGGTTTTAAAACCTGCAGTGCAATTCAAAGTTTATACTTAAACTTTCCCTTTCTAGTTACATTTGAAATATAGATACATTCTGTAACAAAAACATTTGCTCTTCATTACAATCTTTTAATATTTCCTAGCTAAGTTTTCCACAAATAAATCTAACCTGCCTCTCTCTGCTCCTGCTGAAATTAATTCACAAACCATTACTATTGAATAGAATACATTCTCTATTTGCTTTTCAAAGTACCAGCTTAAATTTTTTTTTCTTTCCTTCCATGTGTTCAATAATTCTCCCCAACCCCCAGAGTGTTTTTCACTTTTTTCATATTCCCTCTCTGTACTAGTTAGAAGAATACGTGATTGCATTCCTGTACTCCTACTTGTGCTGTCAGTCAAATCTGTGACATGATCCTCTTCCCTGCTCAAGTCCCTCCCTCTTCGCTGCTCTGTTTGCACAAACATAGAGATAAGAACATTAGCGGGGGGAGAGGTAGCTTTGACTGCAGAGATAAGCCTGCACTTGACCCCCCTTCTTCATAGCTTTTACTGATTGATGATGGGTCATCGTATTGATGAGGGAGATCGTATTGCAGTAGTAACTGTACTGTTCTCCCTTCTCTTCAGTGTCTCCAAGACAGCTTGCTTTCTATTGCCCACTGTGCGTGGGTACGTTTTTTTTTCTTCAGGATGTTGAACTTTTAAAGGAACACTAAACCCCAAAAAATAACGAATTGCCATTCGTTTGTATTATTCACAGTGAGGTGAGAACGCTTATTCTCACCTCCCTGCGAATAATATTACGCTCAGGGGACCTGGAACTTACCTTACCGCCGCTCCACTCGCAGCCGCTCCTTCACTGACAGCCGCTCTGTCCTGACCGCGTGCCCTATCTTAGGCGCATGCGCGACAATACAAAAGATAGGGCGCGTGATCGGGAGAGAACAGCTGTTTAGTGAAGAAGCGGCTGCAAGTGGAGCGGAGCGAAGGTAAGTTCCAGGTCCCCTGAGCGTAATATTATTCACAGGGAGGTGAGAATAAGCGTTCTCACCTCCCTGTGAATAATACAAACGAATGGTATATAGTTCTTTTTTGGGGTTTAGAGGAGTTTACAGTCCCTTTTTTAACTCCTACTACACATGATAAGCTTGTCGGTTAGCCGGAGTTGAGACATGGAGGAGGTAACAGAGGGGAGGGGGAAGGGGGGAGTGCTGCAGAGAGATCTGACACCATGGAAAAACAAAGTCACTGACAGAGATAGGATAAAGGCAGCACATTATCTTTGCAATGGGGCAATGTGTTTTGTTTTTTTTTTTTTACTATAGATGTCCTTTAATAAGATTTAGTTGTGGGCTGCTCGTCAGAGACAAGTGAGGTTTCCCCAGTCACCATGTCAGCTCACTAACTGAGTGAGCTCCTCCCACTTGCCTGCAGACAGGAAATCAATAAAAAGACCTCCTACTTCCTCCCTGGTTGTCTTTTGATTTCCTGTCCACAATGCCTGCAACATCGTCGTGGGACTCTCCTTACCTGCCATTGTGGCATTCTTCCAGATGGGAGTTCTCTTGCCTGTCTCTGCCCATCTGAAGCTCCCCCGTTCACACCCTGAGGGATTGTAGGTGGGGAGAGGCCAGGTGACTGGCCACTGTAGTTGCGCGCGCTCGTGACGTCATTCTTTTGCGCCAGACTCCTAGGGCTACTTAGGCGCTCCGCTTCCGGTTTTCAACTTCCGGTTTCAGAACCATGTGGCTTTTCCCTAGCTTGCAACCCGTTTGCCTGGAGTTGCTCTGGAACGATTTCAAGCTAAGGTAAAATTGCCTTTTTTTGCATTCTTTGACCTATGCTAGCCTGTTTAGATAGGTACTTAGTTTGTCTATTTTGTTTTTTGTTAGCCATAGAGTCTTGGAGTGCTAAAGGTCACCAGAAGGGATCTAGGTATGTATTTATGTAAAGAGAGTGCAGCACTGCATGGCCCTGATAGATACTATTATTCCATTGCAGTGCATTAAGCCTGGAAAAAAAGGGAGCCTCAGCCTCTGCTGTTCCTACACAGAATCCCTGATGGCTGCAATGAAGCAAGCATTTACTCAGTAGGTCTACAGGTAGTAACCGCACACAAAATAAGTGGAAGGGTCCTTAACCCATTAATTGAAGTGCAACAATCAACGTTTCGGGGGGCCTATAGTCCTATTGGACTATGCACACTAGACAGGCGGAGCCTGCACAGGGGGTGAGGTTTCTTGTATGCTATATATTGTGTGTTGCATTGTTTTGTTAGTATCTGATGAAGGGTGGCTAGGCCCCCCGAAACGTTATTGATTGATGCATTTCAATAAATCGGTTAAGGACCCTTCCACTTATTTTGTGTGTGCAGTTACTACCTGTTTACCTACTACACTGAGGACGGGGCAGAACGTCCGGTCACCAGCACCACAAGGAACACATTATTGACACATGCCCTGGTTATGCAGGAGTCAGCTGCTAAGAGAACTAGATCAGCAACATTCAGAAATGTAGATTTTGACTCTGAATTCTCAGATTTCGAAGTGTCTGCTACTTTTACAAGTTATTCATATCAACCCTCTTATGAGGAAGATGACACTGAAAATGAGTCTGAATTTGACTGTGACATAATTTATCCCTGTGTGCGCGAAACTCACTGATGGTTGAGACTCACATCAGTAGCTGACAAACTTTTTTCGCCTCAGAGTGGAAAAAGACAGAGAGGAAAGTAATCTAGCAGTTTCTTAACGAAGCAACTTCAAAAAACTGGGACTGTTTTGTTGTTAGACTTGCACGCAAGACAACACTGCCGGTAGAGGATGCCAATGTAATTTAGGATCCACTAGACAGAAGAATAGAGTATAACTTAAAGAAGTCATTTCAGGCAGCAGAAGCTCTAACGTCAAATGCTCTAAAATTTTAGAGATGCTAAATGAGTGTAAAATGGCAGCTGAATTGTCGCAGAAACTTCAGTCGACCTGGTGCACTTTCTGCAAGGTCCATGGCCCTTTCAGTTGCCGCCAGAAGGGCCCTGTGGGTTAAGTCTTGGCAGGCAGATACAACTTCTAAAATTAATTTATGCTAATTACCTTTTGAAGGAGACATGTTGTTTGGTGAAAGTTTGGATAAAATCATCAGTAAGGCATCATGTGGGAAAAGCGTGTTTTTGCCCCATGAGAGAAAATTCAAAAGACCAAGGCAAGACTTCTCTCCGAGGTCTAATTTTCGTTACTTTTGATCCTCCAGAAAATTTGGAAGTGGATGATAAACAACCAGATCCACAGCATGATAGAAGAGTAGGGTCAAAGACTTTCCAAAAATGTCTGGCCCTAAACATCAGCAATAGCAAATTGCCTGTCCAGACTGTACAGATATCTAGGCGACTATCAAATTATTCCCAAGTCTGGGCCAGTATCATATCAGACACCTGGGTAAACAGCATCGTTGCCCAAGGATATCGTCTGGAATTCGACATTTACCCACTCAGATTATTTATTCCATTTCAGGAGCCCAAGACATCAGAGGAGAGCCGTCCAATTTCAGATTTTCTGCAACTGCTAGAAAATGGAGCAGTAGAACCAGTTACAGATTACTGGATTACAGACCAATATTAGACATGAGGCCACTCAACAGATCTTTACGAACCTTGCGAAAGTGAGGTTTTGGGGTGTAATAAGCATTTTAAAACCTCCTTGTTTTTAGACTGGACTTGCCCTATAAGGAGAAAAAGGATCCTCCATTGGCGTTTCTATGCATTCAAAGTACTGCCTTTCCTGTATGCAGGACTCTTACTAGTGACTGTTATGGTCTTTGACTTGTATGCTTAGTAGAGATCTAAGCATATTTGTCACAACCAACAACCAATAATCACTACTGATCAGCTCAGGGTATGATTTTTGAAAATAAAGAAAAAAATGTAGAATAACTAACAAGGTATATGTAATTTAAATAAAATCTACTCAACTCTCCCTATAATGTCCTATACAGTAAGACATAATTGATAATTGTAAACATAATGTAAATTTTATGTATGTGCACAGAGCTTCTTTTTAAAACATCTGTTTTTAAAACACTTACAAGCTTATATTTAATATAATTAAAAGAATCCATTTTGTATGACCCACAGTGAATTTTGCTTGTGGCAATGCAAGTGAAAGCAGGACCTCTTTGCAAAAATACAACAAAGGTAATGTAGGTTGGCATAGAGGGCACAGACTTATAAGCTGTGATCAAAAAGTAGGTTTTATTCAGTGAAACATGTAGTACACAAAATGGTTTTTAACTGAATAAAACCTACTTTTTGATCACAGCTTGTAAGTCTGTGTCCTCTACGCCAACCTACATTACCTTTGTATGCAGTATTCAGTTTGGTGGAGACAGTCAGGTGAGGCATAGGCCATTGTTCTGCTCCTGCGTCTGGGAACCCACAATTACTACCTCTTAGCAAAAATCTTTTTTTTTATTTCTGCGTCTCCCACTTTTTGTAAATTTATGGTTTAGTCTAGTGAGGTTTTTTAAGGAGATATTAGATTCCTATTGAGAGATCTTACGCTTTCTTTTTCTCTCACCATTCTTGATTTAATTTTATTTCATTTTTACAAATTCTTACTTGCACTATAGATCATTTCACTCATGAATATAATCAACATTCAAACGTAAACATTAAAATATGCTAAAAGGTACGAGTCACACATTCTTTATGGTAATAATGAGTGATTAACAGTCTTTCTGGAATGATAATTGTATTTCCTTCAATTTTAAACTATTGAAAAGGCCTAAGTCTCCTGCCACGTCAATGTTGTTGTTTCTCAACCCCATATGACCATGAATGCTATTTTTTTTTTTTTAAATAGAACTTAAATGTAAACCAACACATTGCCATGTGGGTTTTGTTTGACTTTAGTTAGTCCTCATAAGTATTATGGGTATTAACAATGCATTCAATGATGTAGTCATACATACGAGAGAGTATTTCTGAATGTTTAAATGATTTAAAAAGATTTTAAAAGATATAATGTTAAAGAGTTGGCTCAAAATCTAGAATTTTTAATTTGTTGAAAGTTCAACAGAATAGTAGAAGGAACTTATATTGATCATAATTTAGCATATTGGCCACTAAAATTTGACATGGTAACATTTTAGGGAAAAACAGAATATTTGAAAAACATTGATGACCATTTACCAAAAGAACTGGCGACTGAGATTTAATTCTATTGAAGTAATATTTCTTTCCACATTGACCACACTTTCGCTTTTTCAAGAAAGGAACTCTTTTATAAGTAGGGCCTAAAATATTAGTGTCTGTTAAAATTGTTAAACCTCCCTTTTAGGATATTATTGTCCTGAAACAAAATTTTTTGCCAAAAATCTCACATATGTGCTGCCATTGAAAGGAAACTCGGGGAAACTGTAGAAGCAAAACTCCCATTAGAAAGTGCTTTTTTTCTTCTTTTATTCACCCTTTTCTGTTATTCAAATAGGGATTGGAAAAGAGCCCTAGATTTTACATTGACACTTTCTGTTTCTATGTTTAAAAGACATGTCACAACTGTTTCGTGTTCAGATTGGTAATACTACTTGTCATTGGTGAATGCAAGAAATGGACATTGATTTTATTAGTTTGTTTTATACAGGGATTGTCTTGCATTTTGTACTGAACCAGTTTTTGCAAGCCTAGCAAATGTCCTTGGAAGCTGGGATAATCTTCCATCGCCTCTTCCTCCTGAAATTAGGGACCATAAACTTTATGACGCAGAAGCAAAATATGGCTTGCTGCAGGTAGGTGTTTTTTACTTCTTAATACTATATATATTATAAAATAAAGAAACCGTTGATTAAAAGAAAATGTATTATTTGTGTTTCGAAGTTCTCCAACCTCCCAATGCAAAAATTTTAGACGGCCAAGTCATCCCTTCTACCTACTGCATTCATTTAACCTAGTGGGAGACTTTTATTATTTTTTTACAGCTGATTTAAAAAAAAAAAATCCATTACCTTTAAAGCTCCCCCTCCCAATGTCTATACATGATTTCTTTAGAAGATAAATACAGAGAAAATACCTGATTAAAATCTGGGGATTAAAGCCTCAGAACAACACTGAGATTAAGAAGGCAGAGCACCTTGACATAAAAGCAGTAATCTGTATCTTACCTTTAATTTTTATATGGTTGATGGGAAACTTACCTCACTAAATGGGGGTGGCCAGACACAGTGTCTGCAGATGACGTACTAAAACCTTGGAATATGAAGATAGTCAGGCTGACACAAAATGTAGGAGGCAAAAGACCTTGAGCTCAGAACATTTGGAAACAAAACATCTGCAATAACACGACAATAATATAAAACGAAATGGAGTCAGAGAACAAAATGGCTGCTATTAGGCTAAGTGATTATAGAGAATATATAAAAACCTAACACTAACATGGGTTTTTTCCAGCATTCCAGTATCACACAGGTTGGTCAATAACCATGTTTTTTTTTACACGTGCTCAGTTCTATAGTACTGCAAAAACTTGTTACAAATTGCCATGCCCACTGGTAGTCTCTATCCAATCCGTTTACAGAACAGATTAGGCGAAAGGAGCAAGTGACTGAGGTTAGGAGGTATGTCCGGACAATGCACATATACAGTTATATAATCCAGTTCTTCGGGGACTTTCATTTACTAATGCCTGTTAAATTACTATGCCTAAAAATTATGCCTGTTAAATTACTAATTTAACAGTTTTTATTTGCGCAATTATGGAGGGATGTTTTTAGATTCTGGAATATAAAAATTTGTATTTAGTTCTCCTTTAATGGTAATGCTTCCAGCTGCCTAATATGCTTCTATATCTTTCTCTTGTTGAGGAACTCTGCATGGTTGTACAGATTTGTTGTGGGGAATAAATAGTGTAGAAGTGACTGGTGGGTTGCTCCAGTAATTCTTCCTTAAAGGTTAACTATACACTAAAAATTAACTAATTAGAAATGGAAAGTACTTGGGACAGGGAGGTAGGGTTGATTTTTGATATTGTTTCGTTGGGGAGCTACAGCACTAACAGTTTTCATTTGCCAGGTTAGTCCTGGACTAATCCTTTATTAAAAATAGTGGTGAAGCCAGGAGGAAGACTGGCAGAATCAGTTTTTTCTTTGGGATGGTGCTCCTCACAGAAACAATATTAGGAGGTAGAAATTACCAGTCCTATATCCCTGTCCCAAGTACTTATCAGTGTAACTGGTTTTCAAAAAATCTTTATACACACGATATTTTTATTTTAAGGGATAGGCCACACTTGTGCGCTTTTAAGCGTGATCTTATCGTGATTGCGATCCGATCATGCTTTTTAAACTGCTTTTTAAAATTAAGTGCTAATGTAAGCTAATGGGAGTGGCCACATTAGTGCATTGTGCTGCGATCCGCTTTTGGAAGCGCATGCAATCACCAATCATTTTTTTTTTTTGCACAATCGCATGCGCTTCCATAACTCAATATCGGAAAGTCCCAGCACAAACGAGCAACATTGCACAGGAAATGCACACGCAATCACATGCGTTGCAGGATGGCCTCAACCTAGAAGTCATTCTAGTGCTTCACTGTTTTTAATTTATATTGCAGCTGCTTTTTGGCTACATTTTTCTTGCAGGTTGCTGAAGGATTGTCATTCTTGCATACTAGTGTTAAGATGATCCATGCAAACCTTACACCCGAAAATATTATTCTAAACAAAAGTGGTGCATGGAAAATTATGGGCTTTGATTTTTACAATCCTGCAATGAATCCTTCCGACCAAGAGGTAAGGCTTTGCTTTCACAGAAAGGATACACCCTTAAAACCAAAACTGGTCATTGCCAGTTACCTGACCACAACGTATATTTAGTACTGTATTAAAGGCATTGCAAACCAAATATTTAAGGATAATTATTGCCTCCATTCTGGCAAATTAAGACATTCATGCAGTCAATCAAGGCTGTGACTGCTGAATCTCGGTCATTGATTGACTGTTTCCCTTGCTGCCTCCTTTGCACATGCTAAAGCTTATAGAAAGCTCATTGAGCAGAAAGGAGATACCTTTGCCAGAACAGAAGTGAGAATTTTATTACATCTTGTTACAAATGTATGCAATAAACTTGTAAAAATAACAGTTGGGGGTTGCGGTCAGATATTTGGCAAGTCACCTTAAAGGGACACGATACTGAAAAAATGACTTTGCCTCATCTTAATCTAATATTGAATACAGGTAGGTAACACTTACTGATGTGTGTGTGTTGCTGCATGCCTTCAATCCAGCACAAATTTTGTTTGGGAGCAGTATCCCCCTCCCTCTTTTAACCACTCTCACTTCCATCCGACCTGACTTTTTTTTTTCCCCCACAAACCAACTGTCAAGCCTGCACACAGCATACAGCATTCCAACTGTCAAAACTGTCACCATTCCAGCTACATTTAAATACTCACAGAAGAATAGTTTTTGAGAGCAAGGAACTTGATTGACAGCTGAAATATAAGAAGTTTTAGATTGGATATCTAAAGAAATAGAGGGCTGATTAACAAAAAAAAATTATATTTATAAATTATATACAGTGGTGGTTGGGAAGAATTAGAGTTTCCAGTTATGATCAATTTAAAATAACCTATTTTTCGGTATAGGTGCCCTTTAAGGGTGGTAAGTTTGGTGGCAATTGATCATTATTGCTATGTGATTAGTTAAAAAATAATTTAGCACAGTTTACATCTCCTTTAAATCCCCCGCATTATGTTTCAGTTTACAAATGTCTCTCTAAATACCATAGGATGGGCACCTTTGCTTTAGAAGGAATGTATTTTTACAAGGTATACAGTTAAAACACCAAATTACTGTATTACATTCAGTATGATAAAATTATCCATTGCCCTTAAATAATTATATCAAGTGCTTACTGTGTGTTCATTTATTTACGCAAGTTGTGTGCAGTATAGCATAGCTTTCCTCTACAGAAGCAGTCTATATACAATATAAGCACATTTTGTTTAAATCTGCTTAATTGTGGTTTTATAAAAGAAACACTTTTGTGCAAAAGTGTGCTTATTTTATGCCACCATATTATTTTTGTAATGCAATGCTTGCTCTTATTCTATGTGTAAATATAATGGTTCCTTTTGCATACCTACACAAACATAATTTTCTTTTGTGTATTTTATAGAGAAAGAAATAATCTAGAACTGTTTAATGCATATATACATCTAATATTGTGTGGTGTAAAGTGTTTCCACAAGTTTAGTCTAAGTAAGAGATGTTTCTTCTTTTTTTTGCAGTCTAAGTTTGTGTGTAAAGAATGGGATCCAAATTTGCCTCCTCTTTGTCTGCCAAACCCAGAATATCTGGCTCCTGAATACATACTGTCAGTGAGCTGTGACTCAGCTAGTGACATGTACTCCTTAGGTGTCATTGTTCATGCAGTTTATAACAAAGGCAAGACTATTTTTGAAGTAAACAAACAGGATATTTATAAAAGCTTCAGCAGGCAGTTGGATCAGGTATGTGGTATATTTCTATAAGGTGGACTGTAATTTTTAATTTTTTTTATGCATATTATAATTATTTCCTCATTGGACAATGCATTTTGTACTTATTACCATGCTACATCCGTGGTATTCAGTTAGATCAATTGGACTTGAAGTAGTTCTTGAGGACATTTCACTAGTTATCTGACTAACTTTTCAATTGCCATACTTTAATCCTGGGAACACATGGAAGACTATTTTGCCCAGCATGGGAAAGTCTAGTGTAGCAATCTCCAATAGGGAAAAATCTACAATTTGGCAATATGCCAGAACATCACAGAAGGTTGACCTTCTTGATCCTGATCTAAGCCAGTGATGATCAAGAAAGTCTTCTATCTGCAACATCATGGAGACCAGTCAGTATTGTGAAGTTGAGGTTTAAACAAGCAGTATTTTTGGCTGACATTCAAACATTTGTACAGGTTGTTGACATAGTTAAGTGACCCGTGCAGCCAGATGGCTAAATGGTGCCTGGAAGCAATCCTATTGTTTTAGCATTTTGCAGGAGGTCTCTGGAATGCTCCCCTCTCAATTTAAAGGACAACTCCACCCTCATAAGAACATCTTTTAGAAAGAATGGCCTCTTCAAAATATGTTGATATATCATACTTTGTCCTATGAATTCATTACTGTATGCCTGCTATGCTTCTGGATGCCTCATGGAAACTGAGCAATTTAGAAACCTGTACTGAGCCTGGGCATGCTCAGAAGAGGCAGACAGGGGATTAACATTCAGTCATTGGCTGTGATGTCAACTGTCAAATCCATAACTGACAATTACTAACTGGAAGAACCAGGAATCAGAAACAGGGGAAACAGGACATTGTGTAGGATTTCAGGTTAGACTTGTATATTTCAGATTTCAAACTATTACCGTTTAGGGTTTTGGGGGTGATTTACCTGTATGTAAGTTTTCATTTTGGGCTGGACTTGCCCTTTAAACAGAGCAGGCTACTCTGCCATTGGTAAGCAGCCTGTCTGAACAGCAATCTTTTAATAATTGTCTTTGGAATAATAGTTCCAAAGAAAATGTTCTTTGTCTGTACTTGGCTTAGCCCTAGTAGGGAAAAGCTTTATTTGAGATACTTTGTCTGCTACTGCTAAGCATCCTATTAAAAGGGCCATTGGGGGAAAATTTGTTAAATTGTTTCAAATTAAAATCTGTTGTGTGTGTGTGATGCTTAAAGGGCAAGTCCATCCCTGAAATGAAAACTTATATACAGGTAAATCACCCTCTAAAACCCTAAACTTTAATAGTTTGAAATCTGAAATATACAAGTCTAACCTGAAATTCTGCACAATGTCCTGTTGCCCGTTTCTACTTCCTGGTTCTTTCAGTTAGCAACTGTTGGTTAGGGATTTGACAGTTGACATTACAGCCAATGAATGAATGCTAATCCCCCTAGCTGCCTCTTCTGAGCATACCCAGACTCAGTACAGGCTCACTACAGGTTTCTAAATTGCTCAGTTTCCATGAGGCACCAGAAGCATAGCAGGCATACAGTAATTAATTCATAGGACAAAGTATGATATATCAACATATTTTAAAGAGGCCATTCTTTCTAAAAGATGTTATTATGAGGGTGGAGTTGTCCTTTAAGGCTGGGTACACACCAGCAGATATTGCTGACCAACTGATCCACGGCACTATCGATCGGTCGTCCAGAATTATCTGCTGGTGTGGGGCAGATGGCCGCAACCGTGTCCGTTGGTAAATCATGTCCGATCGTGCAGTTCCCTAAGGGACCGCACAATCGGTTGTGTGCCCAACAGTCATTTGTCCTGGCCAAGTGCTAGGTCAATGTGTTACCAGCTTTATGGACAAAGGGGTCGGAAAGTTGATGGTTTGAAAAATTAAATTGATCTGGTGATATTTTTGATTAACTAATTGTGTGGATTTGGACAATTACGGCAAATATTTTTTGGGAACAAACCGTAATTTCTGTAATTGCTGCCAATCCCTGCTTGATTTGGCTGAAATATTGGGTTGGGTGGTCATTCTGACTGAAATATTAGCTTGTTTCCCACTACTCTAACTGCTTTACTACCAGAATTGGTCCAGGCTATAATGAAAACTGTATTCATAAATTTTAAGTCGTCTTCAGGAAAAATGGCTTTACATTATTAAAGGTCAAATAAAAACTGTGGCTTTAAATTGAAGTAAAATTCTATAGTGTCCCCCAAACCATTTACTTTGTCTATGGGAAATTAACACCTTTTTTTGCATGTGTGCAATGGAGTTATAATAATTATAAGGAACTTTGCAGCATAAAGGCTTTAGTAGCTAGATTACTGCAAATTACATTTTTCTAGGTACCTTCTCCTGCTATTTTATTTTTCATCTCTTTCTTGATTATAAACAATTCTTCTTTTTTTTTCTTTCTTTTTAAAGCTGAGTCGATTAAACCCAAATATCCTTCTGAATATCCCTGAAGACGTTAAGGAGCATTTAAAGCTTCTCTTGAATGTAACTCCTGCAGTAAGACCAGATGCAGATCAAATAACCAAGGTAACTGCAAAGCTTAACATCTTGCTGGGGATCTACAAAAAGAACCAGGATCAGTGCTTTACATGCTATTAATATTGTCAAGGTCAGGGGCGGACAAATTGTATCTGACAGACCATTCAATAGACCTCAATTGGAAATCCTTTAGGGAAAAAAAATCTAGGTGCCATGTCAGGCAGTCTGCTGGACATGGCAGTTTCTATCAGATGACAGTCTGCTGGACAGGGCAGCCATCTCGGTGACCTAGACAAGATTGCACAGACTACTCCCCTGCTGGAACCATATGCTGTTCCTTGCCTTTTAATGTTTCTTAAACAGTCATGCTCAATCACTTTACATCCTATTGAACATTGAATTGACGAACATCTAAACAGTGTATGGCCATCTGTAGTCCTGGAACTTACAATAAAATTGGTACTACATCTCCACAATATTGAATAATCTGAAACTAAAAAATGAGTAAAGCGTGCTTACCCGTTTTCTAAAGCTTTTGATAGTAAGACCACACTCAAATATATATTTAAAACATTATTTCCCAACATCTATTCCATACACACACATCAGCAATGAGCAATACATTCATACATACACTGTACCTGGCAAGTGGCAAGTCTTGATGGAAATCAAAGCTGATCGCTGTGCACCTAGAGACCAAACACCTCAATGTCTATTTGTACCAAGTCAGTCAGTGTCTTCCTACTTGTGGATTTTGTCCCTGGATAGATTAGGTGTCAGTACAAAGGAAAATTGCCTTGGGGAATTCAGCAGGTTTGGATTCACCAGTAGTTCCTTATACTCGCTCAACATTAGCATGTAATGTAAGAGCTGTGCATAATGGCACACATAAGATGACACTTAGGATACATTGCGCATGCGCTGTCGGTGACTATGTACCACCAATGAAAAAGACCATCTGTATCCCTTGGAAGATGTAATTAAAGGCTGCATGTGGCAAGTGTGCTACAATGAGCAAAGGGACACACTTTAAGACGCAGGTGAACAGCAATGCGGCACAATCGGTTATTCTGCACTCTAGCTCTCCTGCTGCTGGAGGCTCCAAAACTAAAAGGTGTTCTGGTTCTGCACACAGACATAGGATCATATGTCATGAGCATTATTATCATGCTTGTACAATGCCTGCATATTAAATATAACTTTTTTTTTTTTTTTTTTCAGATTCCATTTTTTGATGATGTTGGGGTTGTGACTCTGCAGTATTTTGATTCCCTTTTTCAAAGAGACAATCTACAAAAATCGCAGTTCTTTAAAGAATTACCAAAAGTTCTTCAGAAACTGCCAAAGGTGTGTATCTATCGAAGAGAAGCAACTATTTCTTCTTTTACTTCCCAGTATGAAGCTGGCCTTTTAAGTAGGGCATAGATAGCTTTTGTGTGACCATTTAAAGATATAACCTTTTCACATTTATACTCCAGATAGATAAAAA
The DNA here is from genome assembly GCA_019447015.1 of Hymenochirus boettgeri. NCBI lineage: Eukaryota > Metazoa > Chordata > Amphibia > Anura > Pipidae > Hymenochirus > Hymenochirus boettgeri. Next base: position 92,968,601 of record CM033471.1, on the reverse strand, counting down.
AAAAAAAGTTTAAGTTTATAAATCTAAACTGGTTTACATATATATATTTCATAACATGCACGCAGAGGTGTGTGTGTATAGAATGTAAATAACTTGTTTTCATACAAGCTGCTTTCATCCTATGGCTTTTTTTTTGATTAACTAAACCTATAAAATTCAGTCTTTATAGAATGCTGAAAGCCATAGTTAAGCAACTGCGAAAGAATCTAAAGTTCACTGCAGTAGGTACAAGGTACAAAGGTGTTATATTATCTTCTCCCTAAAATATTTTACTTTACTAAGGTAGAGGTTGCCAAAGCTACTGTATGCTTGTGTATACATGTTTATTAGGCTCCCCTTACTGTCCTGGAAAACTGGGTTGGGAAAAAGGACATACATAGGAAAAAGGAGATACATTGAGAATCTCACGTGGGGTCCTGGAAAAATACAATTGATTAAACAACAGACACAATAGGCAATATTTCAATCCAATCGACCGGTTGGCTAGGTCAAAAATATCGATGATTGAGAAAATAGACGCTGCAGATATTTTGACACACTTGGTCATGCGGTCCATAAAAGACCATATGATTAGCCAAATTTACCAACACGTCCGATCAAGCTTTTGTTTGATTTGGATGAAGGTTCAACCAGCATCGGTCCGTTGCAGTTGAAAAGTACAGCTGGTATTTCAACCCAAACAACCATAATATCATGGCAGCTGGCCGGCCCTGTGGGTTGGAATTTCCCTTGTGTGTACCTTGCCTGACAAATCCAGCATTCTCCATTCAGTGTAAGGGCTAGGCCACGCATTTTTTCTGCGTTTACGATCCATGCTATTTTATTTATAATGTAAACCGCAGTAAGTAGGCCCCACTGTATGCACTGCAATCTGTTGCGATTTTTATAATGCACGTGATCACCAATTTTTGGTCCGTTTTTGTCAAAATCACACTTAATACAAGTCTTTGGAAGCGCATAAAAAGCAGACAGAAGTGGGCACAATTAATATCCAGATCAGTAGCACTTCCGCTAAATGTAGTTGTAAATTAGCCTAATTGGAGTGCTTCCACAATCCTTGTATTGTAGACACAATTAATATGACATGCGATTTTTTTAATGTAAATTCATGTAAAAGCAGATACAAGTGGATGGCAAAAGTGGACAGAAACGCACAGTGTTTATTAGTAGATCAGTACTGTAGTAGTGTTTTATTAGTGTATTGCAACAATCACAGGTATGGAACATTCATTGATGCTTATGACATAAAAAAGATTTAACTATTTAGGAATAAGCCTGTTAAAGGACAAGTCCATCCCTCAAATGAAAATTTATATTCAGGTAAATCACCCCCCAAAACCCTAAACCGTAATAGTCTGAAATAAATATCTAACCTGAAATCCTGCACAATATCCAGTTGCCTCTGTTTCTGCTTCCTCGTTCTTCGGTTATGGATTTGACAGTTTACATTACAACCAATGACTAAGTGCTAATCCCCTAGCTGTCTCCTCTGAGGTTTAAAGCAGACAGGGATACAGTGTTTTTTGAAAATTAATTACTTAATTTCTCGGAGACCCCTGCTACATGTCTGGACTGGGCCTTTGTAAAAAGAAGTAGAAGGAAAGAAAAGAACACGAATACCAACAGTGAAGGGGAAAAGCAAGACAGGAGAAAGAACATGTTCATCCCATATGTAGCAGGGGTCTCTGAGAAATTAAGAAGAATTTTCAAAAAACACCGTATCCCTGTCTGCTTTAAACCGAACAACACACTGATGCAGCAATTGGTACATCTGAAAGACCCAATTCCCAGACACAAGAAAAGCAACATCATATACGCAGTGCAGTGCAGTGAAGAATGCTCTGATTTGTATGTGGGGGAGACCAAACAGCAACTGCATCAACATATGGCCCAGCACAGAAGAGACAATTCCTCGGGTCAGGACTCAGCCGTGTACCTGCATCTTAAGGATAAAGGACATACCTTTGAAGATTGTAATGTTAACATATTGGCAAAGGAACGTGGCTGGTTCAAGAGAGGTGTTAAGGAGGCCATTAATGTGAAAATAAAGAAACCAAGCCTAAATAGAGGTGGGGGGGGTTCGACGCCAACTGTCTGCCATGTACAATGCTGTTTTGACACCTTACTCGGATGACTAGCGAAACGTCTTCAAGAACTAAACTTTAAGTCCAGTTGATCTAATTGAATACAACAGATATACCATGACCTGGATGAATGAGAACCTTCATGAGGGTGGAGTAGTCTTCATGGTTTAAGGTTAAAAAATGACTGACAATTGTGAAATCAAGGGGGGGGAAAGTATTGTAGCAATTTTCTGTTTTATTTATCTTTGTGAGAACAAGGATCCTCAAACCATTTAGAGGTCATTTTCTTGCAACAAGTTGAGGTTCCTAAGTTTATTTTTGCACTACAATCTTTTTTAAATTTAATGGTTGGCTGCACTCATAGGATACCATGTAGTAAGGATTGTTTTTTTTGACTACTATAGCTCTCCTTTAAATCCACATATATACCACTTTACCAACTATTTTCTGGTTATTTTTTTTAAGTATTTGCATGATAGCATGGTAAAGTAAGCTTTAGGACCCTGCCGCAGATTCAGTAGATGTAGCGTGGCTGTTATATTAATCTGGAAAAAAAATTAAAGCTTTTTTTTTTTTGTAGCGTGTGGTTATTCAGAGAATATTACCAGCATTAACAGCAGAGTTTGTAAACCCAGACATGGTACCCTTCGTCCTTCCTAATGTTCTGCTAATTGCAGAAGAATGCACAAAAGAAGAATATGCAAAGCTTATCCTGCCAGATCTAGGTCCGGTGTTCAGGCAGCAAGAACCTGTTCAGGTTTGTTTTTCATATTGCATTTTGCTGAGGTTTTTTACAATTCATTATGGTGCAAATAATCAGTGCAACCTTCATCATGACCAGGTTGTATGTCTGTAAAATTTTATATATGAGTTTATAATCTGCTATAGAAAAATCAGCAATAGAAAGGAGGACTTAAGTGCACTCTGGATAAACTGCACACAAGCTCGGAATTTATATCATACCCGCAACTGTTGTAACCAATTATATCATACCCGCAATTATCTTATTATCACCAGGACAACCCTGTTTAGAGAGTGGTCTGGCATAGGGATTAGTGACTGGGGATGAGACTATGAATATGCCCTGTTCATGTCCCAGTTATGGGCACCCAAATGTTCAGAGGCATAATATACATACCTCTTAAAAATATTTCACTACAGCAATCGCTGCAGTTACTTTCAATCACACCCCTACCTTCCCTTAGAACAAGGAGATACTTTCTCAGAAGTGCACTTAAAGGGTAACTGTGGTCTTGAATTCTTTCAAATTTGTAAGAATTTATATAAAAAGCCTTCCATCCTACCTTCAAAATAAAATCTAAATCACATCTGTAGATAAAATTTGTGTGAAGTTATTGCTGGAAATTTTCAGCAATTTTACTTCCTGCTTGAACACTTCCTGCTTTCAGCCATGTGACCAGCTTGTCACGTGACCAGCCTCTGCCTGCATTAATTGGTTCCCCATCTCAACTGAATTTTTTTCCCAGGTACTTCCTGATTTCTCCAGCATTAAGTCTCAACTGAGTGTGCTTCTCCCACCGGGGCGAACGGGCGGGCAGAGGTAAGCTGATGTCACTCAACCTACTGGAAGCAGAAAGTTTAAACATTCACCCCAATGTAATTTCTCACAGGCTCCAGCCAGAGATATAATTGTCGGCTCATTTTAAAGGAAATACAGCTGGCTTTTATTTAACCCTAACTTGCTTTGAGACCACAGTTGTCTTTTAAGTCCTCTCTTCTATTGATTTGCCATGTGGAGCGACGGGTCTGGGGCAGCAGCACCTGGAGCACCTGAATCATTTTGTGAGCAAGTTACAGCTTTACCTCCTATAAATTTTTTAAGACTATACAATTTGAATAATATAGTTGAATTTCATCCTCATGGATTTGTATTGATAGAAGGGTCTGGGGCAATGCACCTGGACCACATGTGCTTCTAAGTAAGTAGATGTATATATTGTCTGAATGATGAATTTCATCTAAGTTTTGATACTACATTATCTGCTATAACCAAGCATTAATCATACAGTGTATCCCCAGTTGATATCTTGGAACAGTTTTCTCTTTGCATAAACATTACAACACTTTCCATTATGTTAATGAAGGAACTGAGAATTTGGTGTTGGCCTCTAAAAAGATTATTGTAACTTTAATTGATAAAACAGATTTGTTTTTTTACCACCTGTAAAAGTTAGGACATGAAAATGTTCTACTGGTTGCCATCTTGTTCCTCTCATGCTGCTTCCTCCTATGACAATTTCCTCTCTGCCCCTTATACCGGTTAGTTTACTATCCTGCTTGTGGTGTGATCTTGTTTGTTTATTTGTTAAGCCTGTATTTAGCCTGTTTTTTCTTGACCCTTTATCCTGTGTTGACTCCTGCCGGTCCCAAGTACACACACACACACACACACTCTTCTTTTGTACCTTGTCTGTCTGTTTGATCTCTGTGTATGACGTCTGGCTCTGTCCCTGACCCTGCTTCTGTCTACTCCTTATCTGTACCTTGTTACGCTGGACACCTGCTTTCCTCTGTTCAGTAGTCCCATTCTCAGCTACCTGTTTCGCTCCGGACTTGAGTATTCTGGACCTCCGCTCAGATACCTGCACTCTAAACTCAACCAATCACATCACTGCAATGAATTTATTCATTGCTTACATAACTTTATCTCTTTCAATTAAAAGTGATACTTATTTTACTTGTTTTCCTCAATTTTCCATGCTTCAGGCTAGCAACATGGTGAGTGGATGCTTTTTCAATTTTCATAATGTGAATATAAATAGGTATAATTAGTTATAGTTATACATTTTGTGTTCTTTATAATTTTGTTCTCTTTTGGTTTAAGATCCTATTGATTTTTCTTCAAAAAATGGATCTTCTGCTTACCAAGACCCCACCAGATGAAATTAAAAATTGTGTCCTGCCCATGGTGTATCGGGCACTAGAAGCACCTTCAATACAGATCCAGGTATAGCCAATAGGAAATAAAAACATTGCAGTATCATTCCGCATTTAATAAATATATATGGATTTTTAGAATGTTATGGGGAGCTTTATCTGTTTCATAATATATATATTTTTTATGGCTTTGTTATAAAAATGTAATTGTCAGGTTCTGGAAATGTTTTTAAGGGATATGTACACCTAAATAGTAACCAAAACTTATTAGCTAGCTGGGGCTGTAAGCTGTAGATGTGTATTTTTGTTTTTTTTTCTATTCCTTTCCCACCCCCTACCTCAGTGTTGTTTTGTGGCTGGCTTCCTCCTCCATAGTAAGTTTGGTCCTTGGTCCATTCCCACGAGATCTGACTTGCCCTTCCCATCTGTTTGGTCCAAGGATCTTGCTGCCGTTATTTGCGCGTGTTTGCGCGCCCCGTAATCTCACAGCGCGCCTACATCCCCGATGACACCGAAGGATGTGCAAGTCACACGTGCCATGACTTCACGGGGCATGCAAACATGCGCAAATAACGGCAGCAAGATCCTTGGACCAAACAGATGGGAAGTGCAAGTCCGATCTCGTGGGGGCGGACCAAGGAGCAAAATTACTATGGAGGACGAAGCCAGCCACCAAAAAAACACTGAGGTAGGGGGTTGGAAGGGAATAGAAAAAAAACCAAAAATACACATCTACAGCTTACATCCCCAGCTAGCTAATAAGTTTAGGTTACTATTTAGGTGTACATATCCTTTAATGCTATTTATTAAAAATACAATTCTAGCAGTGATTTGTTGAATCATTATAAATGGCTAATAGGCCAATGTGCCTTGATTAAGTGAAAACTTCTTAATTTAACACAGTGAGATAGGCAGAAACCATGTATATCCTTTTGGTCCTCAGTAGCAGCTACCTTTAGTTTCCGCTTTTCTACTTTAGAGCCAAAACAATCATTAAATGTATGGGTACCCAACCAACAGATCCCCATACAGAGTATGCATGGTAGGTTGGGGTTGTATATGCATCGTGGCATTACTTCGTAAAATGGAAAGGCCGGTACTGGAAATGTCCGGAGGTCAAACCACGGGTGTTTTAAGATATTAGATCTAGAATTAAATCTACCTTCTAAGTGTATGGGCTGATTTATACTCGGCCATTAATCCATTTTATTTTTGCCTGTGGAGACCTTCTATATTCACATAAGCTTAGTAAAAACCAGCATAGCTGCTCCTATTTTGTATCAGTGTAAATATGCAGAGAAGCAATGTTCTGTGTACACAAGCCACATCTGCAGTTTTTCAGGTGTCCTAAAGGGAACACAAGCCTATTACCTATGTTAAAGTTTAAAATAGCAATTCTTGCCAAGAACATAACTAGCAATTACATTTGAAGTACATTTTGTGTTTTTGCTGTTGTCCTATTCCTGTTTAGGGCTAAGAAATATATGCATATTTCAGCTAAATAAAATATTAATGTTCTTTTTAGGAACTATGTCTCAATATTATTCCTACATTTGCCAACTTAATAGATTATCCATCAATGAAGAACTCGTTGATACCTAGAATTAAGACTGCTTGTTTACAGACATCATCTCTTGCTGTAAGTATGTTATGCCTTTCGTACTATTCACCATATATTTAGGTCCATTTATATACCTGTAGGTCGAAAATTCACTATGTAAATTTACAAAGTTATTGATAGTTTACATTACATCTTGCTCAAAATTAAATAACAGCCCTCCAATTATCTACTGAAAGTTTCAAATCCTAAACACAAGAGGGAACCACTCAGGCTTTTAATAATAATCCTTACATCGATATACAGGAGGTCTGGGTGTAGAAACCCAGATCCATTCACTAAGGGCTAGGCCACACTAGCGTTCACGCCCACGATTTTTGCTAAAATGGAAATCGCGGGAACGCGAAAATTCCCGCGACTTCTGATGCGCATGCGATTGCGCCTCCGTTCGCCTTTTGGTAATGCATGCGTTCACCATTTTTGGTGCGTTAACGCATGCATTTCCATAACGCAAAACACGAAACCCGCACAATCTCGTGCGATAATGCTCGCGATTTGGTGCACGATTCCTGTGTGTTGCAGTGTGGCCTCACCCTTAAACGGCAATTTGTTCAGCAGTACTCTACGTTCAATATTTTACTCGCCGCTTCCTTGCAGTGGAAGAAGTAAGACACTTCAGCACACACCGCATCTCAAAGTCATCATGCGAAAACAGTCTGTGATACGGTGTGCGCTGAAGTGCCTTACTTCTTGGATTACTATTATTAGCAACCACAGCCACAATCTAACAATGTGGCTGTAAACACCATACAATCCTTCCTCCTGATCAACCGGTCGGCCAGGAGGAAGAACCTTCAGTCATTGCAAAAGTAGCCGTGTCCGACGGTCAGTCGGGCTGAATTATTGTATGGTGTGTACCTAGCTTAAGTTCCAACAGCAGCATAGAAATACTAGTGTGGCCAGTAAAGCTTCTATGCACAATAATGCCCAGTATTGTTTTTTTTACACTGTGGTCGATTTTATTTTATTTTTTTAAAATACCAATATTGATCCTTGTTTTACAATGTTGGTAAAGGCATGGTATTTCAATTCTCTTATTCCAGGCATGTAGAAAGTTGCCCCTTAATCTTTTCATTATTCCTGTAATTTTCTTATGTATTTGAATATTAAAATTTTCACTTGTAGGAAATAGTTATTTTGTGCTGGTCCTGGGCATCTGATAAACATAGATACAAATACTTTTTAAATAAATGTTACCGTTATTCCAAATTTTGATTTTTAGTTGCTTGTTTCTTTTTGTGTCCAGCATTAGTCTTTATTAATAGTGGGAAAAATGCCCGTTCTGTAATCCAACTCAAGTTGTTATTGGCATATCTGGAAGATTTACATAAATATACAATACAAATGTTTTCTTTTAGGGGTTTATCTTGTGCTACAGTCATGGGAAAAAATTAGCACCCCCTATTAAAGCCTGTGTGTTTTTGTTACATTCTTGGATGTTTAATCTCAATTTTCACAATACTGGGAGAGCCATTTAGCTAAATGATTAAAACTGAAGAAAAGACTTCAAAATTTTAATTCTTCAAAAAATGCAATTTCTGATGAGGAATAAATCTGGACACCGCCACATTCAATCCCACTTTGTCTCAAATCACACACAGGTTTATAACATCAGTTGCACATAATTAGAACATTGTTACTCAGCATTTGAAGAAGGTTTGCCTAATTTAAACCTCTTTTTGTTCAGTGTGCTCCAGACTGTTGAGGTGTAAGGGAACATCTTGATGAGATCAAAAGAGCTGTATGAGTCCTTCAAGAAGAAAATTGTAGCAGTTTACATGTCTGATAAGGGATTGAAAATGACTCAAAAGAATTTGAAAGCAGCCAACATGCCCAGGTCTGACCATCCAAGCGAGTTCACCCTGAGAGCAGACTACAAAAATGCTTAAAGGGCAACTGTGGTCTTAAAACAAGCTAGGGTTGAATGAAAGCCTGCAGTATTTCCTTTAAAATTAACTGACAATCACATCTCTGGCTGGAGCCTGTGTGAAATTACATTGGGGTGAATGTTCAAACCTCCTGCTTCCAGTAGATTGAGTAACATCACCTGACCTCTGCCCCGCCCGTTCACCCCGGGGGAGAAGCATGCTCAGTTAAGACTTAATACTGGGGAAATCAGGAAGTTCCTGGGGAAAAAATTGACAGTTGAGTGGAAGTGGAACCTATTAATGCAGGCAGAGCCTGGTCACATTGACTACAAGCTGGTCACCTGACTGAAAAAAGGAAGTGTTCAAGCAGGAAGTAATATTGCTGAACCTTTCCAGCAATAGATTCCCACAAATTTTATCTAGAGATGTGTAAAATGGAAGGCTTTTTATATAATTGTTACGAATTTGGAAGAATTCAAGACCACCCTTTAAAGAAGTCTCCAAAAGCCCTAAAATATCATCACGGGAACTACAACAAGCTCTTGCTGCTTTTGATGTTTAAGTGCATTCTATTATGTTTAGGGTGTGCAGCACATTTTTGGGGGTCTTTCTCTTCTTTTCTTTTTGGTCAGTATATCTACATCCTGTCTAGCACCTCCCCTTATATAAAATGTTTACATTGTTTACTAATCTATAGATAATTGTGCCCTATAAGACTTTTTAATTTAATTTAATTTAATAGAATGTAGACAAAGACCAGAACATCTGAAATAATGTTCTGTGGACAGATCAGTCTAAAATGTAATTATTGGACACCAGAACAGAGGATGTGTTGGGCATAACCAAATACAGCATTCCAGGAAAAGAACTTCATTCTTGGAGGTGGAAGGTAGTGTCATCATTTGGGGATGCTTTGCTGCAGGTGGACATGGCCAGCTCAGCATCATAAAATCCACCGTGAATTATACGATGTATGGGGGGGTGTTTGAGAAACCCATGAGACCATCTTTTAAAAAAGTAAAGCTGGAACTGGACACTACAACAAGACAATGACCCAAAACATACCTGTAAATCCAGCGATGACTGGCTAAAAACTAAAAAATGGAGAGTCTGGGAGTGGCCAAAGCCCAGATCTTAATCCGATTGAGATGTGGGGTGACTTTGGGCTGCATATGCAACAAAAAACCCTTAAACATCTCACAGCTGAAAAAATTCTGCAGTGGGGCAAACCTTTCTCAGACTGATGTCAGTCTGGCTACAAGAAGCATCTCACTGCAGTCAATTCAGCCAGTGGGGGTTAACACTAGCTATTAGGGGGTAGGGTGTCCTAACTTTTTTGCTTTGTTAGAACTCATATTTTAGTTTATATCTTTTGATAATTTTTGTGGCTTGCAATTAAATCGCTTTCTTTTCCACATCTATAAACAAGATTGGACATCAATATGTGGACATTTGTTTATTAGGTGCTGAATATTTAATGGGGTGTCCTCATTTTTTCACATGACTGCACATTATTGCATTTCAGGGAGGGTGGGGAAGATATAACAATAGGTTGCTATGATGCTGTATTCTTAATTTTTTTAAATCCTTAGTTTCAGTTTTAAATACAATATATGTATTTATCTTATGCTGTTTATTTATAGGTGCGGGTCAATTCCTTGGTGTGTTTAGGAAAAATTTTGGAATACTTGGATAAGTGGTTTGTACTAGATGAGTTACTGCCTTTCCTGCAACAAATTCCATCAAGGGAACCTGCAGTCCTTATGGGAATATTAGGTACATATTTGGTCTTATAGGTTATAATGGGGGGAGAGCACAAAGATAGTTAATGATCTGCCTTTATATGAAGGGGTGTTTGAGGGGAAATAAATGCCACAAAATTCCACCCAAAGCACTTTACATGTTCCCCCAAATACTAATGATTTTCCATGTTAACTGCATTTTAACAATTTGTCTCAATTCTAGACTGTCATTCTGGCCAATCACATTCATTTCCTTTCCAATGATACTAATCATTACTGGTATTAAACAGTTGTTAAAATTACATTTGTTACCTTCCTGGATATGCAATGTTAGTTTAGTGTAGTCAGTTTAGTTAGTAGTTGCTGCAAACCATGTGGTATCTACTTTGGGTTGTGTAGGCTTGATTTAAGAGATCTTGTTTCGCATAAGAATTCAATGGAAGAGTGTGTGTGTGTGATAATATATTATGGAGAGTTGGTATTTTTTTAAATTTATTATATCATATTCCCCTAAAAGATGGCAGTCCCAACCCAGAGACTTATGTAATGTACTTTTTAAGGATGTTCCTCCTTCTCCTCCTAATGTTTTATATTATATGTAGTTTTACAATACTTATTTGGTTATACCACTATATTATATTATTGCAAAAAAAGAGCTCATAAATAGTCTAAACTTCCTGAATATGTGTTTGCAGACTTCATTCGCTAACACGCATATCACCTTGAGAAAGGGAGACGAGGCAACAAAATTATTACAAAACCCACCCTTAAGCCATTCTTATACCTATTAAACCAAGGCTTTAAGACTTGGTGATAGCACACCTCAGTGCATTGCCCTGCATATATGGAGTATATCTAATTTAATACACTGTCAGGGAGGTTTACCCAGAGACGCAGATACTCTGGGTAAAATATTTAGTGTTCCTAGGCTATATTCACAGAAAACACAAATTTAAAAAATATATGCAAATGCACTAAAATTGTACACACTTTTATTTAAAAACATACAACTGCAATCTGCATTGAGTGCGTTATCACGTAAAATTTCATGCAAAACCGAATGCTGTAGTGTGAACGTTGAGGCATTCCCATACAAAACCAAAGTTTTGCTCTTTTTACCAAGACATGCAGTAGATGAAACATAAAAGATCACTTCTAGTGTGAACAAAGCCTTATAAGTTATTTGCACTAGTTTGATTTTCTCTTTCCCCCCCTTTTTGTAGGTATTTACAAATGCATATTTACACATAAGAAGCTCGGCATTACCAAAGAACTTATGGCTGGGAAGGTGTTACCCCATCTTATTCCTCTTAGTATTGACAATAACTTAAACCTCAACCAGGTAAGTTGTTACTTTGTTGACAAAGAAAGAAAGGTCATTTTATAGTATTAAAATAAACTTTATTGTCCTTGTCTGTTAATGGAATCTGATTAGCTTGTGCTGGATGTAAACACCTTGGGAACCTTTTACTGATGAAGCTTTTCTAGATGTATTTTGGGAGGAAGAATAAAAACATTTTAAACTGCAGTACACAAACCATTCCTAAAGGTGACCATACATTAGGCCAGGGATCCTCAAACATCCTCCGGATGTTTAAAAAATTACAACTCCCAGCATTCCTAGGCTTCCCTCTGTAGTTGAGGAATGCTGGGAGTTGTAGTTTTCAAACATCTGGAGAGCCGCAGTTTGAGGATCACCGCATTAGGCCAATTCTGACATTGATTGGCCGAAAAATTGTGCATTTTCACGATCGTAATATCTATCGTTATTACGATCGGTAAGGTGTTTTTTTAAGTCGATTGGTAAAATGATTGTAGTATTTTCGGAAGTTCCGATTATATGTAATGTAACCTCACGATAGACAACATTCAACATTAATCACAAAACGAATGTCGAACAATATCTACGTACAATTAACATTGTACATCTGTCTATCAAAGTATCGGACGGTAACCTTTTGTAGTGTATGGCCACCTTTATAGCCTTTCCTAGCATTAAAACTTCCAACAAACATAGAGAAAGCAAGAAAGCAGTGCCATTAAATGTCTGAGCTTGATTTCTGTTGAAGTTTGATGCATTTTACTAATAGTATTGCTCCTTTTTTCACTTTTTCTAGTATATACGTTTTGTGGAGAATCAGTATATGTTAAAATAGTGGTTTAGTTTCATTTTATAAATGCAGCACATCCACCTGCACCCAAAATGCTTTATTACTACTACTATGCTTATGTACCTTTAGATAATTGGTGCCTTTACCTTGTATTTCACTGTTTGTCCAATCGAGAATTGGTAGTTTTAAATTAACTGTGCACATTTCATGTGTCTGTTGTTAAACAGAATGAATTAATAAAATAAGGCTGCTCTATTTCTTGAGCATATAGATGTGCAGAGATGGAAATATGCATTGTCAAGTTTGCCAAATTGTGAAACCGCTGCTATTGAAGTGATGCCTTTTGGTAAATTCAAACTTAGTTGACAAAAGTTCTTTTCTTTTCCTAAAAAAAAACACTATTATTATAGATTTATATAGCACAAACATCTTCCGTAGCGCTTTACAATGACATGGATACATACACATCAGGCCCTGCCCCGAAGAGCTTACAATCTGAGTACATTTATTTGACACATACAACCTATTACCGAGCCACCGTGTTGCAATTTAAAAGGTGACATTTATAACGCAACATCCCACTGACAGTATAGCACAAAATTCAGTTTTTTGGGGGGGATGTTTTCCCCCCCAATACATTTTTTTATTGATGATTACATATGCTTGATACATTGTCGTTCTTTCCCTTCTTTATAAAACCGATTAGATGAAATTAAATTTTTTCTAAACAAAACAACTTTTTGAATATAATCCTACACATTGTACACGGTCATTCAGTTTGTTGTCACATAGCAAAAGAGACGGAGAAAGATCTGTTAGAGATATCTGATGTAATTCTAGTATGACTGCTGTAACATTCTACTACTTGGACTCCTGTCCTCTCATCTCTGTCCTCTCTAGTCTATCTTAAACTCTGCAGCTCGGATCATCTCGCTTTCCTCCAAAAGAGAAGCCGCAACCCCGATCATATTCAATACCCTACTATTAACCTTTAAATCCCTTTCGCTCTACTGCACCTCCCTACTTATCTTCCCTCTTGGTCCCTTATGTTCCAGGCCGGGCCCTCCGTTCCTCGCAAGGAAATCTTAACAGTCTATTCCATTTGTTTATGGGTTAAAGGACATCTCCACCCCAGAAACAAAACTTTTCTGTAGTGTATTTTTTGCTGTCTTAGCAATGGAAGTAGGAATTACATCAGATCTTTCTGTCTCTTTTACTAATAAGACTTCCTCTGTTGTTACGCTTAGTGTGGGGGTCCCTCAGGGCTCGGTTTTAGGACCCTTGCTGTTTTCCCTCTACATTATCTCTCTGGGAGAAATAATACATTCTTTTGGTTTTAAGTATCACTTATACGCTGATGATACCCAAATTTACTTGTCCACCCCCATGCTAACCCCTTAAGTTCAATCCCAAATCTCTAAATGTCCGCTCTCTATCTGTTCCTGGATGGTGCACCGCCGCCTTAAACTCAATTTATCCAAAACAGAATTTATCATTTTCCCCCTTAAACTGGGACCTAGTCCACCCATCTCCATCTCTATTGACAATGTGGTCAGTAACCCAGTTGAATCTGCATGCTGCCTTGGAGTTATCTTTGACTCCTCTCTTTCCTTCCATAATCACATTAACAATGTGGCTAGGACCTGTCGTTTTCTCCTTCGCAATATTGCCTAGATCTGCCCTTTTCTCTCTCTCTCTCCACTACTAAAATGCTCATCCATTCCCTTATAATCTCCCTTCTTGACTACTGTAACATTCTTCTACTTGGACTCCCGGCCTCTCATCTCTCTCCTCTCCAGTCTATCTTAAACTCGGCAGCTCGGATCATCTTGCTCTCCTCCGAAAGAGAACCTGCAACCCCGATACTTCCGTCTGTAGGGTGGCTTCCCATCAAAGAATCATATTCAATACCCTACTTTTAACCTTTAAATCACTTCACTCTGCTGCACCTCCCTACTTATCTTCCCTCTTGGTCCCTTATGTTCCAGGCCGTGCCCTCCGTACCTCACAAGGAAATCTTCTCTACAGACCCCCAACTATCACTGCTGCCTCCCACCTAAAACCATTCTCTCTTGCTGCTCCCTACCTTTGCAACTCTATCTCCCTTTACCTGGTGACATCCATTAATAAATCTAGACTGTTATCCTACCTTTCTGAGCATCAGCAGAACAAATGATTGTAAGTCCTTTTAAGCACTTTGTACCCATCCTTCACTTGTATCTGTATGTCGTCCCTCCCACTTAGATTGTAAGCTCTTCGGGGCAGGGATCTCATTCCTAATGTCATGAATTTATACATGATTTATATATATTTTTTTATCTATCTGTATAATGGCTTGCACTTATCACCTTGTTTGTATACTTTAATGTACAGCGCTGCGTACCCAAGTGGCGCTTTATAAATAAAATTATACATACATAGATACATTATTTTAATCATATGCAAGCAAATTTTCAGCGCACACCAGACTTACAACATAGGGTGTTTATTCACACACGTGACGTTTATCAGATTCTGGATTGTAAAGCTGTGTAAACAGTCGACAAAAGGCTGATCCTGCTGGACCCACTGGGATTGGGCACGTGTGGCTCAAAGTTGGCCTAAGACCCATATATTACAATGTGTGATCCCAAAAGGACTCAATACCCACTTGTCCTTAACATGCTTCTTATGAGACGAAAATGTTACAATGTACTGTTTAGGGCTGGAAATGTTTGATTACTTCTGTATAGGTAGCCAATAGTGTTCGTTGGCCACCCCGAACAATCTCCTTATACAAAGCATAGGGAGACTGTCGGGAATGTTTGTACGTTTGGTTTTTTTTTTAAGCGTATGATGCATGATCTGTCATTTGCTATAAATCTTAACTGTAATTCAGTCAGGGAAAATGTTTTTTTTTTTTTTTTGATAAACCTTTAGTTTACATTTTACAAATGTAGGATTTGTCTGCAGAACAAAACCCATTAGTAATTTTACTATAAGAATGAAAGATTGACTTTATGGACACTGTCGCTTCATTTTTTTTAATTTTTTTTTTTTTTGTGTGTCTTACTTCAGTTTAATTCGTTCATGGCAGTCGTTAAGGAGATGTTAAACAAACTGGAATCTGAACATAAAACTAAGCTTGAACAAATTCATACAATGCAAGAACAACAGAGGTAAGCACATGTTAATGAACTTAAAATCACATTTGTTCACATAAATCACATGCAGGCTGAAAATTAACTGTGTAGACCATTGGTTTAAAGGAGATCTATAGTCTAAAATAAATCAGATTAAAATTATGCATCCGTAATCTTATAGCATATCATAACCAAATATACAGGCCAAATCTGTATAGGAAACAATTTTGTATGTGCCACACAAAGCAATGCTATTGGCTACTAGCAGTTAAAGGAGCTTTTGATAACTCCCTGAAAAAATTAGCCCTGATGCTAATGTTAGTTCATTGCCATCAAATCAAAAGTTTTCATGCAATACAATTGGTCGATATCAGGCAGATGCCATCTGACCTGGGATTTGCCTGATATGTATGTTCTCCTTTCGGTATGACGTCACCAGCAATGAGACCTTAACAAGCAGGAAGAGAATTGTCAAAAATTATCCATTCAGGTTATAGGTAAGTAGTAGGATTTACTAAATAAGTAAAATAGGGGATCAACTTGACATAGTGTGAGAACTTTCTGTCCTGTATTCTATGTACTGAATTCCCAGGTTTTTTTTTTTTTTTTTTACAAAGTATAATCATATTAACTTTGTCTTTTGAAGGTCACTGGATATATCGGGTCAATTAAATCTTAATGCAGAGCAACAACCCAGCAAGACAGCCAATCAGGTAAAAAAAATTAAAAAGGAATACAGAAAAGAAGTTAGTTTTTTTTTATATTTCTCTTATGATTACAATGCTGATTTCATGAAAGGAAAACTATGTTCAATCCAGGTCATCCTTTATTTTTTTTTTAAAATTTTCAATCCAATGTGGTAGCCTTGATTGGTAAGATTTGAGGTGCACTTCCTATAACCTGTGCCACTGCAGGTAAGTATAATCAGTCATATATAGTTTGTAGGTAGGCACACTCAATATGGTATTCAAATAATACTCATTTATTTAAGTGCTGAAAACAACAAATGCCAAATACACACAACGTTTCGGGGGGTCCAACCTGAGGAAGGGGGTTGGACCCCCGAAACGTTGGTGTATTTGGCATTTGTTGTTTCAGCACTTAAATAAATGAGTATATTTGAATACCATATTGAGTGTGCCTACACTACAAACTATATATGACTGATTTATTTTTTTTTTACCTATTTTAATATAATATAGCAGTACTATAAGAATGTATTCATTCAGGCTGTTTGAAACACCCAGTTCTTCATGCTGGACAGTGGATTACATGTGTTGTATATTTCACTAAATCTAACCCATCTATTCCTGGCCTAGGTTGTATAGAAGATTGCAGGTACAAAAAAACACATTCTGGGGAATGCTTGCTAAGCTCCTGGAACTAAAATATAATGGCTGCAGCTTGGGATAAATTCAGATAGGCCTCTACACAATGTGTGGCTCTAATGCCAGGTGCAACCGTAATATTAAATAGGTTGCAATACCTGTGCACCTGTCACTATGTCTTACAGTTGCAGTAACTGCTGGTAAATTATTTTTTGTGACTTAAAGAGGGGAAAAAGAGTGCTGCGGTTCTCTGTAAATTGCCCTGATTATCTCACCTGCCCAATTAAGTGAGAAATACTAAAATGGGGTTCCATTTGCCCTTTTTACATTGCTACTAGTGGTAATTGGGAAGCTACTTAGGCACTGCGGCTCCCTTGGACACATCTGAAAGTAATTTGTATGTTCTCCCTGTGGTTGAGTGGGTTCCACTAATAATCAAGACTTTATTGTTCTGATAGGCTGTGTGTAAAATAAATTGATTAGATTGTATGCTCTTTGTGGGCAGGCCTGATGTAAATAGATTAATTATAAGCACTACATAGAATATAGCACTATAATAAATAATATATATTATACTACATGTAATAACTGTGCCCATATCTGTATATCAAAAATATCCATTAGGCGTCATGACTTCACACATCATAAACCTATAACAAAGGAAACTGTTATGCTGAATCTGGCTATAAATTTAAAGATTACCATATACATTTTTTCTTTGTGTTGCCAATGCCACCTATTGTTCCCCTGCAAAATCTCATCCTGTAAACCCCTTTAAAATAACTGTCAAATAAAGCTGCCAAATCTTTTTGTACACATGCCCTATTATCATGGTCGCATGCCAGCCACAGAGAAAGGTGGTTCCTCTGGATTTGATTGAAGGTCGCGGGATCGGTCTGCAAGTAAGCTGTAATGTATGGGCACCTTTAGGACCTTTTAATTAGAAGGATAGACCAGTTTTTCTCATGGTACAAAAATTTCAGGGAGAAAATGGAATGTCTCTTTACGTGATCTTTGTTTTGTATCCATACCACACAATGGAATACATGAAATATTAATAGTATTTTAAAATAAATGGTCAGCTTTTTGTTTAGGCATGTTTTTTCCACTTCTCACTACTTCGTGCATCTCCGTGTGAATTCAGGTCCCTATGTTAATTTGTGTATTCAATTTTTGTTTAAAAATGTGTATTCTACATTTAAAATGTAAAAGTATGTTTGCTTTTTAACAGACAAACATCTTTAACAACATTGGGCAAGATTTACTAACAAGTGTAAATGACAAAAAAGAAAATGGACATGTGCAAAAGCCACAAGTAAAGGTGAGTATACAAAATCTATTCCCCCTGAGTTATATATATATTGGGGTTTTTTCCATTATTTTTTGTGAAGTGTGAAAGCAAATTTGTTTTAGTATGTGTTTTGCTTCATAATGTCATTTTCATGTTCTTCCCCCAAAATAATATTCTCTGCCAGGGACATATGACAGTAATTCTGAGCTGGTACACTAAAACTTTTTTTAATTAGAGATAAAGCTAATTTCCACATAAGAGCTAGAGAGCAGTGCTAACAGTTATTTGTTCAGGAGATACAGCACGACATGTTTCAGACTAGTGTGGTCTTTCCTCAGGTGCAATACCTTACTGGTCTGAAACATGGCGTGCTGCATCTCCTGAATTAATCACTGTTAGCACTGCTCTCTGGCTCTTGTGTGGAAAGTATCTTAAGTCTTTGGAAGTATAGAGGGATGGTGACCCCTTGACACTATTGAGCCTATTTAAGTGACTCTAGGACCTGCTGCCTGGGTACTCGTGTTTGTTTTTTTTAAATCAGTACTTAATGGAAAATTAAAGATAAAATGAGTTCTATAAATCTTAACTTGCAGGTGGCTATATATTTTACCTCTTAAAAGGGAACGCTAGGAACCACAATCATATAATACAATTGGAACCCATATATATGTATCACATTGTGTATTCACAGGTATCTCTGACTCTTGAAGAGAAGCAAAAATTAGCAAAAGAGCAAGAACAAGTGCAAAAATTAAAAAGCCAGCATCCACTTACTCCTTCTGCTGTTACACCTGCGACTACCATGAAACAGGTAAAGAATGTTGGGTAGGAAATAGACCTTCTGGTATAATTAAGAATTACTTTTTATTATTATTTTTTTCTTTGTTTATTTATTTGATACTTTGGCAGAGACGTGTGGGACATGTAGGAGAAGTGTGCTATTACCTATCTAAGGAATCAAGGATTTTTTTCCCCCATTGACTATAATGGGTACAATCCTCAAATGTAGATAATTTGAGGATTCACGGCCATGTGATAAAAAACATTTTATGGTACACAAAATCTGATACCCCCACACAGACAGTTTCACACACTTACTTAACCACCCTTACATTCCCATAGCAGCCATGCTTAAAGGGTATGTCCACCCTAAAAATTAATTTTTGATATGAGTGCCCCTGTCCCCCCAGCCCCAACCGCTATATTTATTCTTTTAGAAAGTGCCCCAAACTTTACTTACCTCCCCTCTTTCCTCCGCCGCGCTGCCGGCCCTCTGCTTGCGAGCAGCCAATCACGGACGCGGCTGCCAGGAGTTCATTTCGGCGGGGAAAGAGCGAAGGTAAGTAAAGTTTGGGGAGCTTTCTAAAAGAATAAATATAGCGGTTGGGGCTGGGGGGACAGGGGCAATCATATAACTAAAGGGTTTTAAGCTAGGGGGAGGGAATCCTGAGAGGGAGGGAGAGGGAGGGGGAGAAGGGCTGCAGTACGCATGCCAAACTTCTCCCGGAGGCCAGGTAGGAGGCAGAGTCCTATATGGACTCTGCTATCCTCCTGGTGGGCAGTTTTTGGGACCTTGGGGGGGGACTACAGGAGAAACTTATGGAGCTGGGATGTGAGGTAAGGATTAAACTACACTACATGATGGGGCCAGTAGTTGGGGGGATTATAGTTTTGGGGGTGGACATGCCCTTTAAAGGGTAAAAAAAATGTTTTTGTCCGATCATCAAAAATAGTTTTATGGTCATAAATGCAAAAGAACTGGTGTAGATACTCAGAGTTTACTGTCCTTTTCGGCTTCAAGTCTACTCCACTCTGTCTTAAGTGGCAAAGTACAACTTATGAGACAAATGTAGACGAGCCACAAGCAGCAAGTGTAACTGCAACAATCTTTAATGTGTACAAAGCGACAAGCTTGATAAAGGAGCATGTGGCTCTGAAACATGTCGCTTTGTACACATTAAAGATTGTTGCAGTTCACACTTGCTGCTTGTGACTCGTCTACATTTTGTCTCCATAAGTGGGCCAAATTATTGACCTGTGTATACCAGCCCTTGCATATGCAAACCTGTAGTGTAAGATCCAGTTCATTAGGAAAATGTAGTAAAGCCTTGTGCACTCTAGAAACCCCCCAACCCAGACCTAGATGCAAGGTCTAAAGTTCAAAATTTGGATTCTATTTACCAGTCTCTGTTATTGTGCCCTAATCTAACAAGTATTGCTTTTACACTTCTAGAGCAGCTAAATATAGCTCCAGATTTTTGTAATGTCTCAGTCCAAGAGCACTTGAAATTTTAGCTCCCTGGAAATCACAATCGTTTAAAATGGTGTTCATTTTGCCCCAACCAATCAGATGTTGGTTTTCAAATGTTACATAAGATCTGATTGGTTGGGGATATTTTTAATAAGAACTTTAATTTATTCTCCCTCTGTGTATAGAAATTAAGCCATGCATAGAATTCTCTTGTATAGGACTTAGTCTGAAAACATAAACATCACAAATAGCGAAACCATAATTGTATAAAAAGGAAAACTAGAATCATATGACCTTTTTTTATTTTGTAGACCAAGGATCTGACATCTACCCTGATGGAGAACATGTCTTCTCTGTCTGGTTTTTCAAGTAGTAACTCTAAACCAACAATCGGTGGATTTGCTTCTATCTCCAATATGCCAGGAAACATTGCATATCCTTCACCAGTTGATAATGTGAGTTCAAACAGAAATGTACCAAACGGACTTAACCCAAATCCAGCTTTTAATTTGTCTGGATTCGGCATGGGAGTTGGAAATTCAAACCAAAATGTATTAATTGGTGCAGGCTCTACAGGAATAAATAAAGGGACCCCATTGTCTGCTCCTTCTAACATGCACAACTTCACAAATTCACTGAGCAGCACTCCTGGCATGCTGCAGCAAAGTCAAAACATAAGGCCCACTGCCAACATGTCTTCTCTAGACAATTTGTTTGGTGCACAGAAACCTAAAGTGAGTATGAACCAAATGACTCTACAGAATCAAAGTCCTTGGCTCAACCAGTTTGTACCAACACCAGGTTCTCAGACCTCAACTGGTGCGGCAACACAGACTTCCAATGCATGTCAGATTGGCTTTGGCACTCAGTCCAACCCATTTTTCAACCCTCAGAGCTTTACTCAGTCACCCAGCATCATGAAAAGCAGCAATTCAGCGAGCAACGATTTAAAAGATCTTTTTGGATAGATTTTTTCACACAGTGTTTTGTAATCTTGGAAGAACTGATTGGGATTTACATCTTTTTAGGCTATATTGACGGTATAGTACAAAATGTATGTAGAACTTTATATTTTATTAAGTTATATTTTCTGTTCCCTCTGCTGTTAATCATGCTGTTTATTGGGATATAGACAATACTAACCACAGATGAACAGTGAGCAGTCAAGGTGTTTTGTTTAGTCTCTCAGATATTATGGGTAAGATGTTTTTGACATTAGACATGGAGTAATCTGCATCCTTACAATCATAATTAATAACACCGCAATGTAAGTTGCTCACCTTGTTACAATAAACCACAGGTTCTTTCCAATATTAATAAACTTCTAAATAATGTGGATACACAACATCAAGTGATTCAGGTTTGAAGACAATACGGTTACTGCAGGATTAATCATTCTTTGAGTTTTCTTTTGTTTTTGTGCTGTTACTTACATTCTTATTCTAAAACATGGCATGGGTGTAGGTTTTTGAAATATTGTCTGATAACCAAACAGAACTTTTGAACTTTTCGCTGCGTCTCTCTCAGGGCAAGGGCTTTTTTTTTTCTTTCTTTTTTCCTACTTCCATGATTTCTCTGCATTTGCTAGTTACCATATATCAAAAGCACTTTCATTGTTAGGTTTGCATTTTAAAATTTTTATTTTGCACCAAATTTATTTTTAGAAAATATACATTCCAAAAATCTTTATATATGTTGCAGCATACATTGTATTGCACTGATGCAGGGGAATATGAGTGCCTGATTAAATGGTACATAATGTCTTTTGCAAGCCTTTGTGTGAATCTTTGCATGTGCTAAGCACATTTGGGCTAATTTAATAAGAGGTGCAAAATGTTGCCTGATCTTAATCTTCAACAACCAATCAGATGTTAACAAATTGTAGTAGATCAGTAACAATTGAAACATCTGATTGGCTGTGGCAAATGAACAGATCAGGGAAATCGTTGAACCTCATATTGAATAGGCCTGATTGTAATTAAAAGCCTGTACTCTTGTAATGAATTTCATTTTTAAAATTAGTATTGCACAATTGTGTTTTTTCCTGGATGTTCTTGTAAACATTTTTATTTTTTAAAGGACATTAATGCTAAAATACCTCCTTTTTATGCAGTTATAGACTCGGACAACCATATATACATTACATTAAGAGGGTAAGAAAACAAAGTTAAATACAATTTTAGCTGTGCTGGTAGAAAGTAATTTTTCTTTTTTACTTTCTCTTAAGTCTTGTGTGTTCAAATACAGTAATTCAACATTGTGCGTGAGAATGAAAAAGATGCCTTCTACAGATTGGGCAAATGTAGTTTTTATAATATAAACAATTAATTCTGTGTTTTAGCAATAATGATCTTTTAACTGTAAAGTTTGTTTTTGCTTCATCTGTGTTAGTTTCTATGGTTTTACGTTTTCATGAGTCACAAACCTCTACAAGGGTAATTTCCAAAACAAAAGTTACTGAATGCATGTAAAAGCTTTCTTAGGAATCCCTGTGTTTGAACCTCTGCTGAAACTTTTTATTAAAAAGCTGGTAATCTTGGCAGGTTATAAGGCTGTGATCCAGCATCCTAGATGAAGATTTCAGAATATAATAAGCTTAAAAAGTTTCAATGGGTCTTGAAGAGCTCTGTTCACACATTTGCAGTATCTTCTGCAAATAGGCAACCTTTTACACACTTGGGAAAGTAAATTTGTCACAGCACACCTGTGCTATTAATGGTCAATTATTGTGTAATTGCCCATAAGAAAGCATATTCTTATACACTTTACAGTGTGTGTGTCCATAGAATAAAAATCTTATGTTCGTAACCAGGATCTCCCCCCAGAGCCACACCATCCCCGAACACAAGTTCAGCAATACTTTTCCCTTTCATCCTACATGATTTTCTGCCATGGTTCTCTGCTTTTTTTAGGTGCTATCAAACCAGTCAAGGCTGTGATGGTGACATCGCTGCCATTGGCTGATGGCCACTACTGAAAATGCCTCTCTTTGCTGTTGTGCATGCTCTTAAGTAAGTCACTGCAGCAGCAGTGGAGGCTGATCTTGCCGGCAGGAATCGCAGTCTTTTGTAAGTGAGTGTCTGATGAATAAGGTAAGTAGAAGTTAGGTTTGTGGGTATCCTGGTTATGGTTATACATTTTTATTTTTGAGGGTGAACTTGACCTTTAATGGAAAACATGACCAAAAAAGAATCCATCAGTGTCAAGAACGTATTGGTAGATGCAGCAGTATCACAACATGTTTTGGACCTAGTTGTGGTCCTTCATCTACCAATAAATTCTTGACGCTGATGGATTAATACCAAGATTTGACTTTCTTGTTCTCATTTTTATTGAGATATTCCTACCAATAAAGGATTATATAGTGTCTTAATCATGTTTTTCAAGAACAAAGGAATGTTAATGGACACGATACTGGCATAGATTGCTTTTTAGAATTCCAATAAGAAATCAAGAAGAACTTTAGTGCTTGTGTAAATGAGAGCAGGATAAATCCCAGTAGCCAGGTAGCCAATACACCACCTCGATTTTTTTTTTTTGCTGGTGTCTATGGAGCAAGCTAGCCAAAATAGTTAGATTGACTTATACCACCACTGGTATAAATTATATTTTAATGTAGCACCATCAACAAATACACACTTTTGTGATACAATACAATTTCCATATTATATTTATAGGGATATAGTATATCAGTGTAGCAAACTGATGCTTATATCCCATCTATATTATTCTGGGGTTTTACAGATCAGTTTTTCTTCTGTGAATGTTACACCGTGATTGGTTCATTCTGCACTAGGTTCACTGCATTCCAAATTTTGGGTAACCTCCATGTCGAACAAAGCACCAGATTGGCATTTAGGTGCCCTGATATGAATTTAAATGCATCGTTTGGATAAGAACATTTTCTTAAACTGCTTTATTTAAAGATTAATATAAACAAGCAATAAAGTTCTTTTTTTAATGTTTTATTTTTCACTTTGAATACATTGCTGTTTCTTTGTGGCCTATATACTGATCTAATAGACTGCTTGATAAATTATAATCTATATTAATATTGCCTATACTGTGTTGTACTAAATTATTCCGTTTGATGTTGACCACGGGGCCTTATGGTGTAAATGCATTTGTTACATGACTCTAGAAAAAAACTTGATAATTCTATTGTAATTTATATAGAACTGTGAATCATGGGAATTGTTAAACATGCCCTTTGATGCTTGTGTGCTGGTAAAATTGTTGTAAAATCTGTGATGTTGGTAAAAAGATTTTGAACAATGTGTTTATAATGAAACTGTTAATAAAAGAAAATGAAATCAAGCTGTTTTGTGAAAAAAAGGATTTTCTTTCATGTAAACTCTCTGTAGAAACTACTGAAATACATTCTTTTTTATCTGCTGCGTTTCATAAGATAGTGTTCAGTCAAAAATGCTTTCAGGGCTGGGCAGTTAGTAAATAAATTCTTTAAATGCAGAGAGTAGTTGTGTAAAGGAATAGTTCACTCAAAAAGTTAACTTTTCCTTTAATGTATTGATTGTAGACCAGGAGGTTAAGGAGCTATGCCTTACCTCCTGTTCTGCAATCAACTCACCAAGCATGCACAGTATAGTTACTCTGAACCAGTAAGCAGTCGGGACCTGTCGCTGCTGCGGTGGATCACATGTAAGGTTCTTCGTCTGTCGCTCTTGGGGGAATTGATTGAAGAATGGGAGATAAGCTATAGCTCCTTAACTTCCTGGTCTTAAATCATTACATATTTTGAGTGAACTATTTGTTTAATGGTGCTTCGTCAATATGGACTTAAGTTCTAAGTGGGGTGCCACAGGGTTCTGTATTTGGGAAACTGTTATTTAATCAGTTAATTAATGATTTGGAAGTTGGTATTGTCAGCAAGGTTTCTGTGGATGAAACATGAGCTATTGTTTCAGGCAGATCTAGATAGATTGTCACATTGGGCTACAAAGTGGCAGATGATATTCAACATTGATAAATGTAAATTGATCCATTTTGGGCTTAAAAATCCTTGCTCTGCTTATACTTTTAAATGGCTCTGTATTTTGTAAATATCTGTTGGAGAAGGATCTTTGAGTTTTGGTGGATAGCAAACTTAAATGTAGCAAGCAGTGCCAGGCAGCAACAGCCTGGCACACTTTATACAAAGCACTGTATTCCTCATTTGGAATATGCGGTGCAGTTTTGTAGTCCTGTGAACATCTTTAAAATGGAAAGTGTTTTAGAGAAGGGCAACTAAATTATTAAGAGGACTGGGGGTGCTTGAATATGAAGACAGATTGGATAAGATTCAATTCTGCACACTAGAGAAAAGGTGCCTGTGTGGGCATATGATCACTGTATTAAAACGTTTTAATGGGCCACGGTGCATTGTTCACCAGTAAAAATATCGGAGGACATCCCTTAAGACTGGAAGAAAAGAAGCTTGTCTTCTAGTCAGAAAAAGGGTTCTTCATTGTAAGAATGGTAAAACTAAAATAAAACCCAAAAAGCTGACAATTTCTATATGAAAATTTTGCATGATCCAGTCAGGAAATATGGTTATTGAGGAGTAGGTTAGACTCAAATACTATACTTGACTAAATGCTCAGTTTGGTACATTCAACTTTTCACTTTTTAATACAGATTGCATAATAGCACAGCTAGACTTCAAAATGAAGAAACTACATGCTGAGCTTTCTACTCAAGCTAGGCCATACACTTCCTTGACATTACAATCAATTCAACATTCATCTGGATCGCATGTCTATTCAGTGAAGTGGAGCAGAAGTTTTATCTGCCAGCCTTTCCCTAACGATCTCCAGACAGATCATATTTACAATATTATGATTATAGTATTGATGGCAAAATGATAGGGCTAGGCACTTGTTGGAATATCACTCAAACATTAAAAGGTGAATTTGTTGTGTATGCATTACAGCAGAGAAGAACTTTATTTACTGTTATATGTCAAACAGGACATTTTAACATACTGTATTTTTTCATTTTTCAAATAAATAATGCAATATCTCAACCCAGCAATCTTTACCTTACCACTCCTGCAATGCATTAATCACTTTCCGACTGTTAGGGCTAAGCCACACTAGCGCAATTTCCATGCCTTTGCACGTGCAATTTTTTTCTAACATTAGAATCGCAGCAACCACTGAAATTGCGTGATTTTGGGTGCGTTGCAATTGCGTATACACAATCGCATGCTATTAGTATTTTTATGTGCAATTAATCTATGTGCAATTCTATCTCAAAAAGAGAAGCGCACTGGAATAGCTCACGCAATTGGGTGCGATTGCGTGAGCACTTCCGGTGTGATGCATTTTGGCTGTGCCCTTAAGGAAGATGGAGGAAGATAAGGAGCGACAGGTTACAGGAGTTTAATGCTCCAATCTAAATTGTTTAAAAAGTTTTGGAAACAATGAAGGTCTTGTAAAAAAAAACTGGTTTGGACAATAGCGTCCAATATTAGAGCTCCCTTATAGTTTCTGCTTTCTGGACAGTATTATTCTCGGCAACAGAAATGAAATATATACCATCAATTCATTTCAAAAGTAATCCATCTGAATGCAGTTTTTTGACAGTTGTATTCTTGTTTAGAATTTTTTTCCCCCTAAATAAGGACATTTTTTTGAAAATGACCTTAAGAGAAAATGTAAGTTTATCCCTTATATTATATAAATAAATTTATAATTTCGTGGGGGATACATTGGGTTTTTCGGAGGTACTATGTTGGTGGGGGTGGGTAAAAGTAATATACATAGGGACAGTGTTTATGTGTTGTTTAAGCACTAAACAAATAGTTATTAACAAATATTTAGTAATGACATTAAAGTATATAGAAATGTAAATAAGGCAAAATATATAAATAAATAAAAGTACTTGCATAGTCTCCTCACCTGTTTTGTAATGGAATCTTCAAAATGGAGTGTTAAGTCACACCCCAGGAAGTTTTACAGGGAGGCAATGGAAACTTACAAAGGAACATATTTATCACTTCCCTTTTAGTGTTGTATCCAGTGGTGTATTTAATATTAGATTGACAGCAGTGTGGGCGATTCAGAACATTTTCTGATTGTTCATAGGGAAGTAGGAAGTTTAAGTAGGAAGTTGCAAGACCTATGTCACTTCCTTTGTAAAACATGTGACAGTCTTAGTAAAAACATTCTTCTCACACATAACTCCTCCCCTCTCAATAGAAAAAGCGGAGAGCTGCTGTTTGCTGAATAGGAAGGGATATCTATATATCAGGGATAGGAAACCAGTAGATCTCCAGATGTTTGGAAACTAAAACTTCCAGAATTCCCTAACTACAGAGTGCTTGTAGAGGAATGCTGGGAGTTGTAGTTTTCAAACATCTGGAGATCTACTGGTTGCTTATCCCTGCTATATATAATAGGGGGACTGAAAAGAAAACATCTCCATGCCCATTTCTCAGAGACAATGAAGTGATTTTAATCATTTATTAGATTATTTAAGCAATAGACTCCATAGAAGCCATGAACCTGTGTCCTGAACTGATGAATGTAATAAGACTGAAACATGACAGGATAGTCTGGGTTCTTTATAGGACCTCACATTTACCAATAGTGATCCCTCTCTAACAGAATCCCTGGTGACAGCTGTGAGTTAATGGGGAGGGTGAGTATTGAAAGACAGACTGATAACATTAATTATAGAATGATCCAATGGATCTCCTATTGATCTATTATTGGTTGGAAATTTAACAGGGAAGATTGATTTAAGCTCTGCACAACAGTTGTATTTCTTTTTTTAGAAAGAATCTTATTGGTATACCAATCAGATTTTCCAATCAGAATTGGTTACAATCAGATTCTTTCAGAAACAATCTGATTGGCTAGTATACCAGTCAGATTCTTTCCCAATCACAATTGGTTACAATCAGATTCTTCCGGAAAGCAGACCAATAAGATTATTTCTAAAAGTATCAGATTGTAACCAATTCTGATTAGATACAATCAAATACTTTCAGAAAGTATCTGATTGCTATACTAACCAATCAGATACTTTTCCAATCAGAATTGGTTTCAATCGGCTTATTTCAGAAAGAGTCTAATTGGTTAGTATATCAATCAGAGATTGTAACTAATTCTGATTAGTTACAATCAGATTCTTCCAGAAAGTGTACCAATAAGATTCTTTCCGAAAGTATCTGATTGTAACCAATTCTAATTGGATACAATCAGATTCTTTCAGAAAGAATCTGATTGGTATACTAACAAATCAGATTATTTTCTAAACAGAATTTGTTACATTCAGATTCTTTTAGAAAGATTCTGTTTGGTTAGTATACCAATCCGAATCTATTCCAATTAGAATTGGTTACAATTAGATTCTTTCTGAAATAATCTGATTATAACCAATTCTGATTTGAATGAATCTGATTATCTGTTCCCCAGACCATTTCCCAGGTCCCAGAGCCATTTACAGTAAGTTACTGTATCATTTTTACAAAATTTTCAAAAATTCCCTTTAAAATTGATATTTTCGAAAATACAATGCGTAATCTCGGAAAAACAGTTTGATCATGAGGGAAGTTTGTTTTTTTTTAAACATCTGGATGTAAGTACGTTTTTCCCAGACCATTTTCCAGGTCCACAGGTGGAACTGATTATAGCAGTTTCGCACATCTCTCAAAACCCTAGATTTAAATATCTTACTGTATAGATTTATCAAAACAAATCAATAAACAAAAAAGAAAAATGTGTAGTGTTATATAACAAATATCAGATGGATAATGTCTCTTATCTAGATGTTAGGCTGCACTTTATGTATATTTAACATGTATTTCTAAAACACTAACATTTCCAGTACAATCCAAAAGATGTGTGTATATATGTCCCCTCTAATACCTATCGGGGTACACCCAATACGTTCCCCTCTGCCTCTGTATATTGTGTAAAATATTCATTTAGGGGATGTGACACTAATAGAACCAGGATTTCATAGGATTTCTTTTATTTTTAACATTTTGCCTTTATTTTTTTTGTTGAAACCCCTACATTTTATAGTAGTGTGTATAAAGATTTTATATCATCTGTATCCACATATAGCTAAACATACACCCACATATTTCCCACTGTGCATCAACGGGCACACTTTTGCTAGTATATAATAAATGAATATACGAGCTTCCGCGTAAATAAGTTATTGTTAAGTGTCAGTCAGAGAAAAGTAGTTGTCTAAAGTTAAACACATGGACATTATGGATAACTGCTTTTAAAGTTTCTTGTGGCTTTTGCAGTAGCCTAGATTGTGGGTAATCTGGCTCTGGTATTTAATGTGCAAGATGTGCTGACCTTTGTGCCACAAGAGAAAATGAATGGAAATTTATTATGAGGAAAAATAAGATCAGTACGAATTAATTCTTAATTATATTCTCATGACGTACTATTGGCCACCGTTTACTTAATTTTATAAAAGAGACTCTAAGGCTGAGGCCACACTACAACGCACCAGATTCCAGTGCGATTGTGTGCGCTGTCGCATGCGATTTGGCAATTTCCCTTATTGGTAGCGCATGCAATTGCGCGAAAAAATGGTGATCGCATGCGTTACCAAAACGGAAATGGATGTGCAAATCAAAGCACTTTGGAAATCGCAAAGTTTTTTTGCATTTTATTTAAAATTGCATGCACAACATGTGGAAACTGCGCTAGTGTGGCCTAGACCATAAAAAAACCCTTGCAATATGCAGTGTAGAGAAGGAATGAGGAATGGTAAAAACAATATCAAGTCATTATTTATTTATTCCCCCACCCACCTTTTTAATACATATATACTAATTACTCCTTGAAGCTTCCTCAGATCATATCACTAGCTCAGATGTCAAACAGGAGTACCAAAGTTTAGCGGAGCAGATTTGGCTTTCTTTGGATTATTTATTTACAATGGATACATGTGGTTTGGCTCCTGTAGAGTATACACTGTACATTTCTTAACCATAGTGCATTTTAAAGGCGAAATAATCCTGTAGGAAGTAATGGACTTGAGTAAAAAAATTTATATTTTATAACCCCTTTTCTCTACTTTAAACATGTAAACAAGAGCTCATGTTTCAGTTAAAGGAGAACTATAATGCGTATAAAGTTTTAAAGATAAAACTTTTAAAATGCAAAGTACCTGGGGCAGAGAGATAGGATTGGTACCTTCCAATATCATATTTGCTTTTGCCAGGTTTCAGCACTATCTTTAATAAGGAAAGTCCTGGACTAACCTGGGAGATGAAAACTGTAAATGCCGGCACTCCTCAATGAGGGAGGTTATTGGGAGGTAGGAATAATCAATCCTACCTCCCAACCTTTGGTACATTTTGATCTAAAGTTTATTTTTACAGTATACCGTAGTTGTCCTGTATTTTGTTTTAACTCTATCCTGCATTTTGTAAATGTCCCGATGATGAGTTTATTAATTGTATCCTTGATTCTAGCTTTAAGAAAACATGTTTGTACTTTAAATCCGAACACACTATGGCTGGTCTGGTTAAGTGATAAATCTAAGATCTATCATTTAAATTCTAGTAAATTTCATTGCATATCGATACTAGATTAAAGAAATACCAACTTGCTAAATCTGCCTGTTTCTGGCTCTACAGCTCTAAATTGCCCATTTCCTTTTTATGAAGAAGTAAACACAGGATACAGTTCACAGATTTGCAAATAAAATATTAATAAATGTTAATTAAATTTTAATGTCAATAAAAATATTGTTTCTGACTTGTCCGTAGACTTGTCCGTAGACATTTGTCGTCTACTTTTCTATACTAATGGATTTGGCTTTTAACTTTTCTATAATGACATGTAATATACAAAACGCATAACAAAAAAGGCTTGTTATCCCTTCAATGTTTGTTTAAAAACCCAAAGAGCTTGAACCTGTTTTACCAAGCATGTTTGCTTTTTTTTTTTTTATTATTATTATTTTAAAGTATTAACCTGAAACACAATGTACAGCTGCATTTTAATGTGACTTGTGTCTTCTGGAGGAAAAAAGCTTAGTAATAATACATGGGATCACAAACATGCGTCATGGAGACGGGGAGAAGTCCTTAAATGTTTAATAAAGTTGTTCCTTTGTCTGCTGCTTTGTACAGGATGCTATTAATATCTCAGCTGGTAGAAACCCATGCTATCTGTTACTATAGCATCTCTACATGTATCAGGGCTGTATGACATGCTGGGAGGGTTCTGATCAGGTTTCAGGATCCTATAGCTCTGGTTAAGCAGATGCAAAAGTTTATTAAGCCTCCATTGTTTCATTAAAATGTGCTTTATGCCAGAAGCATTCTGTCTGCGTTGAGTTAATTATCACAGTCTTGTATATTTTTGTCTTGGTTCCATAGATAAGCTGATTTTCACATCTGAGTTCCTAATTGAGTAGAATCAGATATCCTAGCCCTTGTACACTGCTATACCTGATGTGGGTATAAGGTTGATTAGTTAACAGCCTTGCATGTGATGTGTGCAGCTGTCATCCATCCCTTCAGAAACAGGATCACTACAGGCAAAGCTCTTCATCAGTTTCCTCTCTTGCCTTTGGTGACTACCGTGTTATTCTATTGTTGATTTTGGAATCAAATACCATGTTGGCTGTTTTTGGCTTGATTTAAAAAGAAAGGAGGTTTACTTTCTCAATGGAATCGCAATAGAAATTGAATGTAATTCACCTGAATATTTTATTAAGGGGCAATGAAAACGAAATAACCGGTCTCAATGTGAGACTTCTTCCTCTGTAACGTCCAACGTGATAGAGAAAATGAATGGTACATAAGGTAGCAGTGGAAAGCAAGCATTTACAATGCCTTTTCAAACACTTAATTCATTCAAAGAGAAAATCCTCAATCCCGGCAAAGAGGAAGTGAAGAGCAGCGTTGGAGACTCTCTTGGGAACCTGCAAAGGTAACTGTGTTTTTTGAGATTCTACTTAACATATATCTACATTTCAAAGTCAAATATCTTCACATTTGCTTCATTTAAATAATTATCAATTGTATTTGTTAGTCTTATTTTCATGCTTTATGATTTTAGTTTTTACTGAACATTGCTTTGTTCTTTTAGATAAGATCATTATATTAATCCGCAAAACTGACATAGCAATAAGATTTTATTACGGACTTTCATATACAAAATTTCCTTACTTCTTACTGCTCTTTTTACACTAATTTCTTACATGATAACATGGCTTAAAGTCGAGGATTAACACCATTTGGGATAACCAGGCAGCATTTTTTTCATTTTCAGACAGCGGGGTTCTTCCCAAACTTAAACTGTGTCATTATTCTCAATCACTTCTCAACAGTGCTATAGCATTATATATTGATGGTCTGGAAATTTGGTTATGGGAGCTTATGACATATGGGTCTTGTACAGGCAAAAATGGTCAAATAGTCACACTTGGTTTAGTTTTGATTCTTTTTAGCCTGGACCCCTATTTTCTTTTAGCAAAATGGTTCTCATTATTACTTTTCTGGTACTTTTAATGATCGTCCTTTTATTTTTATCCCTTAGTTACATTTTGTAGTTGACCCCTGCTCTGTATCACCAACATAAAATATTAACACTTTAATGGTTCATTTTAGTAAATCACAATACAATTAAAATTTCTGATTTTGCTTTAATATGCCTCTCAAAACGTTAAAGGGCATGTCCACCCCCCAAACAAAGATTTTATATGTTGCAGGAAATGTCCGAAAAGCTTGACCTTGCAAGGTATATATAACTCAAAGCTGTCCCCAAATGTACTTACCAGTATTGTACAGTATTGTAATGGTAGCCAAAGGATACTGTATGAACTGAGCTTGTTTTTAAAATTTAAATGGACACATTTCTTATGTCTGTAGCACATTAAGTGAATTTGAATAAAATCAATATGCTGTAAAGTTGCATTACCTATGTTCCTAAATTTCTTACGAAATTTATAGTTAAATGAATTGTGGTGTAAACATGTTCACTGCCAAAAGACTTCTATTTTACCAGTGTTAGATTACCACTATTGAACAGCTGACAAAAAAATTACAAGAAAGTGTGCAAATCTAAATCTTTCAATAGAATATTTCATGTTGCCATTTGTAGATGCCTCCATTACTAGAATGATTCCTAATGTTAAGTACAAACTGAAAAATTGAATTAGACTGATGCCATAGGCCACAGATGAGGAAGGAAAAAAAATTCTTATATTTCAGATGTCCATCCTTTTAAACTAAAATCCTTATTTTCCCCCAATAGTGAAAGATTAGTGAAAGGTGAAAATAGTGTAAACAGCTGTAGGGCAACCAAAAATCTATTAAATCAATAGTGGTAATATATAACGATTGATACATGTATGTTCTGTATGTGGGGGAGAATATATGGTTTTTCTTCATAAACAAATCCATCTCTATGTAGATATGGGCTAGAATGATCTGTATTGTAGGGACTAATTTAACTATATCCAGTGACTGTTTTTTCTCTTGCTAGGGATATCATATAATAAGGGCAGTTGACCACAGATACAAATGTTTTCAGGTTCACAAAGAGCCAGAAGGACAGGCCCAGAACTAGCACCCTGTATAGGAAGAGAAATATAATGATTACCTTGTTATGGTGGGTCTAATGCTCCTACAGACATGCGGCTGACCCGCAACACGTGACTGTAGGACAAGCTACCATTTTGGCCAAGTATCAGTAAGTCTATTAACTGAACGTTCATGGATTTGGCTGTTCCTAGTGCAGTCCCTTGTCGAGGGTCAACCCCATGATTACACATCTGTACGAAGCTTTTTGAATTGTTTTTCAGGGAAAGATCCTTTTTCTGATATGCAAGTTAACTATAGGGGCCACTTAGATGCCACGTTAGCATTTGAAGTGTGGGACATTGGGTGCAGTATTCATTACTCTCCTGTAGCTCTGGTCTTAAGAAACTTGTTCATGCCTACAACATCTACAGATGATCCTTAAACTGCATATTTTGCTTAATGACAGCAAATGGGACAATTAACTGTTCATTATGATTGTACCAAGGAAAATGGTTGAAGGATTATAATTAAATGACAATTTAAGCCTCAGAACACCAATAAATCAGCAGGCAGTGCACCTTGATATAAAAGCAATTTTCTGTGTCTTACCTCTCATTGTGTTGTGAGTGCTAGAAAATTTACCTTATTAATACTGGGTTTGTGTTTTATTTCCTAATATTCTGGTATTGGTGGTCACTTACCGTTGTGTTATTTGAACTTGCCCATTCCTAATCTACAGCAGGAACTTGTTACAAAGGCTCACACCACTAGCAGTCTCTAGCCAATCCTGTTACAGTCCTTATTAGGCAGGGGAGCATGTGACTGAGGTCGTGAGGCGTGGCTAAACAGTGCACATGCACACGGTATCTTATCCATTACTTTATTGCCATTTACTGGAGTGATAGTTTATTAGTATTCTTGGGTGGGAATGCTTTCACATTACAGAGAATAAAAATGTTTAGTTCTGTTTTAAGAAAAACTATTGGTGCCTCAGACCAATTTCATTGCAAATAAAACTGTTGCAAAGATTAGGCAGATCACAGGAACTCCATATCATTTGGGGCCTCATCCATAAGTGATATTTCTGATCTTTAATTCTCCTGTAACTCCTCGATCTGGAATGTGCAATGTCATGACAAATACCCTCCTTTTAATTGGTGATTACCCTACCCGAGCATGTCAAGAGCACCCTGATTATCATTGCGGGATTAGGTCACCTATGTTTAGTTTATGAAAAGAGGTTAATAGAAAAATACCGATCTGGAGTGCCTGTGTTGTGATTAATCATTGTGCCGGTTTTTGAATTTAAAAAAAAAAAAGATTTTCCAAGACTTGCAGACATGTTATGCTGTTTAGCTATTTGTTAAATAAATAAAGTTTCAAGATACACAAATGTTTGACATTTTTTTCTTCTTTTCAAAAAACAAATCCCCACATCCAATCACATATTGTTTTATAAGTGATGACTTTTAAGCACCATAGACCAACTCTACTTTTAGACAATTTTCCATGGACCAGCCATTGCAATAAATTCAATATAATGCATTGTATGTTATACTGTATAGATGATTTTTGCTGCCAGATACTAAACAATCCACTAACCAGTACTTGTCCATGGCTGGTTGTTGGGGACCATACATTTCGTTTGAAACTTATAATAAAGGCTGGTGCCTACTGCTACCTAAAGTCGTGATTCCTTATTTTGGAAACAATTTTCAATTTCTGTATGATACCTGTGTTCTCGGTCTCCTTCTGGTTTTTAGCCAACCACTATTGTTTAATTTTGGAGAATTTTTGAAATGATGAAGAACATCCTACGGCTTAAACTATTGACGCCCCATGCAAGATACCGGGGAAAGGCTGGGCAAGGGGCAGCCTTGGGTCTGTCAGGTTGTGCCAGGTGTGGGGCTACCCCTGTACCCTGGACACTGCATGGTGGACTGCTAGTCCGGCCCCAGCGTGGCTCTGATTTGGCACACCTGGCTTAAACAGACATGATTTAATAGTATCTTAATTTACGTTCTTGTTATAAGTAGGGAAAACCTACTTTATATTAGGAAGTTATATTATTTTAAGTGTTGTTGAACCTATATTCTGTATGGTAGATGCTCTTCATTGTATCACATTCCTAAATAAATAAGAGTAAAGTCATTTTAAATCAAATGCAATACTGTGTATTTGTACTAATTATACAGGAAAGTTGATGGTACAAATATAGAAGAGGACAACATTGAACTCGATGAAGATGGAAGGCCAGTTCAAGCTCCCAAACACACACCGCCCAGATTTGACTGTTATTGTTGCGGCCTCCCCAAGCGATATATCATCGCTATCATGAGTGGCTTGGGGTTTTGCATATCTTTTGGAATTCGATGTAATCTTGGTGTGGCCATTGTAGAAATGGTGAATAACAACACAGTCTATGTTGACGGAAAGCCAGAAATTCAGGTAGATTCATAAAGCATCTAATTATTTTGTTATTGTTGATATCTAGATTTTGTGCCAATAGATATTCAACTATAAGTATAAAGCTTGCCATGCACTACCTCATTTTTATACCGATTAGACATTCGTTTCGAGATGTCAAGAGGAGCAGAAGTTTTACCTACCTAATTTCTCTTGTTTAAGATCATAACTATTATTGATATTGCCGATCATATAGGCCAGGCGGTTCTTGTAGCATCGCTCGAATGTCGAGAGGTAAGTTGGTAGTGTATGGCCACCAGAAGGAAGAGACAAAATACCACAAACTAGAAAGTACAAAGTCTTAGCTTTATTTTAACAAATCATAATATCTGCCTGATCAATTGTCTCTACCAGTCTTTTTTTTAAAGGTAAATAATGATTTGTTTGATATATTTTGTTAAAATGGTTAAATTTACATACAATTTGTATCTACAGAAAGCCCAGTTCAATTGGGATCCAGAAACAGTTGGGCTTATACATGGTTCATTTTTCTGGGGCTATATTGTAACGCAGATCCCAGGAGGGTTCATTGCAAACAAGTTTGCTGCCAATAGGTAAGCTTGATGTGGCTATAAATTGAACATATATGTAGTGCAGGGCTGTCTGACCTACCAAGCTCCCAGAGTGAAAACCAGTAATTACTAGACATGAACATGTTGTATATCCTAAAGGTGACTTGCGTCTCCTAATTAAGAGATCTCACTGAAATCCATAAATTAGCTACAGCAACTGTTAGTCTCTTCATATCAGTGGTGCACCGAATGTAGCAGTGTAGGGAAATGACCTAGATAATTGGAAATCAACAGCATTTCATGATACTATGCGGTTCTATGTCTCTACATCCATAGGAACAGCACATGACTGCAAATTTCCACCTGATAGAACCGTATAATCAAAAAAACACTTAAGCTCTGCATTTGGTTGGCAGTTAAATAGAATTGGGTGGGTCAATGACAGATTTTGCCCATGTTGATCACCAATCATGTGCCAAGAAAATTCCCGCTTGATTGTCTATAATCTCCCAAAAGCACTAACCCTAGTTAATATAGGTGACTCCATTTACTTTTCTGAATGTCATTTCTATTGAGGGGACAACATGTTGATAAATATACCTGTCTGCCTTAAGGTTCGTACATCGTGGGATCACGGGTCCCGAACCGCGACGCATGATGTGTAGGAACAAATGTTTTGGGGCGATAATCGGCCCGTGTGTAGGCACTTTATCGGCTGAAACGGACGTTCGGTCAGGGATTGTTGACCGACCGACCTGGCGGATCTCCGAACGAATGACCGTTTCGGGCAATAAAGTGCCTACACACGGTCCGATTATCGTCCGAAACATTTGTTCCTACACATCATGCATCGCGGGTCGAGACCAAAGAGTGGTGTCGTATAGGGTTACATTGGCACCCATTGTGCTCCGTGTACAGACTAAATGTGTTGTATGGTCTGTGACCCAGGGCTAGGAATGAGGAATGAACAGATTAATGTGTGTATATCTGTCTGTGGAGTGGAGGATATCTCCATTTCCTCCATTCCTGTGGCAGAACTATAATGTTATCTGTTTGTTTC
Source organism: Hymenochirus boettgeri (assembly GCA_019447015.1). Lineage (NCBI taxonomy): Eukaryota > Metazoa > Chordata > Amphibia > Anura > Pipidae > Hymenochirus > Hymenochirus boettgeri. The sequence continues at coordinate 92,930,737 of CM033471.1, read as the reverse complement.
TAGTTTTATTTTATGCTTTTTTTTTTTTTTAATTATTACAGAGTCTTTGGTGCTGCTATTTTTTTAACCTCTGTCTTAAATATGCTGATACCATCTGCAGCAAGAGTGAATTATGGGTGTGTGATTTCAGTTCGAATTGTACAAGGACTTGTTGAGGTATGTGCTTTTTGATTTAATTTAGAAACTAAAGCAAAGTACAGACACAAAAATTCCTTCACAATGCCCATCTGATTGTCCGTACACTAACAGATTCTCAGCCATGAAGGATGTTTGTTGGGCGGTCGGAAGTTAGATTACCGATATTTGGAGGAATCTTTTTGTATCTGTACTTAGCTTAACAGTCTGGGCATAATCAACTTTAGTTTTAGGCTGGGTACACATGAGGGGGACTTTTTGGGGACAAATGACTGTTGATCGTGGCAATAGTTGATTTACCAACAAGACCGCTATCGGCTGTGGCCGAAACTAGCACAGATTTTTCAGCCGGACCAATCGGACGATTTGGACGAAAAATCTGACCATGTACCCAGCCTTATACCTCCCTAATATGAAAACATTCCCCAATCCAAGAACACCAGCACAGTTTAAAGGGCATGTCCACCCCACAAACTAAATTTGCCCCACTGTGTAGTGTAAAATAATCCTTACCTTACTCCTCTGCTCATTATGGTTCTCCTACTATATGTGATTTTTTAATTTTCAGGGTAGAGATACCCTTTAATATACCACTACAGTGAAAAGCTTTATTTACATGTAGCTCCCTAAAGAATTGGTTAAGTTTAACCATATTCATTGCTTTTCGTTACACGAGCTGAGCACATTCCATTTACCACACCTTCTGATTACTGTCACATGGTCCCTTTGAAGATTTCAAACTGGTCTAACCTAATATTATTTATTTTCAGGGTGTCACTTACCCAGCATGCCATGGAATGTGGAGTAAATGGGCCCCTCCACTGGAAAGAAGCAGACTAGTAACAACCTCATTTTGTGGTAACATTTGTTAGGGGTTTAAAAAATACTAATCATATTAGTTAGCAATAATGTGTATTTAATTTTTAAAGTTGTGTTCCCTACAATGCTGGGGAACTAACATCACCCAACTCAACAGGAAGTGTGCCATACCCCTTATAATACGACTAACAACAGGAAGTGTGCCATACCCCTTATAATACGACTAACAACAGGAAGTGTGCCATACTCCTTATAATACGACTAACAACAGGAAGTGTGCCATACCCCTTATAATACGACTAACAACAGGAAGTGTGCCATACCCCTTTTAATATGACTAACAACAGGGAAGTGCTTTCTAACTGACTTCCAGAAAATCTGTTCTGCTCATGGGTTCGCATATTTTTGAAAAAAATAGAAAATCCGCGAGCGGAACCATTAAAGTCAATGGGTTAAAACCCCCAGAAAATCTATGCCTAAAATAAAGGTGTAAATAGCAATGGTAACTTACTGCAAATGGCTCATGGACATGGAAAATGGTCTGGAGAACACGTATCAATGCCCACAATATTAAAAAACACGTCCAGTTCCTGAAAAGTCGTGTGCTTCGTTTTGGCATCCCATGTAGTATTGTATAAAATGCCTGAAATTCTTGAGTTTTCAAAAATTCTGAACATTTTAGAAATACTCAAATTCCAGGGCAGGACTGTTGGTCATGCAAAAATAGCCACAGTTGACAGGTCGGCGCGACCGAGAGGAACGAATAATCGCCCATGTTTTTTGGACGAATAGTCGGCGGCCGGTCGTGGTTGCACGTTTGAACCCTCCAATATTTCACCCCCGATTGACCAATACACTGAAATGTCAGTCGGGTAGGCTGAATTATTGGATGATGTGTACCCAGCCTAAAACAAACAAGGTAACAAAATTGTTGCTCATGGATGCACAAGCCCCCCCCCCCACTCACAGGTGCATAAGTCCCCCCACTGTAGATTCCCTTACCTTCTCTGTCAGGACTTCACACAGCAGAGAGGAGGAGGGACCTTCTGTCTCCCTCACACACTGAGGGAGTCTGAGGCTGTGCTCGCCGGCGGCACTGTGCAGGAGAAGCCTTAGGAATGTCAAATGTGAGCCTCCCACCCATTAACTTTCTGGTCTGTCATTTCTTTATATCTTGGGTTGTGGAGCACGTAGAGTGGTGGCTGATAGCTCGTTTTAAAGGTAAGAAACTGGCCTTTAATTTAAACTCAACTTGTTTGGAGACCACAGTTCCCCTTTAATAAATGCAATTAATAGGGCTGCACTGATTGTAAAGTTATTGCAGTTAACAGTCCATGCTGCATGTGTTTTGAATAGGTGTTCTTACATGTATTTAATGAAATGCTACACAGCCATGTAATGTGTAGGTTTCATATTTGTTCAGGCTGAATCTGACACAAGATGCACACAATTACTTTTAATCTGAGACAGTATCCTAGATATTGCTTTCAATCTGCCCAAAACTACTAAAAACTACTAAAAATCTGACACAGTCTCTCAGATTGCATTCCATCTGCATTCCCTTTAATAACACACCTTTAATTTTTACACTTATAGAAACAACATAGTGCAGAGCAGCCGAGGGAGGATAATAAAGTGAATGTGATCTGAGCACTGCTCTGTGCAATGTATTTTTTTTATAGTGTACATATCTGAATAAAACCTTCAGAGCAGATTAATCCGGCTCCACATTTTTCTTAATTACCCAATTAAGCACTGACACACTGACCCAGCTAGAATAAAGCATTAGTACACACTATGCAATATTTCGGCCTGATTAACCAATAGTTGTATCAGTTGATCGGGCCGAAATAATTGCATTTTCCGGACACGACTGATCGTTTGTTCGTCCGAATCGGACAAATGCACAATTGGACATGTCCAAATACCACGGGTGATTGTGTGGTCCTTTATGGACTACACGCTCGGCCGTGGCAAACTGTTGGCTGTGGCCACTATTGTTGAGACCGGCAGTCCTTCCTCCTGGCGGACCGATTGGAAGTGCCAACCGGCCGGTCAACATGGAAATGTTGCATGGTGTGTACTATGCTTAAAAGCTAGAATGAGATCTCGCTGAAATCCAGTGTGGTTAGTCTCCTTACTATATGATGAATTTAGACTGGAAAAAGAGATAAAATCTACTATTTACAAATGACGGGAAGAAACCGAACAAGTGAAATGAAAACTTTGAAGTTAGGAGAAAGACATAAGGTGAGTGAAAAAAAAGGATGTACATGTCCTTTTATTATTAAAAATGAGGCAGGGTTTTAGGTTTTCTTAAGTTGTATTAATTAGAAAAGGTTACCCAATAGAAATAGAAATCAGAGCATTTCTAGAAGGGAATAAGCAGTTCTACTTTGAATTACTCTGAAATAGAGATGGACTAGAACTCGAACCCAAGTTCCAGCCGAACTAATTCAACAAATTCGGACTTCTCGAACTATCCCGGACCCGGATTTTCGATATTTTCGGACGTTCGATAAATATCGAATGTTCAACCGTTCGAATATGCGAGTAAAATGCCTATTATACCTATACGCGAGCATCGAATCCGCAAGTAAAATGTCCATGCTATCTAGGCCGTGCATCGAATCCGCGAGTAAAGTGTCCATTAAAACCTATACGCGAGCATCGAATCCGCAAGTAAAATGTACATGATACCTAGACGCGAACATTGAATCCACGAGTAAAGTGTCCATTAAAGCCTATAGCGCGAGTTAGAGTAAAATTGATTTTTCTAATGTCCTGGATATTCGAACATGTTTCCCAGACCATTTCCCATTGTATTTCATTAGAACTTTTCGAACTATTTGACTCCCATTGACTTTAATAGGTCTGTTTTCGAACTTTCCATATAGTTCCAAAGTTCGAAAACGGACTGAACTTTCGAAAGTTCGGCCATCTAAAAAAAACTAAAAATGATAATTCGGTGCAGTTCTGCCAGGTGTGATTTTTGTCTTTCATTGTTCACCTGATATAAAAACAGTAAGACTGAGGCCCCGTGGTCTGGACGTTAACACGTGTGAAAACCACATGCAAATTTTAATGCGTGTTACTGTCCGTTTACACTGTGATTTTTGCCGTTAAAGGGAAAAAATGGTGAGCGCATGTGCTCCGAATACAGAAAGCAGCAAATGCACCCACGTTGACATGCACAGCCATGCATTTCTCGCAAGCAAAAAAACCCAGCAAAACGCAATTGCAAGCACATGAGAAACACTAGTGTGGCCTAGTCTAACCCCCAACGTGCAATTCATTCCTCTTTACTTTTTCTCTATTTGCATAAAACAAATCTAATATTTTTAAAAAATGGTCCCAGTGAATTCTTACAGATAAACTATTTTGTATTTAATTAATATTTAATTAAACATTAATTCACTATTTGGTTGTTAGTCAGTAGGGACTAAATGAGGACTGGATTATACTGTAATTCAAAGGGTCCATAACCATCTATACTCCTTGGCACATTTTAAACTAGAATCCAAAATCTTCAGTAATATTATGAGAAATGTTCCTAGAATTTTGAAATAGATCTGAACACAAATCAAATGAATGATGGTCAATATTTTTTTTTTTTTTTAACCTTTACCAGAACCTATTTACTGTATGTACATTACATGTACATTGTATGTACATGTATGTATGTATGTACATTACAAAGTAATTCAATGAATTGTTCTGCATGTTAAGCAGGGTTGCCCCCTTTCCTCTCCTACTTCCTCCTAAAGACAGAACTCCCTTTATTTTAAAACCACTCCCTAGAAATGCCTAAATATTTCCTTGTTGGAATGAAAGACAACAGGACCCTCTGGGCAATTTATTCCCTTAGGTTTACACTTTCTGTACATTTAAGGTTCGTACACACACTCAATCTGTGAGCGAGGGGGCCGTTCGTTGATCCGTATGCCGGATCTGTAGCGCTCGGCCGTCGGGGGGGCGTTCCTCGCTCACAGATTGAGCGTGTGTACAAACCTTTAGTTTGATTCATTTTGATTCCATTAATTGAAATCAGACAATACACACTCATGATTGATCCAGAGCTGGACTGGGGAATTTCTTATCTGGTGTTAGTGTTTTGCTGTTATCAGGTAACTGCTACTGTTCTTTTTACTTCTTAGGGTCATATGCAGGTGCAGTCATTGCCATGCCATTGGCAGGGATATTGGTACAATATATAGGCTGGTCCTCTGTGTTTTATATTTATGGTAAGCAAGTTTTTTTTGTGCTGTTAATCTAACTCATTTGTGAGTGTTAAAGAACATACATTTTCTTGTGGCACTGAAGTACATCTGTTCTGGACAGGAATTTTCGGCATGTGCTGGTACGTGTTCTGGCTGTTGCATGCTACAGAAAGTCCAGCTGCTCATCCGTCTATTACATTTGAAGAAAGAACTTACATAGAGACAAGTATAGGAGAGGGAACCTGTTTTGTTACCACCGGTGTAAGTGTTATTAAATCCAGCCTACCCCTCATTTCTCATCTTTAACAAACCTCAGGTGGCTTGTGAGGACTGTATTTCTCGACTGTGTACTTATGTAGATTTCTGTAGATTCACAGTATATAAGCAATATGAATATCCGCAAACAAACGTCTAAACATAATGATGTCACTGATTTATAGCATGCAGAATAAGGCCTCTGAATATACCCAATCTCCCTGTGATATATGGTTTTCTTTCTGCCCTTCTGCTACTGCTAATATGCTCAAAGAATCACATAGTGAATATATCCAGTAGATTAGGCATTTTTGATCCTGTTTTAATATCCAATGGTGTATATGTTCTGCATTGCCAATGCAACATTATAGGAGCAGACCCATCTACTTGTTTGCAGCTAATGGTTGGCATTAAAGTCCTGCAAAATATTACACCAGATCCCGATGCTCTGGAAGCCATGATCAGCCTATTAAATCTGAGATGCAATGTACCAGAGAAGTAATAGGTCATTACTTTACCACTATTATTATCTTGCATAGAAAAGAAGGGCATTTACCTTTTAGCACTACAGTGCATGCAAACGTTGGCTGCAACTGCCAATGGTCAGATTTAATGCAGTGATTGAGGCTCTCTGTAAATTGGCTTTGCAAAAGTTTAACACCAAACACGAGGCTGGTTTATCAGTGCCATTTTTAGGCATAGGCCACCTAATCAAAGAGCTAGGGTGCCTATGTTAAACCAGGGCAACCCAGGGGAACTTCTAGGGTTTTTGCTGCCTGAGCCAAACTCAGCGGGTCACCGCCTTGTTCAAGTGGTTTTGTCGATGGACATGGGTAAAATTTTGTAATTTTGAACTTCCTATCACATATCTGTTGTATTCAATTAGATCAACTGGACTTGAAATGTAGTTCTTGAAGACGTTTCGCTAGTCATCCAACTGGCTTTCTCAATTCAGAATGACTTGTACAAGAATCTGTGGCAATTTTGCCAGTTGGATGACTAGCGAAAACGTCTTCAAGAACTACATTTCAAGTCCAGTTGATCTAATTGAATACAACAGATATACCATGACCTGGATGAATGAGAACCTTCACAAGCAACTTCCTATCACATAGATATTTAAACAGTTCCTCAGACAATTAGCAATAATATAAATTACTAGAAACAGATATTACATCCCTTTCTCAAACAGCTTGTGTTGCCACTACTATATTGATCCTTTCAGGTTTTTGTTGCTCAAATCAAAATAACTTATTTTATAGCCTGTGCTATACAAGTTGGTCCAACTGTTACAGTACATTAGAAATGCCATACTTTCTGTAGTATAAAAGCCAAAATATTTGTAAGCCTGCCATCATGTCAAGGTAGACTCTTTCAGCAGGGTCCTAACTAACCTAACAAGTCTAACCTAGCCTAACAAGCTAACTAAAGCTAACCATATAAAATGATTTTAATAATATCATATCTGTTATTAGGGAGATTTTTTTTCTTGATCGTTCAAGCGCATTTCTTCTTCAGTGCAGGGGTGCCGTCCGAGACAAATGTCTCACTCTACCTCACAATAGGTGTGGCCCTGAGAGCACCCACTGTTCTCCATAGCATCTCCCTGTCAGCTTTTACTTGCTGTGTTAGAACTGCTCTCCTTGTTCTGTTTTAATTTACAATGTTGTAGTGAGTAGAGCCTGAACCCGGCTCACTCTACTTGTACTTGGATACAATGTTGCTAAATGAACTGAAGGTGAAGAAAGGAGGGGGAGTATGAGCTCAGCTAAAAGGACAGAGGAGAGCAGTTAAAAAAAAAAAGTTAAGCTGCTGCAGACATTTCAACAGTGGCCCTGTGACTAGCATCCATAAGATTCATATCCCTGTCTCCTTTTTTCCTTCCATCCAACTCTCCAATTTGAACTTAACGTAATTGAGAAGTGAACAATTTAATGGAAGAGACATGGAAAGCAGGTATAACCTGGGGTTAAAGGTAAAACTCTGCTGGAACTTAGTGTTTATAGCAATACTCTGGGAAAGGGCTGGCACTGAAAATATTAATAGGAAAGTCTGCTGGCACTGAAGAGTTAATGGTAATACTCTGCTGGCACTGAAAGTGGCAATGGCAATACTCTGGAGAAGTTTGCTGGCACTGAAGGTTTAATGGCAATATTCTGAGGAAGTCTGCTGGCACTTAAGGGTTAATGGCAATACTCTGGGAAAGTGGCACTGAAAGCGTTAATGCCAATACTCTTGGATTGGAGGGCAAGGCCACATTACTGCGCTTTTAAGCATGATGGGATTGCGTTCTGATCATGCTAGGACACCAAAATGATTACCAAGATCACAAGTAATTTGCATTTTAGTTGTCATATTAAGTCTTTTAGCATTGGCTAGGACTATGGTACATTATTTAGAGTTCACTAATATCATTTTGTGCTTTTGTTTATTCCTAGAAATTTAAAACACCTTGGAAAAAATTCTTTACCTCAATGCCTGTTTATGCAATTATTGTTGCAAACTTTTGTAGGAGCTGGACTTTCTACTTGTTGTTAATAAGTCAGCCAGCTTATTTTGAAGAAGTCTTTGGCTTTCCTATAAGCAAGGTATGGAACATGCCGTCCAAACATATTGTTGTTTGTATTGTGATGGTATTTAAATATTGTATATCCAATGATTATAACAGCTCATTAAACTCCAAAATAAACATTGGTAGTCTAACAGCTTTGCAACTCAGAAACCATATATATACTGCTGTATGCTACTGTATATTTGAATTTTTCAGGCTTTAAAGTTAGCCTGAAAACCTAATCTCGACTTATACTCGGGTCAAGTCCTAATTTAGATCCAAATTCTGCAACTGCGGATAGTAACCAGTAGATGGTGCAGTGTTAACCTGCATAGAAAGTTACAGGAGCTGTTCTGCCTTTACAATCCTTCCTGCTTCCTGTAGTCTGGCTGCTGGACTCACTCAGAACTGTCTCTGCCCATCTGGATGCTGTAAATCTGATGGGTCTTCTCAGTTTGGGGCAAAAAACAGCTGCTAGTACAGTGCAAATGACAGCTTGAAACTACAACTCTAAGGTGACATTTTTAACTATTGGGATCAGAGAATCCTTTACTATATGGGGGTCAGAGGGCCCTTTACTATATGGGGTCAGGGTTCCCTTTACTATATGGGGGCCAGAGGGCCCTTTACTATATGGGGTCAGAGGGCCATTTACAATATGGAGTTCAGGAGAATTGTAAATGATGATAAGCTTAATTAAAAGTTTACTGAACCTAGCCACTCCACTTGTTTAGAAACTGAAACTCCCAGCAACAAAGCATGCTGGGAGTTGTAGTTTCCAAACATCTGGAGTGCCAAGGAATTGGGGGTTACTAGTACTGGATTTGGCTATTACTGTATGGGATTCATGTATGGGAATTCTGCTGTCCATTTAAAGGGCAACTAATTTCTTCCATCGGCTTATACTCGAGTCAATCCGTTTTTACAATTTTTTCAGGTAAAAATAGGTACCTACTTATACTCGAGTATATACGGGTACTAGTATTCCATCCTCCAGCTCAATATAATATTTATTATTAAGAACACCATTTTAGAGGGAGGGGGTAATGAAGGGGGATGACCTTCCCCTAAAACATTGTACTTTATGCGTAACCTTCAGGCAAGTCAACAATGAAAAGCTAGCAGCTCATCTTCATTATCAGAATAGGAATCAACCACACAGCTTTAAGTTATTTTTAGTATTAACTAACCTTTAAATTTACATTACAAAGTATTTAAAGTATTTCAATATATTTTTCTTGACCATAGGTTGGCCTTCTCTCTGCTGTCCCACACATGGTTATGACAATCATTGTTCCTTTCGGGGGGCAGCTGGCTGATTTCTTAAGGAGCAGAAATATTCTGTCGACAACGACTGTCAGGAAAATCATGAATTGTGGAGGTACATAGAACCTTATTTTAGGGTTACTAATCTTTTTGGTTTATGAGATCTCAATTCCTGTTAGTTGAAAGTTCTTCTATAGAGTTAAAAAAGCAATAAATGCAAAATAGAAAACCATGTAACCAGCATGTTTGATAAATTTATGGCTGTCGATCTAATAAAACTGGAAACGTTCTGTAAAATTTGGCAACAATTCAGGGTGAGGATTTATATTTTTGTAAATAAAACGAAGAATAGGAAGGAACTGGTGGACTACACAACAAAAAAAAATTGCCAAAAGTGCTCTTTATTGTGCTATACACACAGGGGTGCCCCTACCATGAAGCAAACTGAAACATTTGCTTGGGGCGCACCCCTGCGGAACACTTAAGGCGGCAGTAAAAAAAAAAAAAAAACGCATTTCAGCGCCAACATTCAGTGTTAAGTCAGCCCTCCAGTTCACCAATCAGTGTAAGTCAGCCCACCATACCCACCTCCACAAGCCACGCCTATGTTCCCTGATGAAGCCACGCCTGCTTCACGTGCCAGCCCCCGTCTGCTAATAGGTGGCATTTAAAAGTTGTTTCAGGTGTCAAAAACCCTAGGAGCACCCCTGTATACACACAACATGTTTCGAATCTTTAATGATCCTTTATCAAGTTGACTTGATAAAGGATAGTTAAAGATCCAAAACATTTTGTGTGTATAGCAAAATAAAGAGCACTTATGGCAATTTTTATTGTTGTGTAGTCCATCAGTTACTTCTTATTCTTCGTTTTATTTACAAGTTTGGATTTTGGAGTGGAACATCGGAAGTGAACTGATGGCAGCTAGAGAATAGGTGGTATCCTTGAATATGTGGGGATTTATATTTTGTAATATAATAGATTTCTAATAATAATAAAAACTATCGGGGGGATTCACTATAAAACGAGCATGTTACTTACCATTGCACTATCCCACATTACAATACTAGACGTAAATGAGATTACGTTTGTTATTGCATTGTGGGATTGTGTAAAGGTAAAAAGCTCTGTGTTTAAAGGACAACTCCACCGTCATGAGAACATCTTTTAGAAAGAATGGCCTCTTTAAAATATGTTGATATATCATAGTTTGTCCTATAAATTCATTACTGTATGCCTGCTATGCTTCTGGAGGCCTCATGGAAACTGAGCAATTTAGAAACCTGTACTGAGCCTGGGCATGCTCAGAAGAGGCAGACAGGGGATTAACATTCAGTCATTGGCTGTGATGTCAACTGTCAAATCCATAACTGACAGTTGCTAACTGGAAGAACCAGGAAGCAGAAACAGGGGCAACAGGACATTGTGCAGGATTTCAGGTTAGACTTATATATTTCAGATTTCAAACTATTACCATTTAGGGTTTTGGGGGGAGATTTACCTGTATGGAAGTTTTCATTTTAGGGCTGGACTTGCCCTTTAAGTCCCAATACAAAGCCTCGTTAAGTTTTCCACTACAAGGTAGCCCGAAACTTAACCAAAGGGGTTTTGTATCAGGTGCACTGCGCTATTTCCAAAAACATTTGGAAATGGCACGGGGACTTAAAATACATGAAAAACACAATAACCTGATATTACTTATTGATTTATACACAGACAAAATGCTGAATGGGCAGGTTAAGGTCATTGGGATGGAAAAATACTGTTCTTTTTTCTTAAAAGCATATGTATTTCCACTGAACTTCCCCTTAAATGTAGGAATATCTTTTTTCTTCTGTAACCATGTTATAATCATTGTGTATGTAGGATTTGGAATGGAGGCCACTCTCCTCCTAGTGGTTGGTTATTCCCATACCAAGGCCATTGCAATATCATTCCTAGTTCTTGCAGTGGGATTTAGCGGTTTTGCAATATCAGGTAAAGTTTTTAATTTATATTCTTGTTTTTTTAACATTTTATTCCTTCTTTAGGTTTTTGAAAGCATGTTCCCTAAGTTTCTGTCTGTTTTCTGGAGTAAGGACCCATTCATACTAGCAGTTTAATTACAATGTAAACCGGAAAACTTTGGTTAATGATTACACACTGCTTCGGCAGTCGGGCCCTATGCTGGGCCAAACATCATAGGAAACTAGGAAAGGGCCATCAAATTAAATAAAATGACAAGTTAGTTATTACTGAAACTATTCATATAAAAGATCTGTGCTAGATGATCAGTCCAATAATTTTATCTACAGACAGGCTACTTGGCAATAGCCAAGCAGCATGTTCTGTTCTATAGAGAAGGAAGGGGGAGTGACCAGATGAACCAGATGTGGGAATACAGTATTGGGCACAAAGCTAACTGTGTAAGTAAGCTCTTTCGCCATGGTACTGCATTCTAGGAGTGTGGAAGGAAATTTGTACCTTTTCCAAAAACCTGTAAGATTCTTGTATAATCGACTAAAATTTTCCAACCTGACCGATAAAAATTTGATTAAATCTTCATCCGATAGCAATCACTTTTGGTCAATGGTAAGCAAAAAAAAGGTGATCGCTTTAAAGAATTAGATACACTGATCGACTGAAAAATCAACCCATGTATGGCTACCTCTAGGCTATTACTAGTACAATCAAAATCATTAAAAGCATCCTTGTAATCAGTGCTATTGTTCTCACTGGAGACAGGAGGCTGAATCCTACGTAGGGGCATAACTACCAGGGGAGCATCTGCAGGGGGCTACGGAAGCCAAGGGAGCCCCATCTTCTTATTTTTCCTATGACAAATATAGCCTCCTCCCAGAAATCCTCTGTGGATGATGCATGGATAGGGGCCCCATCAATTTTGCTGGGGGGCCCATTGATTCCTAGTTATGCCACTGATCCTTCAGTACCAACACTACCTCACTAGTTCTCCTTAGTGACTCCTACAGAAGCAGTGATCTGGTCAGTTGAAGGGTGTGCATTCTAATGAGGAGGCATGTATATTAATGAAGCTTACACGCCACCTACACCAGCATGGGTATACAGGGTTTCTAGAAGGATCATTTTCATTATTTGAAATGTAAAAGTTACATCCATTACAGAGTTACAAACGTAAGAGTTACATTTTAGGTTGATTTTTTAGTTTAGTTACCTTTAAATTCCTTTTGTTTTGTGCTCATCGATGTTTAAATGAAATATGTCTACTTCCATACCTCATTTCTTTTTAATAACGCCTTATCTCTGATTCCAAACAAGATATTGTAACACAATGTAATGTCTAATTAACTTGCACCTCATTTTAATTTATTCAGACAGTGTGAGATGTATTCAAAGGGAACATTCTGTTTAATTAACAATCTGCCAGCATCACTGATGATATCTACTTGGATTGTTCCCCTACGTAGTTGTTGTCAGTCTGTGTTTGTTTCTCTTCAAATAGATCAAAATAAAATTCTTCCTCCCATACAAGAATGTAAAAAAAAACCAACCCTACATATCCATATATTTAGATAGAGTATTACCTTTGTGTATTAGGACTAATAACAGGGACTATTGTACAGGGACATATCATCATTTGCAGGTCCCCATATCTGGTAAAATTCTGGGATTCCTGCTGGCCCCTAAAGCAATGGCTATCCAGGCCATAGAGAAATAAGCATTTAATTGGGTTAGGTAGAATCACCCATTTTACAGTGATTATTTTATCTTGAGACTACAAGGCTCACCTTGTACTCGTATCATCATAGCTTTGGGCTGCTGCACTGAATGGTCATTCTATGCCTGGGCAGAAAGACAAATGACATTAAGAATTGATGTTAAATTGTAGATCAATCCTATTCATTTTAAAGTGGAGGACTACTAAGTGTAGCATTTATTTTTAAATGAGAAACAGAGTCAGATCTATTTTCTCAATAAAACTTTACTGCTAGTATGCTTGAATTAACAAAAACCTTATTGAAGAGCCTGTAATGTTACCACTGATTGTACAGTGATCCTCTTGATAGGCATATTGTTTAACTTTACAGGAACTTGTATTTTTGTAAGAAAAGCTCATGGGATGGGTCTAGGGGGTTTAATTTGTTAATTCCTAAAATTAGAAATACCCCTTAGAACATAAAACTCATTGTAAACTTTACTATGAAAAAATTATTAGATCATTTACCTGGTTTTAAATGAATCTGTTCCTTTTCTTTAGGTTTTAATGTTAATCATTTAGACATTGCACCAAGGTATGCAAGTATTCTGATGGGGATATCTAATGGTGTTGGTACCTTGTCAGGGATGGTTTGCCCACTTATTGTTGGTGCTATGACAAGAAATAAGGTAAATGATTTGAAATGCATATATGCCTGTATATAAGATCATTAACATCCTGTGAATGGTGTAAATCTGCATCTTGTTAAAGGTGAGCTGTGGTCTCCATACAAGTGCCATCTATTAAAAAGAGCACACACCTACATTAAAAATGACTACAGGAGCATGCTTCTAGCTACAGTCTATCCAAACTTACAACAGTATAAATTGTGATTTCCTGCTTACACTTTGATTTGTGACATCACCAGCACCATTGCTCTGCAGGTTTGAGCATGCCTTCTTTTTTCCTACTGATGGGACATGGCCTCACCAGATGCATAATAAGCCCCGAAAGCCCTACCCATAAACTTCTTTATCATTCTTAAAGCTAGGCACAAGCCAGAAACAAAATTGGTTCTCTCCCTTAAGGTGGCCATACATACTAATGATAATGGGTAAATCCCGTCAGGGAACAACCAACTGTTCCCGACCAAACAGTGTGACGGCAAATGACTGTTGTCGGCAAATCGGTCAGTCCGGAAAGAAGGAATATATCTGTTGGTTGGTATTGGCTGATCCGATCGTACTGTGTATTGCCGCACAGTCAACCAATCCCCATACAGCATGTGATCTGTCTGCAGATAGAGATAGTGTGGAAATCACATGTATATGACCACCTTTAGTCCAAATAAAGGACAGAGAAGAGTTGCAGGTCTGTTACTAGCTTCAGATCGATTATGGGGGGTTGGGGTTTTTTACACAGCTCATCATGGGTCTGTCACTGAGATTCAGAGAGACAGGGTACACCAGGAAGTGTAAGTTTACAAGCCTATAACTAAGATCCAGAGCTAGAGACATCAACCACTTGTTTGAAAGATATTATAGAGCTCAAGGCATTTGTATGGGGACCAGTTACCCTTTCATATATTGAAAATGAAATGAAACTCTAACTACTACCCCTGCGGGGGGTCATAGAAGGTAAGAGGACTCGCCAGAAATATCCGCGACCAGCTGTTTTTAAACAGCTGATCGTGCGTGTGAAGGACGCATCATCAGCTGTTTAAAACGGCTGATGGTGGACCTCTGGTGAGAGGAGTGGTTCAGGGGCCCGGACTCCGATCTTCCGGGAGGGCCTGGGCCCCTGCAGTAAAGCCCCTGGAGAATTTTTCCTCTGATCACCATTCAAATGAATTAAACAAGGGGGGGAAAAAGATCTTTATTATTATTAACAAGACCAAAAGGACTTGGAGGACCATAAGAATCTGATAGTACTATGTTTAACAGAAGCTAGTTATTTGGGTAATAACAATTTTTACATTTATTTAGCCTGGACAGTGTACAGACAAACCGTAAGGTGTAAGCAACACAGATAAAACAGTTTGTAGACCTGACTATTTTTAAAATAAAGAGCATAATGGAAAACTAAACTTGATAAAGACCTGTTGGTTAAAAAATGTTGTGTGTAGCACAATAAATGCAATGCAAAAAGATGTTTGTGTCTGCTAGTTTTTGAGTTACCTACCTCCACTCTCATGTCCTACATAATGGCAAACTAAACATGGTGGGCAGGGGTATTTCTGGGGGCAGCGTGACTGATGCCACCTCCCTTATTTAAGTGTACCACAGGTTGCCCCACAGCATCTGCAATTTTATTTACTGTATTATACTATATTTACTATATATAATACTATAATTTATTTTGTTTCCTTTCTATTCATCCATTTTAACTAGACACGTGAAGAATGGCAAAATGTGTTCCTCATTGCTGCCATAGTCCATTACAGTGGAGTTATATTCTATGGCATCTTCGCTTCAGGTGAGAAGCAGGAGTGGGCAGATCCAGAGAACCTCAGTGAGGATAAATGTGGAATTATTGACAATGATGAACTTGCAGAGGAAACGGAACTAAACAGCGAAACTTTCACCAGCCCCAATAAAAAGACCAGTTACGGTGCTACAGTTCAGAGTAATGAAGCTCGGAGGAAGGCCTGGAGAAACAAAAAGGAAACAACACAAGACATAGATGAACACAATTCCTTTCAGTATGAAAATGGAAATTTTCATGAAACCTCATAATCCCTGAAAGTATTTTTTCTTGTTTACAACTAACCTGATGTTGGACAATGATGCCGACAATGTAAATGCTACAGAAAAAAGATTTAAGAAAGTATTCGATGAAGCACCAGATAGACCTCTAATCCTTTTGTTATAATGTAAGATGAAGAGTAACTTCAATATCCTGCTGTTTCGTACAGGGAGGATCAACAATCTGAATGCATTCCAGCCTTGTCATATCATTAAATATATGTTTATATATATGTGTGCATTGTATAGATATGCAATCTACACTATGAAACCTTTTAATGCACGCATCAGTTAATCCAGTTATTGTGTCAGTGATGGAGGAAATTATTCACATTTACTATTGCAAATAATAAGAAATGTTTAAGGAAAGGACCCCCCATAATGACAGTCATTTAATATTGATAAAGCCATTCTATTTTCTTATGGGGTTCCTGCTGCCTTATAGGAATCTGGGAGTTGGTGCAAGTACCCATTTTTAGGATTTACCCATTACATCTGCATTAAACACATACTACTAATAGTAATTAGTTTCTAAGCCTGCCTTTGCCTCCCATGTCCCCTAATGCTAATTTTATAACCTTTCCAATTTGTAGCTACAATTCCTTTCGGTGCTGCAGAAGGTGTATAACCCATTCTTTTATTTTGTGTATGTGTGGTACATTGTGCGTGTTGTGTTTCTGATAATTACAGATTGCTGTCCCTGAATAAATTGTTTTGTTTGAACATCATTTGATATGAAATTTCTTTAAATGATCTTTAGAACTGACATTTCTGGGTATTTTCAGTAGGCTCTAGAAAGGAAGGCGCTTTCTAGAATAGGAGAAATGCGTTGAGTGAAAAACAGCATAAACGCATAAAGTACAATGTTTCCTCTAATTTCTTAATGTCTCAGTGCGCAGATATATATCTTTCAATAAGACACAAGATCAAATTTTGTGCACTACATATCATATTTTATGATATGCACTACATACAATATTGTTTCCTCTGTTTTAAAGGACAATTCCACCCTCAAATTAATATCTTTTAGAAAGAATAGCCTCTTTAAAATATGTTGATACATCCTACTTTGTCCTTTGAATTAATTACTTTATGCCTGCTATGCTTCTAGATGCCTCATGCAAACTGAGCAATTTACTGTACTGAGCCTGTACTGAGCCTGGGCATGCTCAGAAGAGGCAGCTAGGGGATTAAAATTCAGTCATTGGCTGTGATGTCAACTGTCAAATCCATAACTGACAGTTGCTAACTGGAAGAACCAGGAAGCAGAAACAGGGGCAACAGGACATTGTGCAGGATTTCAGGCTAGACTTATATTTTTCTGTATTACTGTTTAGGGTTCTGGGGGGTGATTAACCTGTATACAAGTTTTCATTTGATGGCTGACTTGCCCTTTAACCTGTGTGCACAGGTCTGCTAAACTGTGTGCGAGCACAGCTTAGAGGGAATACTCCTAAAGTACCGACTAGCAGGAATTAGATACAAGGGCAGGTTGGTAAGATTGATGAAGTGGCTTTGTCACAAAGAATAGTGTGTGCCCCCACCCCCCCCATACTTGTGTTTCTGTTTGTTTGATATACCTTGCTATTAAAAGAGCCAAAGTTTATAGCATCCATGAGTAGCATTAGACACTAATGGAATCACTTACCTGGGGACGCTGCATAGCCGCAGAGCTCTTTTCAGTTCAGTTCTTAAATTCACGCTAACTGATTTACAATCGGTTAGCGTGACTTTAAGCCTCGATTTATGGCGGCTGCGCGTGTACCAGAAGAGGCACTCGTGCAGCCATCGCAAGCCTATGCGTGGCTGTTTGCATGTATGTATTTAACGGCAGGTGATAGCTGGCATTAAATACTTACCTGTGGTTGAGAGTCACACAGAGTCACCCAGCCTCTGGTATATCCACTACAGGGGATTGGCCAGAGCGCTTGCAGCTTTGGGTGAATCTCCTTGTAGTTGTCTGTAGTACTTATCATTTACTATTTTATTTGTTATTTGTGAAATATAATTACCCTGCTTTCTCTAGTATTGTTTTGGGTGACTTTCAGCACATATATCATAGGACCCTCCAATGTGAATTATTTTAGCAGTTTTGCTGTACACTTCTCTGTATAATTAAGGAGACAATGTAAACAGAAACAAGGGTAAGGGAATATTTCCACTAAAGGTCTAAAAATGTTCTTGAGGACCAATCTAATATAGAGTACATTATATGTTAGGCTAAAACAATAGAAAACATTTTCAAAATAAATGTACTTTTTGGCTTTTATACATTCCTAGCATATTTACTAATGACATTTCAAATTACCTTTTCTTGCTAATATGTGATATATATATATATATATATATATATATATATATATATATATATATATATATATATTGTTGTAATAAAATAAAAACCCTTTAGTAAATCAATATAATGACTGCTCTTTTCTTCTGTAAAGGGGAACTGTGGTCCATCATTTTGTATGTGTCTTATGGAGGCAGGCATTGATGATAATCAATCAAGATAATCACACCGCCTCTTGGGTTTAGGGTTGGCGCGTGTTCACTGCTGTCTTTACTGCTGAGAAATTCTAATTAACATACCAGAAATGCAAAATAAACAATTACCCAGAAGTCTCTTTTACCCTTATTTGCATAATGAGCAAGGAGTTGTGGGGAAAATTCTCCCTAACTGGCTCCTTGTAATTCTTATTTTTCAAAGCCCAGAATGCACAGATGTTAGAACTACTACCGTGCCATGACTTTCCTTTTCATAGAATGTATTTGACCACAAAAAAACAAAATCAGATTTCTGGCTCAGTAATTAAAAATGGTAATAAATAAAGATTTTTTTAATAGGGCCTGCTCAAAAATAAAAAAACTACCCAGCATTCCACTGTAAGGGGCTTTCAAATAGTCAGTGGGTGAAATGAAATCCCTTTACCTATGTTTTGTTTCAGAGCCTTAGCAGTTCTGTTTTAATACATCACCAAATAATGAGAATTTAAAGGTGGGCATACATGGTCCAATATTCTTCCAATTGGATTTGCGATCATCCAAAACAATCGTAAATCTGATCGTAAGAACCGATGGAATATCCCCACCTTGCACCGGCGATCTTCCGTAGATTTCAGCTTGAAATCTATGGAAGGTCTAGTTCTGGTAGATAGAGTCGATGGAAAATTTTCCATCTTGCCCGATCAGTTTTTTACCAGGAAAAGTGTCTTTGCTAATCCAATCAATTTGATCGAATCGATCGGACTATCGATGCCATGTATGCTTACCTTAACATTTACCATGGCTGAAGGTAGTTCAATGAACCTACCCAGCCAGGTGAATGCTAAACTAACAGCTAACTGTTGTAGACTTTGTCTAAATACAAGACAACAACTTGTCAGTGTCGCTGCTAAGCCAACACTAAGCTGCAATTCAGATCTATTGCAATTTATAGTGTCTCCCAAATCGCACCTTTAAAATCTAATGGATAAATCTGATTGGTCCAATACCCAAGATCCAATTAGATTCAAGATTTAAATTGGACCAATCAGATTTTAAAGGTGAAACTTAGATCCTCATTGTTTGGTGATAAGTATTAAAACAGCACTGCTGCTGGGTAGTTATCTGTTTGTTATTTTGGGGCAGGCCCTATCAAAAAATCTTTATCTTACCTTTTAGAATTATTGAGCAAGAAGTCTGATTGTTTTTTTCTGGTCAAATTCCTTGCAACAATTTCTAACAGTAATGGCATGGTAATAGTTCTAACAGTGAATACAGCAGTGAGCATGCTCCAACCCTAAACCCAGGTGGCAGTGCAGATGATCTTGTGATCAATGGCTGACTCTATAAGACACATACAAAATAAAGGACCACAGTTCTCCTTTTAAAGGAACACTAAACTGACTATAAGCACATCAAAACTGTTTCTATTTTTCACAGGGATGTGAGAACGCTTATTCCCAACTCCCTGTGAATTATGGAACGCCCGGGAACACTGCATTAATATTATTTCAGAAAGAATCTGATTGGTATACTAACCAATTGGTTTGTTCCCCAGACCATTTCCGAGGTCCCAGAGTCATTTACAGTAAGTTACTGTATCTTTTTTAATTTTTTTTTTTTTTTTGCAAAATTTACGAAAATTCTTTTGGAAATATATTTGGAAATATTAGAACGCAGCTCGAAAATAGAATGCGGAAGCTCAAAAAACAGTGCGATCAAGAGGAAAGTTATGTTTTTATGGATATACTAGACATTAAGCCCACTACAATAACAGGCGCTAGAAGCACGAGTGCCCCCTTATGTGTCCCAAGCCATAGTCCTCCTCCATGTCCCAAGGCCAGAGTACCCTCTTAGTGTCCCAAGGCCAGAGTACCCCCTCTGTCCAAGGCCAGGGGCCCTCTCTGTCCCAAATCCAGAGGCCCCCCTCTGTCCCAAATCCAGAGGCCCCCCTCTGTCCCAAATCCAGCCCCCCCTCTTTCCCAAATCCAGGGCTCCCCCTCTGTACCAATCCAAGGCCCCCCCCTCTGTACCAAATCCAGGCCCCCCCTCGTCCCAAATCCAGGGGGCCCCCTCTGTCCCAAATCCAGGGGCCCCTGTCCCAAGCAACCTTACCTGCAGTCTGTTAATTGCTGTCTCCCTCCGTGTGTTCCTGTGTTTCTTCCTCTATGTGGTGAGTCAATGGGAATTGCAGACACTCCCCTCTAGTGGTGAGTCAATAGAATGCGAGACTCTCCCTCAGTGGTGAGTCAATGGGAACTGCAGAGATGTATGTGTTCTCCAACCATTTCCCAGGTCCCAGAGCCATATACAGTAAGTAACCATTGCTATTTTACCTTTTATTTAGGCGAGATCTGTGCATATTTTTTTCCCCATTGACTATTATGGGTAATTCCCTGAATTTTTCGAATTTTTAGCAGTTTCCCACTTTTACTCTCCACACAGACCATTATCTTTGAAGGATCTTTACTCTCCACCACAGACCATTTATCTTTAGGAAGGATCTTACTCTCCACCACAGACCTTTATCTTTAGGATGGATGTTTCTCCAAACAACCTAATCCACCAAATACTTCTGTGATAGCTGTGTATAAGCTACGTAACACACTTAGTCATCCATTATGCTTTACAGTTTTGCTTGTGCTCCATTTGCACCAGGAATACCGAACCTCTTACTAATTTGTCTTTCTTTCTAATCTACAATCAAAGGCTCTAATGCACAAATAAAAGAACTGGTGACATGGGACAACCTTGTCGTACACCAGACTGACTGGGAAGATCTACTTTTATGTCCATTTATTAATATAACATTATTAGAATTCCAATACAACATTTGAATTAAATTGATACATTTTCTCAGGAAATCCAATTTGCCCAGTACTGCAAAAGATAATCATGTGCTACAGAATCCAAATCAGAATCTATACTAATTAGGACAGCAGGAATGTTCCTCTCTATATATGACAAGGAGTCTCTTTAAAGAGCTACCAGACACTGCACGTTTGATCTTCATGTATCACTGAAATAATTTATTTAATTCTATTAGCCAACATTTTATCCATTATTATCATCTGAATTAAAGGGTAGGTCCACCCAAAATAACTTTTTATATGTTCTCTTATATAATAGCACCAACCTCAAACGCCATGTTCATTTTTCTCAAAATCATTTGCTTTGCCTGATATTTAATGAGATATATATCAGGCGTCACTTCCTCTCCACTTCACTTATGTGACCCCGAGCTGCAGCTTAGAAAAAAAAAAAAAATTCTTGCCTGTGTTTGTGTGTGTCTCTCTCTCTCTATCTCTCTCTCTGGGCTGGCTGGCTGCAGCTGTTGATCCTGGATTTCTTCATACACATAACTTTACAGCTGTGATTGGTTGAGAGGGAAAATCCAGGGATCCAGGGGTCAGACCATTACGATGCACTTCCTCTGTTCTCACTGCTGGATGCTAACAGACATGCTCAAGACCATGAAAAGAACAGAGGCAAGTAATGTAACCTGTCTCTGTTCATCGCTGTATTGGTCCATGCTGCAGATTAAGCCAGCTACAAGGTCTGTAACTTTTGAACCACTGTACCGATTTACATGCTGTAAAGTTTGTTTTGAGCACTTATTTGGGCCAAATAATATAAAAAGTTAGTTTTGGGGTGGACTCCCTTTAGTAGTGTAATAGGTCTCCAATTTTTGAAATTTATTCTTTCCCCCTTTTTGTATATCAGGGTCACCAGACCACAGTGTTTCCACCAGAAGGACAGGGTTTCCCTGTGTCAATACATTCTTGCACCAAGGCTAAAAAGTCATCCCAGTAAGAAACATAAAAATTCATATGGCAACAATCAACCCCTGCAGGGAGATTCACCAGAGTCGAAAATGCTCTGTGCAAATTTCCCATCTGGGATTTACCAGAAGCTGTGCGGCTCTGGGTGAATCTCACCTGCATTTTGTTTAATGCCAGCTATATACTTACGCTCAAAGACCCCTCTGGTAAATCACTTTGCTCCGGCTGCGCGAGTGCCTCTTCCGGGACTCACGCAGCTGCCGCAAAGCGAGACTTAACGTCGCGCTAACCGATCATAAATCGGTTATCCCGACGTTAAGGAGAGAAAGGAGCGCTGCGCGGCTGCATCGCTCCTCTGTGAATTCTCCTGCTGGAGTCTTATTTTGGGGCAACTGTCAATTACCTCTTTAATCTCTTGTATATTGATGTCTCTAACCAACCCTTCCTGGTCTAGCTACACAAGAATCCACACTCTCCAAAAATATTCCTTAAAGGGACACTATACTGAAAAAAATACTTTGCCTCATCTTAATCTATAATGAATACATGTAAGTAGCACTTACTCTGATTTGCATGTATTGCTGCATGCCTACAATCCAGCACACATTTTGTTTAAGAGCAGTGTCCCTCTCCTCTCTTTTAACCACTCCCACTCCATTCCATCCTACTGACTTTTTCCCCCACAAACCAACTGTCAAGCCTGCCACACAGCATACAGCATTCCAACTGTCAAAAACTCTGTCACCATTCCAGCTACAGTAAAACTACTCACAGAAGATAACAAAAAAATTATACAGTGGTGGTTGAGAAGAATTATAGTTTCCAGTTATGGTCAATTTAAAATAACCTATTTTTCGGTATAGATACCTTTTAAAATCAAGGTTGGTTTTCACTATATAATTCTTTATAAAAATCTCTCTCAATGTCCATCATATCATTACTGGTAATTGAAATATACTGAACTCCTTCTCTAGTTAACACTGTCATACAGGTTTTATTATAAGACTTAAGAAAAACAGTGTATATTTTCGCCCTTCTTCAATACTGAACCTACTATTAAAATAATTATTTTGCATATTTTGGCAATTTTCCCTTTTATTTTTTCCTTAAAGGTAACTGTGGTCTCCAATTCTTCCAAACTAGTATGGGTTATATAAAAAGCTTTCCTTCTTACCTTCAAAATAAAACACTAAATCACAACTCTAGATAAAAAAGTTATTGCTCGAGAAGTTCAGCAATATTACTTCCTGCTTAAACAATTCCTGTTTTTAGCCATGTGCCAGCTTGTAGTCATGTGACCAGCCCCTGCCTGCATTAATAGGCTCCTCTTTTCAACTGTCAATTCCCCCCCGTACTTCCTGATTTCCCCAGCATTAGTCTTACTGAGCATGCTTCTCAGCCGGGCGAGTGGCGGACTGGTAAGTTGATGTCACTAAAGCTATTGGAAGCAGGAAGTTTGAACAGTCATCCCATATCATTTCTCACAGGCTAAAGCCAAGATGTGATTGTTGGCTCATTATAAAGGAAATACGCAGGCTTTCATTTAATCCTAACTTGTTTGCTGACCACGTTGCCCTTTAAGAGAAGACACAGCATCTCAGTCTGTACACCCAGTTCTTTTATTGGTAAACAAATTGTATTTTTGTATGCAGTTCTTATATTGTCTCCTTCTCTCTTTTGCACAGAGACAAGCCTGTCTACAAAAGAAAATTTTAACCTTCCTTTTAACAAAACACCATCAGCTTCTTAAAGATGGGGAAAACCTTTTCTTCATTTGAAGTTTCTTAAAGCACCTGAATGAATTTAAAACGGTCTCTTTAGCTAACAAAGAAATATTGAGTTTCCAAGAACTTTCCCTCTAATTAGATTTCCATTAAACTCTAAATGATACAAGACTTTATGTTCTGAGAAAACATTGCCTTTAAGAACCATTTCCTTAGGAATAAGAATCTTGGACCAAAAATAAAACTCAATCCTAGAACTAACATTTCCATCAGACCTGGTATACCAGTATATAACGGATACACTTCTTTCCATACATCTTGCAAAGCAGCATCAGTTACAATTTATTTTAACCATGATGCTTTATCTAATTTAATACATTCATGTTTTTTTCTTTTTCTTCCTTCCCTGTAGTTGATTTAAATCTCCCAAGTAATAGAGGCAACACTTCCGTAAGGAAGAAATTTCTTCGGGTTAACGTGGGTTTTAGACGGATTTGGGCCATTTTGAATCTCCCTGTAAATGTTTTTAACGATCATTAAAATGATCGTTAAGCTACGATAATAATCTTAAATCTATGACCGCGATAATAGATTTATGATCTCTGTAGAACACCATTGTGGTCGTTTATTACAACATGTGTTCTACGACAGCGTAATCCAGTGGCTAATCTGCTGGATAACACATGATATAGTGGACCATCAGAGTCGACCGCTATGGATTTAAATCTTTACGAACACACAGACCTAATGCCTATGATTAAGAGTGAGGATATCGCTCGAAGCGTGTCAGCGTTTCAGTGTCTGCCTTTTAGATGTTACAATAAAGCATATGTTTTAACTGATTAAAGGACTTGGTAGTTCCTCCCCGGCGGTGAGCAGAGAGCCTCTCGGAATTTTCCGTTACGTGATGTTCTATGACCGAGCATTCGTAAATGAATGAAACGTTCCCCTGTAAATGTATTACAATTATGGCACTCGTATTTATTGATAACGCACCATGTACATATATGTGATATTTAGATGACAAAACGCTAGGTGTCTGCCTCAAAAACAAAAACGCACCGAATAATGCTAAGAAAATATTACATGCCACTCGTGTGAAACCAGACAGATGTCAAGCTGGCCTAGGGAGGAAAAATTATAGACCCGGCCCTGTTTTAACGCTGTTTTGTGAGCTTATAGCTAACTGGCAACAGCAGCAGAGGTGGATGATTCTGCCGGCGAGGGATTGCTTCTTTTATAATGAAATGATTTGGGGAGATTATGACTAAATATAGATTTTTATTTTGAGGTAGGATTGCCCTTTCTTGAGTCTTGTAAATACAATGTATGCAGGTCAGAACTCCAAACATCATAAATTATGTTTGTATGATTAAAAGTTCTTGCATACAGTGATGCAGTTTATCATCATCATGATATAAAACCATATTATTTTCAATGTCCTTTCTGTCTGAGTCATAATAATGAATTGTGTAACAAGCCCCACTCCCCAAAATCAATATATTCCCTTTCCTTCCCTCTGCCTATTGACACCTTAAGGAGAGAAACATTTTTCTTATCAGGCTTTGTGGCTAGCTTTAAAAATTAAAATGTTTGGGGCTTATGATGCAGATGATGATGCTGGGACATGCTCAAACCTGAGACTAGTGGTGCTGGTGATGTCACCATTTGTACTGCTGTAACTTGTGATAGACTGCAGCTAAAAGCATGATCCTGAAGTCATTTGAAGTCATACTTTACTGATCTGATGTACAAATACAGAGAAGCTCTACAGATCTCTAATAAAAACATATGTGTATTTATAATAATACTTCTTTAGTTCCATGTAAGTTATCTTATGGTTAATAATAACATCACCAAGGTGATATATACAATAAGGATTTATTGTATGGAGTAGTTCAAATTATGCTTCTACTAGTTTGTGAGTAAGCGAACAGTTGTGCAACATTAACAAGCTTAGTTGGTTAACTCTTTACAATACTGATTAACCCTTTATATACTGGATTCAACACCCTTTAAGGAAACTTTAGGTCTTTACTAATATAAATGTAGACCAATAGGGTTATTCAATAAAAGTTCTTATCGTTAAAAATGGTGCTAATTTGATTGGTTGGGGCGAATTACACCATTTTTAACGAACTTTTAGTAAATAACCCTGCAAATGTTTTACTTTTTCGTGGATTGACAAAAAAATGTCAGCAAATTTTATGCTGCTTTGTCTTTTTATTGCAAGAAATATAACATATTATATATACTACATGCACATGCAGTGAACACTTGATCAAGGCCTTGCGTCCGAAACGTTGTGTGCTGTATTTATGCACTAATAAATTGGGATCACCAATTTGTGAATACAAAAAAGAGTGGACACCTAGTAGGTACCCTGTGTGTGCACTATTATGCAGGAGGAATCACAATTGGTTTCCACCTCTGCTGGGACAACATACTTAAAATAAAAATGGTACGTATAGACCTATAATTGCATAGCATCTCAAATCTAATAGCTGCAGACCACCAGTGAATGAAGAAATTGCTAAGGGCACACTTTCCCTTTACTTTAATTTATGCATTAAAGGTAGTTAAATGGCCTATGTTCTTTTTAAAACCCTTTACTGGCCAACTCTCTCTAATGTATTCCTGTTTCATTTGCACTCATCCACATCTCTTCATGCAGGTGTCTCACGATATATAAAAGTTGAATGATACGTTGGATTTTAATCAAATAATCTTTTATATCATGCACGTTTTGCTACCTTCACACTGTTAAAGCATCATACTGTATAAACCAATAGAGATACTGTATCTACTAAACCCAGACCAATGTCACACTTAGCACACCAATGTTAAATGTGTCTATATTTCAAGCTAAATAATTCATGTTTACTTATTTCCGCGCAAAGTTTAATGATGCCCGATGAATGTTGCAAAGGTTTTATTTATTCTTTGTATATTAATATTACTTTACATTGAATCGCTGGAGACACAATGAGCAATATCTTGTAAATAAGTAAACCTCAATACAACTGACAATAATAAAGAAGCAGTATACTTTGTTCTTAATTTGGCTATTTGGCTGTGATTTTTATAGCTTTGGTGCATCACCTTATACACAGCTTCAGTAAGAATTATATGACCCTTACACGAGTGCGGTGCTTTAGAACATGCCACCTGACAGTACTTAGAGTTACAAAGTCTGTTATCCAATAACTCCCCAAGTCCATCTAAATTGAGTCAACGCCCATTATCAATTCTATTTAGTATATAATTAACATTATTGCTTTTCTGCTTCAATGTGTCGTTTGTATTTATCAATATTGTTTCAGGTCTGCAGAATACTTTCACATATGCACAAGCTACAATGAAGATATGGGAACGAACCTGGAATAAACTCATTGGATATGCAGGCCCCCCAGCGTCCCATATTCAGCAGGAAAGTCTTGTGTAGGACTCTGCACCTCCAAGATTTGACTAAGTTGCTGAATGGGGCGTACCGAAAGGCGTGAACAGCTGATCATGCGCATGTTTCCTTCATACGCACAATCAGCTGTTTAAAAACGTCTGGTGTCTGTACAGATTATGCTAATTTTGTGCCCCAACCAATCAGATGTTAGCTTTAATGTAAATAAGATCTGATTGGTTGGGGCAAATTAGCACCATTCTTAACAATAAGAACTTTTATTGAATCTCCCTGCTTATGTTTAAAATGGTGCTAATTTTGCCCCAACCAATCAGATTTATTTAACATTTGAAAGCTAACATCTGATTGTTGGGGAAAAATTAGCACAATTTTTAAACAATAAGAACTTTTATTACATCTCTCTGCATGTGTTTTAGAATATAACAGGGAGATTCACCCAGAGGCGCAAGGCTCTCTGGGCAAATCTCCCGTTACGGATTTACCAGAGGCTGCGCGACCCTTGGTGAATCTCACCCGCATGTAAGTGTTTAACTTCAGCTATCAGCTGGCATTAAATACTTATATGCAAACAGCCGCACATCCTCTGGTAAATAGGCTTGCGATGGCTGAATTAGTGCCTCTTTCGGTACTCGCACACAACCCAAAACCGAGCCTACGTTGCGCTAACCATCATAAATCATGAAAATTAGGTTAATTAGCCCACAAATGTAGATGTTAAGGCGGAATCTAGCACCGTTAGGATGCCATAAATCTTGGGAAACATTAGATTCCCATCCGTCATACTGTGCACAGTTGTTGTTTAATAAAATTAGAAAATCATTTGTGTTATCTACCAAGCAGTGGCCAGTTTAAGGCACGTTTGATAAGATTACTACAAGCTGGCAATAAAATCGAAAGATATGTAGAAAATGATAATGCAAGTTTTTACTTATCGAGTAGAGTTACTGTTATGTTACTTGCAGATATTTAATTGTCCAAATACGTAAAAATATTGCTACAGATATCAGATTCAAACAACATATTGGTTGTCTAGGAAATAATATTTCAATGCAATCTGTTTTAGTATAGAGATTCTCACATCGCCCCATCTGTAATCCCCTATTTTTATTACCCTGAACATAGGCACATTTTTACCATTATTGCCTTACTAGTGCACTTTAGTGCTACAGATCAATATATCCTCTACACTATCCCAAAGAAACTTGCAGTCCATGGTAAATTTAATACACATAAATCAGTACCCTGTGTAGCACAGAAGACTGATTGTTTTACTATATAAAGAAAAAGCATTTGATAAGGTATATGAATCCAACAGAACCTAAAGGAGAACTACAGTCTCCAGATATCATTGTCCCAATTCACATTCACAAACATACATCAAGATGTGTCTCACCTCTCCCTTTGCTGTGGCTGCTGGGTGATTTATGTAATTAATCTGTGGGAACTAGGGGTCAGCTCCCACAATCCACCTTAGCTGGTAAACCCAACTAAATGTTCGCAGTACATGGACAGGCTCTGTAGGGCTCAACAGATCAAAACAAGAAGTTGCAGTCTTGCTTTCTAGAAGCAGACAGTAATTTTATAACAGTACAGAGATCCTCCTTCTCCCTGGCACAGAACAGGGATTTATTTTGGTCAAACGTATTCAATGCTGCTGCCTTACAATGATATAATCTTTTACTTTTTATACAAAAAGAAAAGTAATCTTTGCAGTGTGTTTCTTAGCTACCCATGTATGTAAGAAACAGAACATTTCACTTCAGTAAAAATAAAAATAAGTCTTGGGATTTGAAGACCGGCAACTTCATGTATTCTGTCTTTTTAAAGAGATTCTATGTGGATATCTAATAAATGTAAAAACGTTTTTGTAGGAACGTAATGAAACAAACAAAATAAAAAAAGGAAGTCAAGAGAATTGAACCTGTGAGCTTCTGGGCTGTTTGGTTCTAAATTATACACTCTACCAAATTAACCCTACAATGCAGATGCATGGAATCCTGGTACATTTAAAGATTTATCTTTTGCTAGGAACAGAATAATAATAATTTAATATTGTCAGTAAAATGAGCTGAATATGTTTTATTGCCCCAGGGAAGCTGTATGTAATTTATCTGGCTGGTAAATAAACTGCATGCAACAAGCAGCTTTCAAATTCTTCAGGGACTTCCATATTGATGGAGACAATCTGTATAGAAAATCCTCTGTGAATATTGGGGTCAGGGGGCATGGCTCTTTGATAACTACATGGGCTGTGGTTTGTACTTGCAACAACAGGGAAGCCTTCTTAGTTACACAATCTATTTCTTACATGTACTTAATGTGACTTATTATAGAAGAGTCTTACAACAAATAGGGTGTTCGGGGAGAAAAGCTTTCATGTTAAGGAGTAAAAAAAAATGTAAGTTTATTTTTCCTTTAATTTTGTTATTTTTTTTCTGCTAATTTCATGATCTCAGAATGTACTGTAGCAAACCAGGCAAATCCACAGGTAACTCATATTACAGGAACATAATGATTTGAGGCTTGAGTACTCAGATCAGGCATGTCAAACTTGTGGCCCTGCACATGTTTGAAAATGACAACTCCCAGCATTCCCTGTTTGCAGTATGTAACCAGGGAATGCTGGGAGTTGTAGTTTTCAAACATTTGGAGGGCAGTGGTTTGGCACCTGTGATCTAGATGGTATGTGCATACTCAAAGACTAATAGGAAGGGTTGTTAGAAAACAGAAAGGTGGTAGGTTCCTGGCAGAAATTTAGCATAGGTCATTATTTTTAATTGTGCTATGCACCCCTTATATTACAGGTGCCCAACTAAGTCAGTTATTCCTGCTTCTCACAGGCAATATACTCACAGAACTATAGTTAAATTATGCAACTACACCCTCCAATCCAGTAAAAGCGTGTTCCCGGTCATCCCTCCTATCTGCATATGGGCACCCATGGTAAAGATTATGGCAGAAACTGTAAGAGGTATGGGCTTTTGTAAGGTAGGGCTCTGTATTCTGCAGGATTTAACTATTGATTGCACCAATGCCTAAAGTCAATTGGTGACTATATGTTTAATGATGCACTAACTGTTCTGAAAAATCTCCATCCCACCAACTCACACAAAATTTTAACTATTTATGGTACACTCGTATTTTTTAAGCCAATACAGTGCAGAGCAAGCACAGCACAACATTTCGCCCAAGGCCTTTCTCAAGCACAGTGAGGTGTTTGCTCCGCACTGTATTGGCTTAATAAATATGGGATCACCCTTCAAATTTTGATTGGGGTTCCGTATCATTTGTTCGTGAATATTGCTTTACACCAGCTAGGAGATGGCTGTTTTGACCAATACCACTTACATGGCTCTACATTTATTGTATGTTGCCTGCATAACATATTAACAGTCGTTTCAGTTGATAATTATGTAATGCAATGACAATTGAGAAATCTGTAAACAGATGAAGCTGTGCACCGTATCTCCTCCCTGTCATTTAGCCTGGGAGAACATATTTTCTGAAATTTCAGGTCTGTTTATTTAAGGTAAAGAAGAGGTTAATGATTAATCTACCTTTCTGCTAAACCCCAGTGAGCCATTCCCATAGCACAACATCCTGCTGCTAAAACTGACTGTTTGATTTCATCTTTGATCGCATGAAAATCCACCAGCCTTCCTGGAAAAGGAAATCTTGGTAAGTTACAGGAAGCATGTTCTGACTTAAATCATTTTAGGAAGTAAAGAAGACCATTACATAATAGCCCGTGTTTAATCAAAACACATTGGCCTTGATTATTTTATTTGTGTATTTGCATGTTACGCTAGGTACAACACACACCCATTAGTATCGTTTAGAATGATCGCTAGACAAAACAGCATTTTATCTAATGATCTCTGTACAGACTGGCGGATTGGCAGTATTAATAAACAAATAGATTATTCTCTCATTCCTCCTAATTTGTCTGGATGAAAAGCCTTTGCGGTAGAAAGACTGGAATTTAATATCATCTTACATTCTTTATTTGTGGCTTTCAGAGAAGAGAATGTATAGAGAGATGGGAACAGAGAGCGAGATAAAGAAACAGTTTTGGGTACCAACTTTCTTCTTATATCATGAATATCTTGTCAACGATTTAACCCATTCTAATCAATATTTGTAAGTTTTCTAACAGTTATTTTTATCACAAGGTTTGATCCTAAATACATTTTCTTTGGGATGTCTCCTTTATGTGTTTCCTTGTCCTAGCAATGGAGACTGTTATCCTCTTCATTTCTTCATTGCTCATTGCACCCATGTGATATGAAAGCACTGGCAATATATCATTGCCGGCTGTTGTGATAGTTACTGATGCCTGTTCACACATTAATGATATTTTAGCTCAAAAAACTGAATATGGTTACATGCCCAACATATTTAATTGTCTTTATTGTATCTCTACCAAGAGAGGTAAAGGCTGGAAAAGTCTTGATAGGTCTGATGTGAAGTAACCTTACATGACTTGACAATATCTGGTGATCTAATTTGAATAGAAACTATGGGCGCTCGTTCAGGGATTGTTGCCCGATCCGCCAGGCGGATCTACGGATGAGCGGCCATTTTGATCGATAAAGTGCCCATATACGGGTCGATTATCGCCCCGAAACAGCCGTTCGTACACATTGTGCGTCACGGGTTGGCACCCACGATCGCACACGTGTACGAACCTTTAGCTTTAGAGAAAGCAATAATGATGACATATTGTTCTTTTAGGGAAAGAGGGATAAACAGCTTCAGGAAAGGTTAAAGAGGCACCAAAATATTTGTTCAGTGTATTGGGAGAAGTTATATTAGGTTTATCAGGAACACATGTGATTCATTATCTGATATTCCATTTGCACATTCTGATCTGATCAGAGTTGTCCAATTACAATTAATAAGGAGCTTAGTGCTTCCATTTATAGTATTGGGATTGAAATGTGACAATAGCAGTTTATAGAGGGATCTGCGTTGCCCAAAATAATGAGCTGTTTCTAGAAGATAAAAACCAATAGGAAATCTGGGGTATGTGTTTGCTATTTTTGGATGTTGGGTTTGCATTGCACTTTTGGGAATCTGTGATTGGTGTCAATTTTGGCCCCTCCAACTAGTTTGTATTGCTCCTTTGTCCTAAAAAATAGGTTAACCATCGGTCACACAGAACCAATCAGTTACCCCATTTTTTTATAACAAAATACTAACAGGGAGATTCAATAAAATTCTTATTGTTTAAATGGTGCTAATATAGCCCCAACCAATCAGATCTTATTTAACATTTGAAAGCTAACATCTGATTGGTTGGGGCAAATTAGCACCATTTTAAACGATAAGAACTTTTATTGAATAACCCTGTAATTTCATAAAAGTACTGAAGTTTGACAGCTCCTACAATTTTCCCCTTCATGATTGGTCCTTTGAACAGAGTTGTACAGGACCCTATGTGTGTAATCTTTAGCCACCTTATAAAATCGCACACAGTGATATCCCCTGTGGCTAATACTATTTTCTGTTTAACTGTACATGGGTGCAGGATAAAGCAGATGTAATGAAACCAAGCCGGATTCACCAGGGCCATCGATGATATGTAAACCCTAATGCTGGATAGATATCAAACAGATATTAGGATGGTTCAATGTTCGATCATTGACTTGATCTAATATTTATTACAGCATTAGCTCCCAATGTTCAGGAGGTATTTCAGTATTTGGTCTGCCATACATGGTTAGATTTATTTTTTTATCACTGTCAAAATTGGAATCACCCCAATTTGCTGAAATTGCCAGGTCGATTTTGAATAGTTTATCGATCACACGTCTGATTGGCCATGTTGAGATTTTATGGGGGTTACAGGCAGTGGCTGGGGCAGCAGTGGCTGCATACCTTCTACTTCACGTGCAGCATAGTGAATGCCAGAATGATTCAGATCAGATATCTGCTCAATTAAAAATCAATGGGTATGAAGTGTTTGTAGTAGTAGAAGGGGCGAGTGTAAAATGCTTTTATTTTCCATTACCTAACTCTGCCATTGAAAGTCATATGGATTTGGTCTGATAGTGGAGACAGATCATTTATTAGTCCAAATGAGTGTTTGGTACCAATCCAATGGTAACGCTGCTTCTACCTTCTTCTGCTCCATGCCCAGCAGCCAGGAGTCACCAAAATATACTTTTTCTCAAGCTGCTAATTGCATGTCACAATTAATAAAAAAAATTGTTGCAGACACTATCACGCTTGTTTTCCCTTCCAACAACGTATATATTTTGGTGACGATCAGCTATCCCCTTATACTGCGGTTACCCAATAAAATAGAAATCAGAGCATTTCTAGAAGGGAATAAGCAGTTCTACTTTGAATTACTCTGAAATAGAGATGGACTAGAACTCGAACCCAAGTTCCAGCCGAACTAATTCAACAATTCGGACTTCTCGAACTATCCCGGACCCGGATTTCGATATTTTCGGACGTTCGATAAATATCGAATGGTCAACCGTTCGAATATGCGAGTAAATGCCTATTATACCTATATGCGAGCATCGAATCCGCAAGTAAAATGTCCATGCTATCTAGGCCGTGCATCGAATCCGCGAGTAAAGTGTCCATTAAAACCTATACGCGAGCATCGAATCCGCAAGTAAAATGTACATGATACCTAGAGGCGAACATTGAATCCACGAGTAAAGTGTCCATTAAAGCCTATAGCGCGAGTTAGAGTAAAATTGATTTTTCTAATGTCCTGGATATTCGAACATGTTTCCCAGACCATTTCCCATTGTTTTCATTAGCTTTTCGAACTATTTGACTCCCTTGACTTTAATAGGTTGTTTTCGAACTTTCCATATAGTTCCAAAGTTCGAAAACGACTGAACTTTCGAAAGTTCGGCCATCTAAAAAAAACTAAAAATGATAATTCGGTGCAGTTCTGCCAGGTGTGATTTTTGTCTTTCATTGTTCACCTGATATAAAAACCGTAAGACTGAGGCCCCGTGGTCTGGACGTTAAACCACGTGTGAAACCACATGCAATTTTAATGCGTGTTACTGTCCGTTTACACTGTGATTTTTGCCGTTAAAGGGAAAAAATGGTGAGCGCATGTGCTCCGAATACAAGAAGCAGCAAATGCACCCACGTTGACATGCACAGCATGCATTTCTCGCAAGCAAAAAACCCAGCAAAACGCAATTGCAAGCACATGAGAAACACTAGTGTGGCCTAGTCTAAAACCCCAACGTGCAATTATTCCTCTTTACTTTTTCTATTTGTAAACAAATCTAATATTTTTAAAAAATGGTCCCAGTGAATTCTTACAGATAAACTATTTTGTATTTATTAATATTAATTAAACATTAATTCACTATTGGTTGTTAGTCAGTAGGGACTAAATGAGGACTGGATTATACTGTATTCAAAGGGTCCATAACCATCTAAACCCTTGGCACATTAAACTAGAATCCAAATCTCAGTAATATTATGGAAATGTTCCTAGAATTTTGAAATAGATCTGAACACAAATCAAATGAATGATGGTCAATATTTTATTTTTTTTTAACCTTTACCAGAACCTATTTTACTGTATGTACATACATGTACTTGTATGTACATGTATTATGTATGTACATTTCAAAGTAATCAATGAATGTTCGCATGTTAAGCAGGGTTGCCCCTTTCCTCTCCTACTTCCTCCTAAAGACAGAACTCCCTTTATTTAAAACCACTCCCTAGAATGCCTAAATATTTCCGTTGGAATGAAAGACAAAAGGACCTCTGGGCAATTTATTCCCTTAGGTTTACACTTTCTGTACATTTAAGGTCTGTACACACTCAATCTGTGAGCGAGGGGGCCGTTCGTTGATCCGTATTGCCGGATCGATGACGCCGCCGACGACGCATAACGGAGGCTCGGAACAGCGTCGGCGCTGTAGCGCTCGGCCGTCGGGGGGGGCGTCCTCGCTCACAGATTGAGCGTGTGTACAACCTTTAGTTTGATTCATTTTGATTCCATTATTGAAATCAGACAATACAACCTATGATTGATCCAGAGCTGGACTGGGAATTTCTTACTGGTTTAGTGTTTTTGCTGTTATCAGGTAACTGCTACTGTCTTTTACTTCTTAGGGTCATATGCAGGTGCAGTCATTGCCATGCCATTGGCAGGGATATTGGTACAATATCTAGGCTGGTCCTCTGTGTTTATATTATGGTAAGCAAGTTTTTTTTTGTGCTGTTAATTAACTCATTTGTGAGTGTTAAAGAACATACATTTTCTTGTGGCTGAAGTACAATACTGTTCTGGACAGGAATTTCGGCAGGCTGGTACGTGTTCTGGCTGTTGCATGCTACAGAAAGTCCAGCTGCTCATCCGTCTATTACATTTGAAGAAAGAACTTACATAGAGACAAGTATAGGAGAGGGAACCTGTTTTGTTACCACCGGTGTAAGTGTATTAAATCCAGCCTACCCCTCATTTCTCATCTTTAACAAACCTCAGGTGGCTTTGAGGACTGTATTTCTCGACTGTGTACTATGTAGATTTCTGTAGATTCACAGTATATAAGCAATATGAATATCCGCAAACAAACGTCTAAACTAATGATGTCACTGATTTATAGCAAAGAATAAGTGGCTCTGATATACCCAATCTCCCTGTGATATAGGTTTTCTTTCTGCCTTCTGCTACTGCTAATATGCTCAAAGAATCACATAGTGATATATCCAGTAGATTAGGCATTTTTGATCCTGTTTTAATATCCAATGGTGTATATGTTCTGCATTGCCATGCAACATTATAGGAGCAGACCATCTACTTGTTTGCAGCTAATGGTTGGCATTAAAGTCCTGCAAAATATTACACCAGATCCCGATGCTCTGGAAGCCATGATCAGCCTATTAAATCTGAGATGCAATGTACCAGAGAAGTAATAGTCATTACTTTCCACTATTATATCTTGCTAGAAAAGAAGGGCATTTACCTTTTAGCACTAAGTGCATGAAACGTGGCTGCAACTGCAATGGTCAGATTTAATGCAGTGATTGAGGCTTCTGAAATTGGCTTTGCAAAAGTTTACACCAAACACGAGGCTGGTTATCAGTGCCATTTTTAGGCATAGGCCACCTAATCAAAAGAGCTAGGGTGCCTATGTTAAACCAGGGCAACCCAGGGGAACTTCTAGGGTTTTTGCTGCCTGAGCCAAACTCAGGGGTCACCGCCTGTTCAAGTGGTTTTGTCGATGGCATGGGTAAAATTTTGTAATTTTGAACTTCCTATCACTATCTGTTGTATTCAATTAGATCAACTGGACTTGAAATGTAGTTCTTGAAGACGTTTGCTAGTCATCCAACTGGCTTTTCTCAATTCAGAATGACTTGTACAAGAATCTGTGGCAATTTTGCCAGTTGGATGACTAGCGAAAAGTTTCAAGAACTACATTTCAAGTCCAGTTGATCTAATTGATACAACAGATATACCATGACCGGATGAATGAGACCTTCACAAGCAACTTCCTATCACATAGAATTTAAACAGTTCCTCAGACAATTAGCAATAATATAAATTACTAGAAACAGATATACATCCCTTCTCAACAGCTTGTGTTGCCACTACTATATTGATCCTTTCAGGTTTGTTGTTGCTCAAATCAAAAAACTTTTTTATAGCCTGTGCTATACAAGTTGGTCCAACTGTTACAGTACTTAGAAATGCCATACTTTCGTAGTATAAAGCCAAAATATTTGTAGCCTGCACCAGTGTCAAGGTAGACTCTTTCAGCAGGTCTAACTAACCTAACAAGTCTAACCTAGCCTAACAAGCTAACTAAAGCTAACCATATAAAATATTTTAATAAATCATATCTGTATTAGGGAGATTTTTTTTCTTGATTGTTCAGCGCATTTCTTCTTCAGTGCGGGGTGCCGTCGAGACAAATGTCTCACTCTACCTCACAATAGGTGTGGCCCTGAGAGCACCCACTGTTCTCCATAGCATATCCCTGTCAGCTTTACTTGCTGTGTTAGAACTGCTCTCCTTGTTCTGTTTTAATTTACATGTTGTAGTGAGTAGAGCCTGAACCCGGCTCACTCTACTTGTACTGGATACAATGTTGCTAAAGAACTGAAGGTGAAGAAAGGAGGGGGAGTATGAGCTCAGCTAAAAGGACAGAGGAGAGCAGTTAAAAAAAAAAAGTTAAGCTGCTGCAGACATTTCAACAGTGGCCCTGTGACTAGCATCCATAAGATTCATATCCCTGTCTCCTTTTTTCCTTCATACAACTCTCCAATTTGAACTTAACGTATGAGAGTGAACAATTTAATGGAAGAGACATGGAAAGCAGGTAACCTGGGGTTAAAGGTAAAACTCTGCTGGAACTTAGTGTTATAGCAATACTCTGGGAAAGGGCGGCACTGAAAAATTTAATAGGAAAGTCTGCTGGCACTGAAGAGTTAATGGTAATACTCTGCTGGCACTGAAAGTGGCAATGGCAATACTCTGGAGAAGTCTGCTGCACTGAAGGTTTAATGGCAATATCTGAGGAGTCTGCTGGCACTTAAGGGTTAATGGCATACTCTGGGAAGTGCACTGAAAGCGTTAATGCCAATACTCTTGGATTGGAGGGCAAGGCCACATTACTGCGCTTTTAAGCATTATGGGATTGCGTTCTGATCATGCTAGGACACCAAAATGATACCAAGATCACAAGTAATTTGCATTTTAGTTGTCATATTAAGTCTTTTAGCATTGGCTAGGACTATGGTACATTATTAGAGTTCACTAATATCATTTGTGCTTTTGTTTATTCCTAGAAATTAAAACACCTTGGAAAAAATCTATACCTCAATGCCTGTTTATGCAATTATTGTTGCAAACTTTTGTAGGAGCTGGACTTTCTACTTGTTGGTAATAAGTAAGCCAGCTTATTTTGAAGAAGTCTTTGGCTTCCTATAAGCAAGGTATGGAACATGCCGTCCAAACATATTGTTGTTTGTATTGTGATGGTATTTAAATATTGTATATCCAATGATTATAACAGCTCATTAAACTCCAAAATAAACATTGGTAGTCAACAGCTTTGCAACAGAAACCATATATACTGCTGTATGTTACTGTATATTTGAATTTTCAGGCTTAAAGTTAGCCTGAAAACCTAATCTCGACTTATACTCGGGTCAATCCTAATTTAGATCAAATTCTGCAACTGCGGATAGAACCAGTAGATGGTGCAGTGTTAACCTGCATAGAAATTACAGGAGCTGTTTGCCTTTACAATCCTTCTGCTTCCTGTAGTCTGGCTGCTGGACTCACTCAGAACTGTCTCTGCCCATCTGGATGCTGTAAATCTGATGGTCTTCTCAGTTTGGGGCAAAAACAGCTGCTAGTACAGTGAAATGACAGCTTGAAACTACAACTCTAAGGTGACATTTTAACTTTGGGATCAGAGAATCTTTACTATATGGGGGTCAGAGGGCCCTTTACTATATGGGGTCAGGGTTCCCTTTACTATATGGGGGCCAGAGGGCCCTTTATATATGGGGTCAGAGGGCCATTTACAATATGGAGTTCAGGAGAATTGTAAATGATGATAAGCTTAATTAAAAGTTACTGAACCTAGCCACTCCACTTGTTAGAAACTGAAACTCCCAGCAACAAAGCATGCTGGGTGTGTAGTTTCCAACATCTGGAGTGCAAGGAATTGGGGTTACTAGTATCTGGATTTGGCTATTACTGTATGGGATTCATGTAGGGAATGCTGTCCATTTAAGGGCAACTATTTCTTCCATCGGCTTATACTCGAGTCAATCCGTTTTTACAATTTTTTCAGGTAAAATAGGTACCTACTTATACTCGAGTATATAGGGTACTAGTATTCCATCCTCCAGCTCAATATATATATTATTAAGAACACCATTTTAGAGGGAGGGGGTAATGAAGGGGGATGACCTCCCCTAAAACATTGTACTTTATGCGAACCTTCAGGCAAGTCAACAATGAAAAGCTAGCAGCTCATCTTCATTATCAGAATAGGAATCAACCACACAGCTTTAAGTTATTTTTAGTATTAACTAACCTTTAAATTTACATACAAAGTATTTAAAGTATTTCAATATATTTTCTTGACCATAGGTTGGCCTTCTCTCTGCTGTCCCCACATGGTTATGACAATCATTGTTCCTTTCGGGGGGCAGCTGGCTGATTTCTAAGGAGCAGAAATATCTGTCGACAACGACTGTCAGGAAAATCATGAATTGTGGAGGTACATAGAACCTTATTTTAGGGTTACTAATCTTTTTGGTTTATGGATCTCAATTCCTGTTAGTTGAAAGTTCTTCATAGAGTTAAAAAGCAATAAATGCAAAATAGAAAAACCATGTAACCAGCATGTTTGATAAATTATGGCTGTCGATCTAATAAAACTGGAAACGTTCTGTAAAATTTGGCAACAATTCAGGGTGAGGATTTATTTTTGTAAATAAAACGAAGAATAGGAAGGAACTGGTGACTACACAACAAAAAAAATTGCCAAAGTGCTCTTATGTGCTATACACACAGGGTGCCCCTACCATGAAGCAAACTGAAACATTTGCTGGGGCGCACCCCTGCGGAACACTTAAGGCGGCAGTAAAAAAAAAAAAAAACGCATTCAGCGCCAACATTCAGTGTAAGTCAGCCCTCCAGTTCACCAATCAGTGTAAGTCAGCCCACCATACCCACCTCCACAAGCCACGCCTATGTTCCCTGATGAAGCCACGCCGCTTCACGTGCCAGCCCCGTCTGCTAATAGGTGGCATTTAAAAGTTGTTTCAGGTGTCAAAAACCTAGGGCACCCCTGTATACACACAACATGTTTCGAATCTTTAATGATCCTTATCAAGTGACTTGATAAAGGATAGTTAAAGATCCAAAACATTGTGTGTATAGCAAAATAAAGAGCACTATGGCAATTTTTTGTTGTGTAGCCCATCAGTTACTTCTTATTCTTCGTTTTATTACAAGTTTGGATTTTGGAGTGGAACATCGGAAGTGAATGATGGCAGCTAGAGAATAGGTGGTATCCTTGAATATGTGGGGATTTATATTTTGTAATATAATAGATTTCTAATAATAATAAAAACTATCGGGGGGATTCACTATAAAACGAGCATGTTACTACCATGCACTATCCACATTACAATACTAGACGTAAATAGATTACGTTGTTATGCATTGTGGATTGTGTAAAGGTAAAAAGCTTGGTTTAAAGGACAACTCCACCGTCATGAGAACATCTTTAGAAAGAATGGCTCTTTAAAATATGTTGATATATCAATAGTTTGGCCTATAAATTCATTACTGTATGCCTGCATGCTTTGGAGGCCTCATGGAAACTGAGCAATTTAGAAACCTGTACTGAGCTGGGCATGCTCAGAAGGCAGACAGGGGATTAACATTCAGTCATTGGCTGTGATGTCAACTGTCAAATCCATAACTGACAGTTGCTAACTGGAAGAACCAGGAAGCAGAAACAGGGGCAAAAGGACATTGTGCAGGATTTCAGGTTAGACTTATATATTTCAGATTTCAAACTATTACCATTGGGTTTTGGGGAGATTTACCTGTATGAAGTTTTCATTTTAGGCTGGACTTGCCCTTTAAGTCCCAATACAAAGCCTCGTTAAGTTTTCCACTACAAGGTAGCCCGACTTAACAAAGGGGTTTGTATCAGGTGCACTGCGCTATTTCCAAAAACATTTGGAAATGGCACGGGGACTTAAAATACATGAAAAACACAATAACCTGATATTACTTATTGATTTATACACAGACAAAATGCTGAATGGGCAGGTTAAGGTCATTGGGATGGAAAAATACTGTTCTTTTTCTTAAAAGCATAGTATTCCACTGAACTTCCCCTTAAATGTAGGAATATATTTTTTCTTCTGTAACCATGTTATAATCATTGTGTATGTAGGATTTGGAATGGAGGCCACTTCCTCCTAGTGGTTGGTTATTCCCATACCCAGCCATTGCAATATCATTCCTAGTTCTGCAGTGGGATTTAGAGGTTTTGACATATCAGGTAAAGTTTTTAATTTATATTCTTGTTTTTTTAACATTTTATTCCTTCTTTAGGTTTTTGAAAAGCATGTTCCTAAGTTTCTGTCTGTTTTCTGGAGTAAGGACCCATTATACTAGCAGTTTAATTACAATGAAACCGGAAAACTTTGGTAATGATTACACACTGCTTCGGCAGTCGGGCCCTATGCTGGGCCAAACATCATAGGAAACTAGGAAAGGGCCATCAATTAATAAAATGACAAGTTATTATTTACTGAAACTATTCATATAAAAGATCTGTGCTAGATGATCAGTCCAATAATTTTATCTACAGACAGGCTACTTGGCAATAGCCAAGCAGCATGTTCTGTTCTATAGAGAAGGAAGGGGGAGTGACCAGATGAACCAGATGTGGGAATACAGTATTGGCAAAAGCTAACTGTGTAAGTAAGCTCTTTCGCCATGGTACTGCATTCTAGGAGTGTGGAAGGAAAAATTGTACCTTTTCCAAAAACCTGTAAGATTCTTGTATAATCGACTAAAATTTCCAACCTGACGATAAAAATTTGATTAATTCATCCGATAGCAATCACTTTGGTCAATGGTAGCAAAAAAAGGTGACGCTTTAAAGAATTAGATACACTGATCGACTGAAAAAAACCCATGTATGGCT
Source organism: Hymenochirus boettgeri (assembly GCA_019447015.1). Lineage (NCBI taxonomy): Eukaryota > Metazoa > Chordata > Amphibia > Anura > Pipidae > Hymenochirus > Hymenochirus boettgeri. Next base: position 92,888,988 of record CM033471.1, on the reverse strand, counting down.
ACCTCTAGGCTATTACTAGTACAATCAAAATCATTAAAAGCATCCTTGTAATCAGTGCTATTGTTCTCACTGGAGAAGGAGGCTGAATCCTACGTAGGGGCATAACTACCAGGGGAGCATCTGCAGGGGGCTACGGAAGCCAAGGGAGCCCCATCTTCTTATTTTTCCTATGACAAATATAGCCTCCTCCAGAAATCCTCTGTGGATGATGCATGGATAGGGGCCCCATCAATTTTGCTGGGGGGCCCATTGATTCCTAGTTATGCCACTGATCCTTCAGTACCAACACTACCTCACTAGTTCTCCTTAGTGACTCTACAGAAGCAGTGATCTGGTCAGTAAGGGTGTGCATCATGAGGAGGCATGTATATTAATGAAGCTTACACGCCACCTACACCCGCATGGGTATACAGGGTTTCTAGAAGGATCATTTTCATTATTTGAATGATTAAAAGTTACATCCATTACAGAGTTACAAACGTAAGAGTTACATTTTAGGTTGATTTTTAGTTTAGTTACCTTTAAATTCCTTGTTTTGTGCTCATCGAGTGTTTAAATGATATAGTCTACTTCCATACCTCATTTCTTTTTAATAACGCCTTATCCTGATTCCAAACAATATTGTAACACATGTAATGTCTAATTAACTGCACCTCATTTTATTTATTCAGACAGGTGGGAGTGTATTCAAAGGGAACATTTTCGTTTAATTAACAATCTGCCAGCATCACTGATGATATCTACTTGGATTGTTCCCCTACGTAGTTGTTGTCAGTCTGTGTTTTTCTCTTCAAATAGATCAAAATAAATTCTTCTCCCATACAAGAATGTAAAAAAAACAACCCTACATATCCATATATTAGATAGAGTATTACCTTTTGTATTAGGACTAATAACAGGGATATTGTACAGGGAAATATCATCATTTGCAGGTCCCATATCTGGTAAATTCTGGTTCCTGTGGCCCCTAAAGCATGGCTATCCAGGCCATAGAGAAAAAAAGCATTTAATTGGGTTAGGTAGAATCACCCATTTTACAGTGATTATTTATCTTGGACTACAAGGCTCACCTTGTACTCGTCATCATAGCTTTTGCTGCTGCACTGAATGTCATTCTATGCCTGGGCAGAAAGACAAATGACATTAAGATTGATGTTAATTGTAGATCAATCCTATCATTTTAAAGTGGAGGACTACTAGTGTAGCATTTATTTTTAAATGAGAAACAGGTCAGATCTATTTTCTCAATAAAACTTTACTGCTAGTATGCTTGGAATTAACAAAAACCTTATTGAAGAGCCTGTATGTTACCACTGATTTGTACAGTGATCCTCTTGATGGCATATTGTTAACTTTACAGGAACTTGTATTTTGTAAGAAAAGCTCATGGGATGGGTCTAGGGGGTTTAATTTGTTAATTCCTAAAATTAGAAATACCCTTAGAACATAAAACTCATTGTAAACTTTACTATGAAAAAATTATTAGATCATTTACCTGGTTTTAATGAATCTGTTCCTTTCTTTAGGTTTTAAGTTAATCATTTAGACATTGCACCAAGGTATGAAGTATTCTGATGGGGATATCTAATGGTGTTGGTACCTTGTCGGGATGGGTGCCCACTATTGTTGGTGCTATGACAAGAAATAAGGTAAATGATTTGAAATGCATAATGCCTGTAATAGATCATTAACATCCTGTGAATGGTGTTAAATCTGCATCTTGTTAAAGGTGAGCTGTGGTCTCCATACAAGTGCCATCTATTAAAAAGGCACACACCTACATTAAAAATGACTACAGGAGCATGCTTCTAGCTACAGTCTATCCAAACTTACAACAGTATAAATTGTGATTTCCTGCTTACACTTTGATTTGTGAATCACCAGCACCATTGCTCTGCAGGTTTGAGCATGCTTCTTTTTTTCTACTGATGGGACATGGCCTCACCAGATGCATAATAAGCCCCGAAAGCCCTACCATAAACTTCTTATCATTCTAAAGCTAGGCACAAGCCAGAAACAAAATTGGTTCTCTCCCTTAAGGTGGCCATACATACTAATGATAAGGGTAAATCCCGTCAGGGAACAACCAACTGTTCCCGACCAAACAGTGTGACGGCAAATGACTGTTGTCGGCAAATCGGTCAGTCCGGAAAGAAGGAATATATCTGTTGGTTGGTATTGGCTGATCCGATCGTAACTGTGGTATTGCCGCACAGTCAACAATCCCCATACAGCATGTGATCTGTCTGCAGATAGAGATAGTGTGGAAATCACATGTATGACCACCTTTAGTCCAAATAAGGACGAGAAGAGTTGCAGGTCTGTACGTTCAGATCGATTATGGGGGGTTGGGGTTTTTTACACAGCTCATCATGGGGCTGTCACTGAGATCAGAGAGACAGGGTACACCAGGAAGTGTAAGTTTACAAGCCTATAACTAAGATCCAGAGCTAGAGACATCAACCACTTGTTTGAAAGATATTATAGAGCTCAAGGCATTTGTATGGGGACCAGTACCCTTTCATATATTGAAAATGAAATGAAACTCTAACTACTACCCCTGCGGGGGGTCATAGAAGGTAAGAGGACTCGCCAGAAATACCGCGAACCAGCTGTTTTAAACAGCTGATCGTGCGTGTGAAGGACGCATCATCAGCTGTTTAAAACGGCTGATGGTGGACCTCTGGTGAGAGGAGTGGTCAGGGGCCCGGACTCCGATCTTCCGGGAGGCCTGGGCCCCTGCAGTAAAGCCCCTGGAGAATTTTTCCTCGATCACCATTCAAATGAATTAAACAAGGGGGGGAAAAAGATCTATTATATACAAGACCAAAAGGACTGGAGGACCATAAGAATCTGATAGTAAATGTTTAACAGAAGCTAGTTATTTGGGTAATAACAATTTTTACATTATTTAGCCTGGACAGTGTACAGAAAACCGTAAGGTGTAAGCAACAAAGATAAAACAGTTTGTAGACCTGACTATTTTTAAATATAGAGCATAATGGAAACTAAACTTGATAAAGACCTGTTGGTTAAAAAATGTTGTGTGTAGCACAATAAATGCAATGCAAAAAGATGTTTGTGTCTGTAGTTTTTGAGTTCCTACTCCACTTCATGTCCTACATAATGGCAAACTAAACATGGTGGGCAGGGGTATTTCTGGGGGCAGCGTGACTGATGCCACCTCCCTTATTTAAGTGTACCACAGGTTGCCCCACGCATCTGCAATTTTATTTACTGTATATACTATATTTACTATATATAATACTAAATTTATTTGTTTCCTTTCTATTCATCCATTTTAACTAGACACGTGAAGAATGGCAAAATGTGTCCTCATTGCTGCCATAGTCCATTACAGTGGAGTTATATTCTATGGCATCTTCGCTTCAGGTGAGAAGCAGGAGTGGGCAGATCCAGAGAAATCAGTGAGGATAAAGTGGAATTATGACAATGATGAACTTGCAGAGGAAACGGAACTAAACAGGAAACTTTCACCAGCCCCAATAAAAAGACAGTTACGGTGCTACAGTTCAGAGAATGAAGCTCGGAGGAAGGCCTGGAGAAACAAAAAGGAAACAACACAAGACATAGATGAACACAATTCCTTTCAGTATGAAAATGGAAATTTTCATGAAACCTCATAATCCCTGAAAGTATTTTTCTTGTTTACAACTAACCTGATGTTGGACAATGAGCGACAATGTAAATGCTACAGAAAAAAGATTTAAGAAGATATCGATGAAGCACCAGATAGACCTCTAATCCTTTTGTTATAATGTAAGATGAAGAGTAACTTCAATATCTGCTGTTTCGTACAGGGAGGATCAACAATCTGAATGCATTCCAGCCTTGTCATATCATTAAATATATGTATATATGTGTGCATTGTATAGATATGCAATCTCACTATGAAACCTTTTAATGCACGCATCGTTAATCCAGTTATTGTGTCAGTGATGGAGGAAATTATTCACATTTACTATTGCAAATAATAAGAAATGTTTAAGGAAAGGACCCCCCATAATGACAGTCATTTAATATTGATAAAGCCATTTATTTTCTTATGGGGTTCCTGCTGCCTTATAGGAATCTGGGAGTTGGTGCAAGTACCCATTTTAGGATTTACCCATTAATCTGCATTAAACACATACTACTAATAGTAATTAGTTTCTAAGCCTGCCTTTGCCTCCTATGTCCCCTAATGTAATTTTATAACCTTTCCAATTGTAGCTACAATTCCTTTTGGTGCTGCAGAAGGTGTATACCCATTCTTTTATTTTGTGTATGTGGTACATTGTGCGTGTTGTGTTTCTGATAATTACAGATTGCTGTCCCGGATAAATTGTTTTGTTTGAACATCATTTGATAGAAATTTCTTAATGATCTTTAGAACTGACATTTCTGGGTATTTTCAGTAGGCTCTAGAAAGGAAGGCGCTTTCTAGAATAGGAGAAATGCGTTGAGTGAAAAACAGCATAAACGCTAAATACAATGTTTCCTCTAATTTCTTAATGTCTCAGGTGCGCAGATATATATTTTCAATAAGACACAAGATCAAATTTTGTGCACTACATATCATATTTATGATATGACTACATACAATATTGTTTCCTCTGTTTTAAAGGACAATCTGCACCCTCAAATTAATATCTTTGAAGAATAGCCTCTTTAAAATATGTTGATACATCCTACTTGTCTTTGATATAATTAATTTATGCCTGCTATGCTTAGATGCCTCATGCAAACTGAGCAATTTACTGTACTGAGCATGCGGCATGCTCAGAAGAGGCAGCTAGGGGATTAAAATTCAGTTTTGGCTGTGATGTCAACTGTCAAATCCATAACTGACAGTTGCTAACTGGAGAACCAGGAAGCAGAAAACAGGGGCAACAGGACATTGGCAGGATTTCAGGCTAGACTTATATTTTTCTGTTTACTGTTTAGGGTTCTGGGGGGTGATTAACCTGTATACAAGTTTTCATTTGATGGCTGACTTGCCCTTAACCTGTGTGCACAGGTCTGCTAAACTGTGTGCGAACACAGCTTAGAGGGAATACTCCTAAAGTACCGACTAGCAGGAATTAGATACAAGGGCAGGTTGGTAAGATTGATGAAGTGGCTTTGTACAAAGAATAGTGGGTGCCCCCACCCCCCCATACTTGTGTTTCTGTTGTTTGATACCTTGCTATTAAAGAGCCAAAGTTTATAGCATCCATGAGTAGCATTAGACACTAATGGAATCACTTACCTGGGAACGCTGCATAGCCGCAGAGCTCTTTTCAGTTCAGTTCTTAAATTACGCAACTGATTTACAATCGGTTAGCGTGACTTTAAGCCTGATTTATGGCGGCGCGCGGTGTACCAGAGAGGCACTCGTGCAGCCATCGCAAGCCTATGGTGTGTTTGCATGTATGTATTTAAAGGCAGGTGATAGCTGGCATTAAATACTTACCTGTGGTTGAGAGTCAGAGTACACCAGCCTGGTATATCCACTACAGGGGATTGGCCCAGAGCGCTTGAGCTTTGGGGGAATCTCCTTGTTGTCTGTTGAGCACTTATCATTTACTATTTTATTTGTTATTTGTGAAATATAATTACCCTGCTTTCTCTAGTATTGTTTTGGGTGACTTTCAGCACAATATGATAGGACCCTCCAATGTGAATTATTTTAGCAGTTTGCTGTACATTCTCTGTATAATTAAGGAGACAATGTAAACAGAAACAAGGGTAAGGGAATATTTCCACTAAAGGTCTAAAAAAAAAAAATGTTCTTGAGGACCAATCTAATATAGAGTACATTATATGTAGGCTAAAACAATAGAAAACATTTTCAAATAAATGTACTTTTTGGCTTTATTACATTCTAGCATATTTACTAATGACATTTCAAATTACCTTTTCTTGCTAATATGTGAATATATATATATATATATATATTTAATATATAATATATATATATATATTGTTGTAATAAATAAAAACCCTTTAGTAAATCAATATAATGACTGCTCTTTCTCCTGTAAAGGGGAACTGTGGTCCATCATTTTGTATGTGTCTTATGGAGGCAGGCATTGATGATAATCAATCAAGATAATCACACCGCCTTTGGGTTTAGGGTTGGCACGTGTTCACTGCTGTCTTTACTGCTGAGAAATTCAATAAAATACCAGAAAGCAAAATAAACAATTACCCAGAAGTCTCTTTTACCCTTATTTGCATATGAGCAAGGAGTTGTGGGGAAAATTCTCCCTAACTGGCTCCTTGTAATCTTATTTTTCAAAGCCCAGATGCACAGATGTTAGAACTACTACCGTGCCATGACTTTCCTTTTCATAGAATGTATTTGACCACAAAAAAACAAAATCAGATTTCTGGCTCAGTAATTAAAAATGGTAATAAATAAAGATTTTTTAATAGGGCCTGCTCAAAATAAAAAACTACCCAGCATTCCACTGTAAGGGCTTTCAATAGTCAGTGGGTGAAATGAAATCCCTTTACCTATGTTTTGTTTCAGAGCCTTAGCAGTTCTGTTTTAATACATCACCAAATAATGAGAATTTAAAGGGCAACTATAGTGTCCAAATTCAAACTTTTAAAAACCTGATACTATTAAACTATACTTCATCCCCTCCATCAACAGTGTTTCTCTTTCTAATTCGTCCACCATGTTTGTAGATATAGACTTATACGTTTAAAGATTCAGAGGGAGGAACTGTCAATCAAAGTGGATGGCATGTATGTCACTCCTCCTCTGCTGTGAATTACCATATCCACGGTCCTCCCTATGAAGTAAATTACCATATCCCTCTAACTATGAACAGTACAGACACTGCCACTATGTGTAAAGGTTCGTAAACACATGCGATTGCGGGTGCCGACCCGTGACGCACAAGTGTATGAACGGCCATTTCGGGTGATAAATCGTGCCTTGTATGGGCACTTCGCGCCAAAACGGCTCTTCGGTCGGGGATCATTGCCCAACCGGCCGGGCGGATCTCCAAACGAGCGGCCGTTTTGCCCGATAAAGTGCCCATTCACGGCACGATTATCACCGACCTGCGATCACACGTGTGTTAGTAAGCAGGATACGCGTGTACTGGCAAATCAAGGAGAAAGTTCGAAGACATCTCTACCAGTACCCATTTGGATGGGATGTAAGGTAAGGATTTTATTACACTACAGAGTGGGGCCAGTAGTGGGGGGAATTATAGTTTTGGGGGTGGACATGCCCTTTAATAAAGTCGATTAATCTTCAATAAATACTGAGTGAAACTCTCACAAACTCGGTAATCAAAGAAAAAACTTTTTATCCATCTCTCTCCACACACATGTAAAAGCCATAAATGAAAGTTATATGGTAACAAACCTTGTATTGTACAGAGCCTGACAGACAGATTCATGTAATTGCAGGGCTGCATTATTGTAAATTGATTTTATACTGTGATCATTCAACTCAGACTGGCTACAGGTGTTTTACTGATTAACCTGTGGCTCTCTATATGTTTTCAAAATACAACCCCAACCATTCCCTGACTGCCCTCTGCTATTAGATAGTATCTTTAGGGTAAATGGTGAAAGATGTAATTCAAAATACACCAACAATAACTTGTTCAAAGCCAGTGAATTTGATCAGGCATGGCAACTAAATTCTGAGAGAACTTTATGAAAACTTTTTTTTTTATACATTAAGCACCAAACAATCATTTATGAGTGGAGCAAAACAGAGAGCAGCCACACTGCAACTACCAGCACCAAAACTAATGCATTTAGGAAGCTCAGTTAGGCACCAGACATTTGATAGTTGCTATGCTTGCAGAACAAACTAGCAGCTCTGCTACTAAAACAGAACTGGACTTGCTGAAGGCCTCTGGCTGTTTTTACTGTCTCCTTGGCACACCCACAACATATGATTGGTCAATAATACAAGAGCCAATCAGATTTAAGATTTGTTTTGGACAAATCAGATTTTGAGGGTGTGTTTTGAGACACTATAAAACTTCATGAACACCTCAGAGCAGCTCAGTTTGTAATCAGCAGTCAAACTAGCAGGTCTTGCCTTGTATTTAGGTTAGAGATTTGCAAGTAAGTGGCGGGTTATTTAGTTGGCTACAGCAATGAATAATCTTTATCCTCGGTTTATTGTTATAGTGTCACTGTGTAGCAGTCCATAAACAGCACATACATGTCGATATAAATGATAAAAATAGATTTTTTTTCAGAACCTTAGTTTGCTTTACTTTAATCAAATGTCTGCAAAAATGTGAGCAAGTCTAATAAATATGCAGGTGCACTACTAGTTCCACCATTCTCAAACAGCATAGGGCAGTTAGGGGTTGTACATGAAATCATGCGTCAAGGCTGTCAGAATCACTGCAGTATAAATACAATCAGGTTGTAATTAACGCAGCCCTGTTACTACTTTAATTATAAGTGTCCCCAATTATGAGATGATCTGATAACTAATATATATCCACTACAAATTTATTGCTCTAGTGCCCAGAGCAGGATGTCCAAACTGTGGCCCTCCAGATGGTGGAAAACTACAACAGCCCAGTATCCTTGGTTTTTCTGCAATGGAGGAATGCTGGGCGTTGTAGTTTTCAAAAATCTGGAGGGCTGCAGGTTGGAAATCCCAGACCCAGCTTGGCATAGCAGGAAAAAACAACTTGGATACCACCTTATACAGAAAATGATTGGATAAGGCACGGGATGGCGGCAACGAAAGAGTTACTATGTTATGTAACATAGTAACTCTTTCGCTGCCGCCATTCCCGTGGCAGGACGCACATAAGTAAAAAGACCTTTCAAATGCAGCAAAAAAAATCAAAGTTTATTGCAAGCACTTTCTGTTCATTCTTTAAAGGTAACAGGTATAAAAGGACACTTACTGAAACAATAGTAGATCTTTAGATATCCAATCTGAACTATCTTCTGCTAGGTGCAGTTTTGCTATAACTGGAATGGACACAGGTGTCATGCAAATCATGTGAATTGCATGATGGGAAATTCCCTCTTCCATTCTGCCTCTAGTATTAATGATCATGCTTGCCCTTATAGACAGCCCGGAGGTCCGGAAGGAGGTGGTCGGTTAAGATTGGGAGGAGAGATACTGAGCGCTGAGCAAATCAATTACTGTATCTAAGGAATGCAGCGACACCAAACCTCAGAGTATGTGCTATTTACATGTATTAATGTATAGATTAAAATGAGGCAAAGTAATTTTTTCACTATAGTGGCCCTTTAAAGGTGGGCATACATGGTCCAATATTCTTCCAATTGGATTTGCGATCATCCAAAACAATCGTAACTCTGACGTAAGAACCGAGGAATATCCCCACCTGCACCGGCGATCTTCCGTAGATTTCAGCTTGAAATCTATGGAAGGTCTAGTTCTGGTAGATAGAGGTGATGGAAAATTTTCCATCTTTCCGATCAGTTTTTTACCAGGAAAAGTGTCTTTGCTAATCCAATCAATTTGATCAAATCGATCGGACTATCGATGCCATGTATGCTTACTTAACATTCACCATGGCTGAGAGGTAGTGTCAATGACCTACCCAGCCAGGTGAATGCTAAACAACAGCTAACGTTGTAGACTTTGTCTAATACAAGACAACAACTTGTCTAGCTGCAATTCAGATCTATTGCAATTTATAGTGTCTCCCAACGCACCTTTAAAATCTAATGGATAATCTGATTGGTCCAATACCCAAGATCCAATTAGATTCAAGATTTAAATTGGACCAATCAGATTTTAAAGGTGAAACTTAGATCCTCATTGTTGGTGAAAGTATTAAACAGCACTGTGTGGGTAGTTATCTGTTTGTATTTTGGGGCAGGCCCTATCAAAAAATCTTATCTTACCTTTTAGAATTATTGAGCAAGAAGTCTGATTGTTTTTTCTGGTCAAATTCCTTGCAACAATTTCTAACAGTAATGGCATGGTAATAGTTCTAACAGTGAATACAGCAGTGAGCATGCTCCAAACCCTAAACCCAGGTGGCAGTGCAGATGATTTAAGACATAAGACAACATACAAAATAAAGGACCACAGTTCTCCTTTTAAAGGAACACTAAACTGAACTATAAGCACATCAAAACTGTTTCTATTTTTCACAGGGATGTGAGAACGCTTATTCCCAACTCCCTGTGAATTATGGAACGCCGGGAACACTGCATTAATATTATTTCAGAAAGAATCTGATTGGTATACTAACAATTGGTTTGTTCCCCAGACCATTTCCGAGGTCCCAGAGTCATTTACAGTAAGGACTGTATCTTTTTTAATTTTTTTTTATTTTTTTGCAAAATTTACGAAAATTTTTGGAAAATATATTGGAAATATTAGAACGCAGCTCGAAAATAGAATGCGGAAGCTCAAAAAACAGTGCGATCAAGAGGAAAGTTATGTTTTATGGATATACTAGACATTAAGCCACTAAAATAACAGGCGCTAGAAGCACAGAGTGCCCCCTTAGTGTCCCAAGGCCATAGTCCTCCTCCATGTCCCAAGGCCAGAGACCCTCTAGTGTCCCAAGGCCAGAGTACCCCCTCGTCCAAGGCAGGGCCCTCTCTGTCCAATCAGAGGCCCCCTCTGTCCCAAATCCAGAGGCCCCCCCTCTGTCCCAAATCCAGCCCCCCCCTCTTTCCAAATCCAGGGCTCCCCCTCTGTACCAAATCCAAGGCCACCCCCTCTGTACCAAATCCAGGCCCCCCTCTGTCCCAAATCCAGGGGCCCCTGTCCCAAGCAACCTTCCCTGCAATCTGTTTAATGCTGTTCTCCCTCCGTGTGTTTCCTGTGTTTCTTCCTCTAGTGGTGAGGTCAATGGGAACTGCAGACACTCTCCCTCTAGTGGTGAGTCAATAGGAAATGCAGAGACTCTCCCTCTAGTGGTGAGTCAATGGGAACTGCAGATGTATGTGTTCTCCAACCTTTCCCAGGTCCCAGAGCCATATACAGTAAGTAACCATTGCTATTTTACCTTTTATTTAGGCGGATCTGTGCATATTTTTTTCTCCCATTGACTATTATGGGTAATTCCGTGAATTTTCGAATTTTTAGCAGTTTCGCCAATCTTTACTCTCCACACAGACCATTTATCTTTAGGAAGGTCTTTACTCTCAACCAGACACACAGACCATTTATCTTTAGGAAGGATCTTTACTCTCCACCACAGACCATTTATCTTTAGGATGGATGCTTCTCCAAACAACCTAATCCACCAAATACTTCTGTGAATAGCTGTGTATAAGCTACGTAACACACTTAAGTCATCCATATATGCTTTACAGTTTGCTTGTGCTCCATTTGCACCAGGAATACCGATACCTCTTACTAATTTGTCTTTTCTTAATCTACAAATCAAAGGCTCTAATGCACAAATAAAAAGAACTGGTGACATGGGACAACCTTGTCGTACACCAGACTGGACTGGGAAAGATCTACTTTTATGTCCATTTATTAATATAACATTATTAGAATTCCAATACAACATTTGAATTAAATTGATACATTTCTCAGGAAATCCCAATTTGCCCAGTACTGCAAAAAGATAATCATGTGCTACAGAATCCAAATCAGAATCAATACTAATTAGCTCGAAAATAGAATGCGGAAGCTCAAAAAACAGTGCGATCAAGAGGAAAGTTATGTTTTTATGGATATACTAGACATTAAGCCCACTACAATAACAGGCGCTAGAAGCACAGAGTGCCCCCTTAGTGTCCCAAGGCCATAGTCCTCCTCCATGTCCCAAGGCCAGAGTACCCTCTTAGTGTCCCAAGGCCAGAGTACCCCCTCTGTCCAAGGCCAGGGGCCCTCTCTGTCCCAAATCCAGAGGCCCCCCTCTGTCCCAAATCCAGAGGCCCCCCTCTGTCCCAAATCCAGCCCCCCCTCTTTCCCAAATCCAGGGCTCCCCCTCTGTACCAAATCCAAGGCCCCCCCCCTCTGTACCAAATCCAGGCCCCCCCTCTGTCCCAAATCCAGGGGGCCCCCTCTGTCCCAAATCCAGGGGCCCCTGTCCCAAGCAACCTTACCTGCAATCTGTTTAATTGCTGTTCTCCCTCCGTGTGTTTCCTGTGTTTCTTCCTCTAGTGGTGAGTCAATGGGAACTGCAGACACTCTCCCTCTAGTGGTGAGTCAATAGGAAATGCAGAGACTCTCCCTCTAGTGGTGAGTCAATGGGAACTGCAGAGATGTATGTGTTCTCCAGACCATTTCCCAGATCCCAGAGCCATATACAGTAAGTAACCATTGCTATTTTACCTTTTATTTAGGCGGATCTGTGCATATTTTTTTCTCCCATTGACTATTATGGGTAATTCCGTGAATTTTCGAATTTTTAGCAGTTTCGCCCATCTTTACTCTCCACACAGACCATTTATCTTTAGGAAGGATCTTTACTCTCCACCACAGACCATTTATCTTTAGGAAGGATCTTTACTCTCCACCACAGACCATTTATCTTTAGGATGGATGTTCTCCAAACAACCTAATCCCCAAAACTTCTGTGAATAGCTGTGTATAGCTACGTAACACACTTAAGTCATCCATATATGCTTTACAGTTGCTTGTGCTCCATTTGCACCAGGAATCGATACTTCTTACTAATTGTTTCTTTCTAATCTACAATCAATCAAAGGCTCTAATGCACAATAAAAAGAACTGGTGACATGGGACAACCTTGTCGTACACCAGACTGGACTGGGAAAGTTCTACTTTTATGTCCATTTATTAATATAACATTATTAGAATTCCAATACAACATTTGATTAAATTGATACATTTCTCAGGAAATCCCAATTTGCCCAGTACTGCAAAAAGATAATCATGTGCTACAGAATCCAAATCAGAATCTATACTAATTAGGACAGCAGGAATGTTCCTCTCTATAATATGACAAGGAGTCTCTTTAAAGAGCTACCAGACACTGCACGTTTGATCTTCATGTATCACTGAAATAATTTATTTAATTCTATTAGTAAACATTTTATCCATTATTATCATCTGAATTAAAGGGTATGTCCACCCAAAAATAAACTTTTTATATGTTCTTTATATAATAGCACCAACCTCAAACGCCATGTTCATTTTTCTCAAAATCATTTGCTTTGCCTGATATTTAATGAGATATATATCAGGCTGCACTTCCTCTCCACTTCCACTTATGTGACCCCGAGCTGCAGCTTAGAAAAAAAAAAAAAAATTCTTGCCTGTGTTTGTGTGTGTCTCTCTCTCTATCTCTCTCTCTGGGCTGGCTGGCTGCAGCTGTTGATCCTGGATTTCTTCAGTACACATAACTTTACAGCTGTGATTGGTTGAGAGGGAAAATCCAGGGATCCAGGGGTCAGACCATTACTGATGCAACTTCCTCTGTTCTCACTGCTGGATGCTAACAGACATGCTCAAGAACATGAAAAGAACAGAGGCAAGGTAATGTAACCTGTCTCTGTTCATCGCTGTATTGGTCCATGCTGCAGGATTAAGCCAGCTACAAAGGTCTGTAACTTTTGAACCACTGTACCGATTTACATGCTGTAAAGTTTGTTTTGGAGCACTTATTTGGGCCAAATAAATATAAAAAGTTAGTTTTGGGGGTGGACTTGCCCTTTAAGTAGTGTAATAGGTCTCCAATTTTTGAAATTTATTCTTTCCCCCTTTTTGTATATCAGGGTCACCAGACCTCCAGTGTTTCCACCAGGAAGGACAGGGTTTCTCCTGTGTCAATACATTCTTGCACCAAGGCTAAAAAGTCATCCCAGTAAGAAACATAAAAATTCATATGGCAGACAATCAACCCCTGCAGGGAGATTCACCCAGAGTCGAAAATGCTCTGTGCAAATTTCCCGTCTGGGATTTACCAGAAGCTGTGCGGCTCTGGGTGAATCTCACCCGCACGTAAGTATTTAATGCCAGCTATATACTTACGCGCAAAGACCCCTCTGGTAAAACACTTTGCTCCGGCTGCGCGAGTGCCTCTTCCGGGACTCACGCAGCTGCCGCAAAGCGAGACTTAACGTCGCGCTAACCGATCATAAATCGGTTAGCCCGACGTTGAGGAGAGAAAGGAGCGCTGCGCGGCTGCAGCACTCCTCTGTGAATTCTCCTGCTGGAGTCTTATTTTTGGGGCAACTGTCAATTACCTCTTTAATCTCTTGTATATTGATGTCTCTAACCAACCCTTCCTGGTCTAGCTACACAAGAATCCACACTCTCCAAAAATAGTTCCTTAAAGGGACACTATACTGAAAAAATAACTTTGCCTCATCTTAATCTATAATTGAATACATGTAAGTAGCACTTACTCTGATTTGCATGTATTGCTGCATGCCTACAATCCAGCACACATTTTGTTTAAGAGCAGTGTCCCTCCTCCCTCTTTTAACCACTCCCACTTCCATCCTACATGACTTTTTTCCCCCACAAACCAACTGTCAAGCCTGCCCACAGCATACAGCATTCCAACTGTCAAAACTCTGTCACCATTCCAGCTACAGTAAAACTACTCACAGAAGATTAACAAAAAAAATTATACAGTGGTGGTTGAGAAGAATTATAGTTTCCAGTTATGGTCAATTTAAAATAACCTATTTTTCGGTATAGATACCTTTTAAAATCAAGGTTGGTTTTCACTATATAATTCTTTATAAAAATCTCTCTCAATGTCCATCATATCATTACTGGTAATTGAAATATACTGAACTCCTTCTCTAGTTAACACTGTCATACAGGTTTTATTATAAGACTTAAGAAAAACAGTGTATATTTCTGCCCTTCTTCAATATACTGAATCCTACTATTAAAAATAATTATTTTGCATATTTTGGCAATTTTCCCTTTTATTTTTTCCTTAAAGGGTAACTGTGGTCTCCAATTCTTCCAAACTAGTACGGGTTATATAAAAAGCTTTCCTTCTTACCTTCAAAATAAAACCTAAATCACAACTCTAGATAAAAAAGTTATTGCTCGAGAAGTTCAGCAATATTACTTCCTGCTTGAACAATTCCTGTTTTTAGCCATGTGTCCAGCTTGTAGTCATGTGACCAGCCCCTGCCTGCATTAATAGGCTCCTCTTTTCAACTGTCAATTCCCCCCCGTACTTCCTGATTTCCCCAGCATTAAGTCTTTACTGAGCATGCTTCTCAGCCGGGGCAGAGTGGCGGACAGTGGTAAGGTGATGTCACTAAAGCTATTGGAAGCAGGAAGTTTGAACAGTCATCCCTATATCATTTCTCACAGGCTAAAGCCAGAGATGTGATTGTTGGCTCATTATAAAGGAAATACAGCAGGCTTTCATTTAATCCTAACTTGTTTGCTGACCACAGTTGCCCTTTAAGAGAAGACACAGCATCTCCAGTCTGTACACCCAGTTCTTTTATATGGTAAACAAATTGTATTTTTGTATGCAGTTCTTTATATTGTCTCCTTCTCTCTTTTGCACAGAGACAAGCCTGTCTACAAAAGAAAATTTTAACCTTCCTTTTAACAAAACACCATCAGCTTCTTAAAGATGGGGAAAACCTTTTCTTCATTTGAAGTTTCTTAAAGCACCGAATGAATTTAAAACGGTCTCTTTAGCTAACAAAGAAATATTGAGTTTCCAAGAACTTTGCCCTCTAATTAGATTTCCATTAAACCCTAAATCAGCATACAAGACTTTATGTTCTGAGGAAACATTGCCTTTAAGAACCATTTCCTTAGGAATAAGAATCTTGGACCAAAAAATAAAACCAATCCTAGAACTAACATTTCCATCAGACCTGGTATAACCAGTATATAACGGATACACTTCTTTCCATACATCTTGCAAAGCAGCATCAGTTACAATTTATTTTAACCATGATGCTTTATCTAATTTAATACATTCATGTTTTTTTCTTTTCTTCCCTTCCGCCTGTAAGATTGTATTTAAATCTCCCAAAAGTAATGAGGCAACACTTCCTGTAAGGAAGAAATTTCTTCGGGTTAACGTGGGTTTTAGACGGATTTGGGCCATTTTGAATCTCCCTGTAAATGTTTTTAACGATCATTAAAATGATCGTTAAGCTACGATAATAATCTTAAATCTATGACCGCGATAATAGATTTATGATCTCTGTAGAATACCATTGTGGTCGTTTATTACAACATGGTGTTCTACGACAGCGTAAAATCCAGTGGCTAATGCTGCTGGATAACACATGATATAAGTGGACCAATCAGAGTCGACCGCTATGGATTTAAATCTTACGGTAAACACAGACCTAATGCCTATGATTAAGAGTGAGGATATCGCTCGAAACGTGTCAGGCGTTTCAGTGTCTGCCTTTTAGATTGTTACAATAAAGCATATGTTTTAACTGATTAAAGAGACTTGGTAGTTCCTTCCCACCGGCGGTGAGTGCAGAGAGCCTCTCGGAATTTTCCGTATACGTGATGTTCTATGACCGAGCATTCGTAAATGAATGAAACGTTCCCCCGTAAATGTATGGTAATACAATTATGGCACCGTCGTAATTTATTGATAACGCACCATGTAGCATATATGTGATATTTAGATGACAAAACGCTAGGTGTCTGCCTCAAAAACAAAAACGCACCGAATAAATGCTAAGAAAATATTACATGCCACTCGTGTGAAACCAGACAGATGTCAAGCTGGCCTAGGGGAGGAAAAATTATAGACCCGGCCCTGTTTTGAACGCTGTTTTGTGAGCTTATAGCTAACTGGCAACAGCAGCAGAGGTGGATGATTCTGCCGGCGAGGGATTGCTTCTTTTATAATGAAATGATTTGGGGAGATTATGACTAAGAATATAGATTTTTATTTTGAGGTAGGATTGCCCTTTCTTGAGTCTTGTAAATACAATGTATGCAGGTCAGAACTCCAAACATCATAAATTATGTTTGTATGATTAAAAGTTCTTGCATACAGTGATGCAGTTTATCATCATCATGATATAAAACCATATATATTTTCAATGTCCTTTCTGTCTGAGTCATAATAATGAATTGTGTAACAAGCCCCACTCCCCAAAAATCTATATATTCCCTTTCCTTCCCTCTGCCTATTGACACCTTAAGGAGAGAAACATTTTTCTTATCAGGCTTGTGGCTAGCTTTAAAAATTAAAATGTTTGGGGCTTATGATGCAGATGATGATGCTGGGACATGCTCAAACCTGAGACTAGTGGTGCTGGTGATGTCACCATTTGTACTGCTGTAACTTGTGATAGACTGCAGCTAAAAGCATGATCCTGAAGTCATTTGAAGTCATACTTTACTGATCTGATGTACAAATACAGAGAAGCTCTACAGATCTCTAATATAAACATATGTGTATTTATAATAATACTTCTTTAGTTCCATGTAAGTTATCTTATGGTTAATAATAACATTCACCAAGGTGATATATCAAATAAGGATTTATTGTATGGAGTAGTTACAAATTATGCTTCTACTAGTTTGTGAGTAAGCAAGACAGTTGTGCATACATTAACAAGCTTTGGTTAACTCTTTACAATACTGATTAACCCTTTATATACTGGATTCAACACCCTTTAAGGAAACTTTAGGTCTTTACTAATATAAAATGTAGACCAATAGGGTTATTCAATAAAAGTTCTTATCGTTAAAAATGGTGCTAATTTGATTGGTTGGGGCGAAATTAGCACCATTTTTAACGAACTTTTAGTAAATAACCCTGCAAATGTTTTACTTTTTCGTGGATTGACAAAAAAAATGTCAGCAAATTTTATGCTGCTTTTGTCTTTTTATTGCAAGAAATATAACATAGTTATATACTACATGCAACATGCAGTGAACACTTGATCAAGGCCTTGCGTCCGAAACGTTGTGTGCTGTATTTATGCACTAATAAATTGGGATCACCAATTTGTGAATACAAAAAAGAGTGGACACCTAGTAGGTACCCTGTGTGCACTATTATGCAGGAGGAAGTCACAATTGGTTTCCTAACCTCTGCTGGGACAAGCATACTTAAAATAAAAATGGTACGTATAGATCTATAATTGCATAGCATCTCAAATCTAATAGCTGCAGACCACCAGGTGAATGAAGAAATTGCTAATGGCACACTTTCCCTTTAATCTTTAATTTATGCATTAAAGGGTAGTAAATGGCCTATGTTCTTTTTAAACCCTTTACTGGCCAACTCTCTCTAATGTATTCCTGTTTCATTTGCACTCATCCACATCTCTTCATGCAGGTGTCTCACAGATATATAAAAGTTGAATGATACGTTGGATTTATAATCAAATAATCTTTTATATCATGCACGTTTTGCTACCTTCACACTGTTAAAGCATCATACTGTATAAACCAATAGAGATACTGTATCTACTAAACCCAGACCAATGTCACACTTAGCACCACCAAATGTTAAATGTGTCTATATTTCAAGCTAAATAATTCATGTTTACTTATTTCCGCGCAAAGTTTAATGATGCCCGATGAATGTTGCAAAGGTTTTATTTATTCTTTGTAATTATATATTGACTTTAACATTGAATCGCTGGAGACAAATGAAGCAATATCTTGTAAATAAGTAAACCTCAATACAACTGACAATAATAAAGAAGCAGTATACTTTGTTCTTAATTTGGCTATTTGGCTGTGATTTTTATAGCTTTGGTGCATCACCTTATTACAGCTTCAGTAAGAATTATATGACCCTTACAATTCTGAGTGCGGTGCTTTAGAACATGCCACCTGACAGTACTTAGAGTTACAAAGTCTGTTATCCTCAATAACTCCCCAAGTCCATCTAAATTGAGTCAACGCCCATTATCATTCTATTTAGTATATAATTAACATTATTGCTTTTTCTGCTTCAATGTGTACGTTTGTATTTATCAATATTGTTTCAGGTCTGCAGAATACTTTCACATATGCACAAGCTACAATGAAGATATGGGACAGAACCTGGAAATAACTCATTGGATATGCAGGCCCCCCAGCAGTCCCATATTCAGCAGGAAAGTCTTGTGTAGGACTCTGCACCTCCAAGATTTGACTAAGTTGCTTGAATGGGGCGTACCGAAAGGCGTGAACAGCTGATCATGCGCATGTTTCCTTCATACGCACAATCAGCTGTTTAAAAACGTCTGGTTGCTGTACAGATTATGCTAATTTTGCCCCAACCAATCAGATGTTAGCTTTTAAATGTTAAATAAGATCTGATTGGTTGGGGCAAAATTAGCACCATTCTTAACAATAAGAACTTTTATTGAATCTCCCTGCTTATTGTTTAAAATGGTGCTAATTTTGCCCCAACCAATCAGATTTTATTTAACATTTGAAAGCTAACATCTGATTGGTTGGGGAAAAATTAGCACAATTTTTAACAATAAGAACTTTTATTACATCTCTCTGCATGTGTTTTTAGAATATAACAGGGAGATTCACCCAGAGGCGCAAGGTCTCTGGGCAAATCTCCCGTTACGGATTTACCAGAGGCTGCGCGACCCTTGGTGAATCTCACCCGCATGTAAGTGTTTAACTTCAGCTATCAGCTGGCATTAAATACTTATATGCAAACAGCCGCACATCCTCTGGTAAATAGGCTTGCGATGGCTGAATTAGTGCCTCTTTCGGTACTCGCACAGCCACCGCAAACCGAGCCTTAACGTTGCGCTAACCGATCATAAATCATGAAAATTAGGTTAATTAGCCCACAAATGTAGATGTTAAAGGCGGAAATCTAGCACCGTTAGGATGCCATAAATCTTGGGAAACATTATGATTCCCGTCCGTCATACTGTAGCACAGTTGTTGTTTAATAAAATTAGAAAATCATTTGTGTTATCTACCAAGCAGTGGCCAGTTTAAGGCACGTTTGATAAGATTACTACAAGCTGGCAATAAAATCGAAAGATATGTAGAAAATGATAATGCAAGTTTTTACTTATCGAGTAGAGTTACTGTTATGTTACTTGCAGATATTTAATTGTCCAAATACGTAGAAAAAATATTGCTACAGATATCAGATTCAAACAAGCATATTGGTTGTCTAGGAAAATAAATATTTCAATGCAATCTGTTTTAGTATAGAGATTCTCACATCGCCCCATCTGTAATCCCCTATTTTTATTACCCTGAACATAGGCACATTTTTACCATTATTGCCTTACTAGTGCACTTTAGTGCTACAGATCAATATATCCTGCTACACTATCCCAAAGAAACTTGCAGTCCATGGTAAATTTAAAATACACATAAATCAGTACCCTGTTGTAGCACAGAAGACTGATTTGTTTACTATATAAAGAAAAAGCATTTGATAAGGTATATGAATCCAACAGAACCTTAAAGGAGAACTACAGTCTCCAGATATCATTGTCCCAATTCACATTCACAAACATACATCAAGATGTGTCTCACCTCTCCCTTTGCTGTGGCTGCTGGGTGATTTATGTAATTAATCTGTGGGAACTAGGGGTCAGCTCCCACAATCCACCTTAGCTGGGTAAACCCAACTAAATGTTCGCAGTACATGGACATGCTCTGTAGTGCTCAACAGATCAAAACAAGGAAGTTGCAGTCTTGCTTTCTAGAAGCAGACAGTAAATTTTATAACAGTACAGAGATCCTCCTTCTCCCTGGCACAGAACAGGGATTTATTTTGGTCAAACGTATTCAATGCTGCTGTCCTTACAATGATATAATCTTTTACTTTTTATACAAAAAAGAAAAGTAATCTTTGCAGTGTGTTTCTTAGCTACCATGTATGTAAGAAACAGAACATTTACATTTCAGTAAAAATTAAAAATAAGTCTTGGGATTTGAACCGGCAACTTCATGTAGTCTGTCTTTTTAAAGAGATTCTATGTGGATATCTAATAAATGTAAAAACGTTTTTTGAGGAACGTAATGAAACAAACAAAATAAAAAAAAGGAAGTCAAGAGAATTGAACCTGTGAGCTTCTGGGCTGTTTGGTTCTAAATTATACACTCTACCAAATTAACCCTACAATGCAGATGCATGGAATCCTGGTACATTTAGAAGATTTATCTTTTGCTAGGAACAGAATAATAATAATTTAATATTGTCAGTAAAATGAGCTGAATATGTTTTATTGCCCCAGGGAAGCTGTATGTAATTTATACTGGCTGGTAAATAAACTGCATGGCAACAAGCAGCTTTCAAAGTCTTATCAGGGACTTCCATATTGATGGAGACATCTGTATAGAAAATCCTCTGTGAATATTGGGGTCAGGGGGCATGGCTCTTTGATGACTACATGGGCTGTGGTTTGTACTTGCAACAACAGGGAAGCCTTCTTAGTTACACAATCTATTTCTTACATGTACTTAATGTGACTTATTATAGAAGAGTCTTACAACAAATAGGGTGTTCTGGGGAGAAAAGCTTTCATGTTAAGGAGTAAAAAAAATGTAAGTTTAGTTTTCCTTTAATTTTGTTATTTTTTTTCTGCTAATTTCATGATCTCAGAATGTACTGTAGCAATACCAGGCAAATCCACAGGTAACTCATTATACAGGAACATAATGATTTGAGGCTTGAGTATCTAGATCAGGCATGTCAAACTTGTGGCCCTGCACATGTTTGAAAATGACAACTCCCAGCATTCCCTGTTTGCAGTATGTAACCAGGGAATGCTGGGAGTTGTAGTTTTCAAACATTTGGAGGGCAGTGAGTTTGGCACCTGTGATCTAGATGGTATGTGCATACTCAAAGACTAATAGGAAGGGTTGTTAGAAAACAGAAAGGTGGTAGGTTCCTGGCAGAAATTTAGCATAGGTCATTATTTTTTAATTGTGCTAATGCACCCCTTATATTACAGGTGCCCAACTAAGTCAGTATTCCTGCTTCTCACAGGGCAATATAACTCACAGAACTAATAGTTAAAGTATGCAACTACACCCTCCAATCCAGTAAAAGCATGTGTTCCCGGTCATCCCTCCTATCTGCATATGGGCACCCATGGTAAAGATATAGCAGAAACTGTAAGAGGTATGGGCTTTTGTAAGGTAGGGCTCTGTAGTCTGCAGGATTTAACTATTGATTGCACAATGCCTAAAGTCAATTGGTGACTATATGTTAATGATGCACTAACTGTTCTGAAAAATCTCCATCCCACCAACTCACACAAAATTTTAACTATTTATGGTACACTCGTATTTTTTAAGCCAATACAGTGCAGAGCAAGCACAGCACAACATTTCGGCCCAAGGGCCTTTCTCAAGCACAGTGATGTGTTTGCTCCGCACTGTATTGGCTTAATAAATATGGGATCACCCTTCAAATATTTGATTGGGGTTCCGTATCATTTGTTCGTGAATATTGCTTATACACCAGCTAGGAGATGGCTGGTTTTGACCAATACCACTTACATGGACTCACATTTATTGTATGTTGCCTGCATAACATATTAAACAGTCGTTTCAGTTGATAATTATGTAATGCAATGCAAATTGAGAAATCTGTAAACAGATGAAGCTGTGCACCGTATCTCTCCCTGTCATTTAGCCTGGGAGAACATATTTTCTGAGAATTTCAGGTCTGTTTATTTAAGGTAAAGAAGAGGGTTAATGATTAATCTACCTTTCTGCTAAACCCCAGTGAGCCATTCCCATAGCACAACATCCTGCTGCTAAAACTGACTGTTTGATTTCATCTTTGATCGCATGAAAATCCACCAGCCTTCCTGGAAAAGGGAAATCTTGGTAAGTTACAGGAAGCATGTTCTGACTTAAATCATTTTTAGGAAGTAAAGAAGACCATGTACATAATAGCCCGTGTTTAATCAAAACACATTTGGCCTTGATTATTTTATTTGTGTTATTTGCATGTTACGCTAGGTACACACACACACATTAGTATCGTTTAGAATGATCGCTAGACAAAACAGCATTTTATCTAATGATCTCTGTACAGACTGGCGGATTGGCAGTATTATAAAACAAATAGATTATTTCTCATTCCTCCTAATTTGTCTGGATGAAAAGCCTTTTGCGGTAGAAAGACTGGAATTTTAATATCATCTTACATTCTTTATTTGTGGCTTTCAGAGAAGAGAATGTATAGAGAGATGGGAAACAGAGAGCGAGATAAAGAAACAGTTTGTGGGTACCAACTTTCTTCTTTATATCATGAATATCTTGTCAACGATTTAACCCATTCTAATCAATATTTGTAAGTTTTCTAACAGTTATTTTATTCACAAGGTTTGATCCTAAATACATTTTCTTTGGGATGTCTCCTTTTATGTGTTTCCTTGTCCTAGCAATGGAGACTGTTATCCTCTTCATTTCTTCATTGCTCATTGCACCCATGTGATATGAAAGCACTGGCAATATATCATTGCCGGGCTGTTATGATAGTTACTGATGCCTGTTCACACATTAATGATATTTTAGCTCAAAAAACTGAATATGGTTACATGCCCAACATATTTAATTGTCTTTATTGTATCTCTACCAAGAGAGGTAAAGGCTGGAAAAGTCTTGATAGGTCTGATGTGAAGTAACCTTACATGACATTGACAATATCTGGTGATCTAATTTGAATAGAAACTATGGGCGCTCGTTCAGGGATTGTTGCCCGATCCGCCAGGCGGATCTACGGATGAGCGGCCATTTTGATCGATAAAGTGCCCATATACGGGTCGATTATCGCCCGAAACAGCCGTTCGTACACATTGTGCGTCACGGGTTGGCACCCACGATCGCACACGTGTACGAACCTTTAGCTTTAGAGAAAGCAATAATGATGACATATTGTTCTTTTAGGGAAAGAGGGATAAACAAGCTTCAGGAAAGGTTAAAGAGGCACCAAAATATTTTGTTCAGTGTATTGGGAGAAGTTATATTAGGTTTATCAGGAACACATGTGATTCATTATCTGATATTCCATTTGCACATTCTGATCTGATCAAGAGTTGTCCAATTACAATTAATAAAGGAGCTTAGTGCTTCCATTTAATAGTATTGGGATTGAAATGTGACAATAGCAGTTTATAGAGGGATCTGCGTTGCCCAAAATAATGAGCTGTTCTAGAAGATAAAACCAATAGGAAATCCTGGGGTATGTGTTTGCTATTTTTGGATGTTGGGTTTGCATTGCACTTGTGGGAATCTGTGATTGGTGTCAATTTTGGCCCCTCCAACTTAGTTTGTAGTATTGCTCCTTTGTCCTAAAAAAATAGGTTAACCAATCGGTCACACAGAACCAATCAGTTACCCTACATTTTTTTATAACAAAATACTAACAGGGAGATTCAATAAAAGTTCTTATTGTTTAAAATGGTGCTAATATAGCCCCAACCAATCAGATCTTATTTAACATTTGAAAGCTAACATCTGATTGGTTGGGGCAAAATTAGCACCATTTTAAACGATAAGAACTTTTATTGAATAACCCTGTAATTTTCATAAAAGTACTGAAGTTTGACAGCTCCTACAATTTTCCCCTTCATGATTGGTCCTTTGAACAGAGTTGTACAGGACCCTATGTGTGTAATCTTTAGCCACCTTATAAAATCGCACACAGTGATATCCCCTGTGGCTAATACTATTTTCTGTTTAACTGTACATGGGTCAGAGGATAAAGCAGATGTAATGAAACCAAAGCCGGATTCACCAGGGCCATCTGATGATATGATAAACCCTAATGCTGGATAGATATCAAACAGATATTAGGATGGTTCAATGTTCGATCATTGACTTGATCTAATATTTATTACAGCATTAGCTCCCAATGTTCAGGAGGTATTTCAGTATTTGGCTGCCATACATGGTTAGATTTATTTATTTTTAATCACTGTCAAAATTGGAATCACCCCAATTTGCTGATAAATTGCCAGGTCGATTTTGAATAGTTTATCGATCACACGTCTGATTGGCCATGTTAGAGATTTTATGGGGGTTACAGGCAGTGGCTGGGGCAGCAGTGGCTGCATACCTTCTACTTCACGGTGCAGCATAGTGAATGCCAGAATGATTTCAGATCAGATATCTGCTCAATTAAAAATCAATGGGTCATGAAGTGTTTGTAGTAGTAGAAGGGGCGAGTGTAAAATGCTTTTATTTTCCATTACCTAACTCTGCCATTGAAAGTCATATGGATTTGGTCTGATAGTGGAGACAGATCATTTATTAGTCCAAATGAGTGTTTGGTACACAATCCAATGGTAACGCTGCTCTACCTTCTTCTGCTCCATGCCCAGCAGCCAGGAGTCACCAAAATATACTTTTCTCTCAAGCTGCTAATTGCATGTCACAATTAATAAAAAAAATTGTTGCAGACACTATCACTGCTTTGTTTTCCCTTCCAACAACGTATATATTTTGGTGACAGATCAGCTATCCCCTTCTACTGCCTGACAGAACCAATGTCAATGATCTTGAACTTTATTTACAGTAACATAAACTTGTGTCCTTTTACCAATTTGACTGTTCTTTACATTTTACCGCTAGACTTATGTAAAAAGCTATTTGCTTTGTCAAAAAAATTTCTGTAAATCACCCAGTTACAGTACATAGCAGTGATTAGCAGTAAGTAAGCAGTGATTAGCAGTAAGTAAGCAGAGCAGTGATTAGCAGTAAGTAAGCAGTGATTAGCAGTAAGTAAGCAGTGATTAGCAGTAAGTAAGTATCACTATCTATTATCTGTCTATCTATCTATCACTATCTATCTATCTATCACTATCTATCTATCTATCACTATCTATCTATCTATCATCTATCTATCTATCACTATCTATTATCTGTCTATCTATCTATCACTATCTATCTATCACTATCTATCTATCTATCACTATCTATCTATCACTATCTATCTATCATCTATCTATCTATCATCTATCTATCTATCTATCACTATCTATCTATCACTATCTATCTATCTATCATCTATCTATCTATCATCTATCACTATCTATCACTATCTATCTATCACTATCTATCTATTTATCTATCTATCACTATCTATCTATCTATCTATCATCTATCAATCTATCATCTATCTCTCTATCTATCTATCAATCTATCTATATATCTTTCACTATCTATCTATCTATATATCCATCTATCTATCTATCACCATCTATTTATCTATCACTATCTATCTATCGTAAGCAGTGATTAGCAGTAAGTAAGCAGTGATTAGCAGTAAGTAAGAAAGATTTTATGTGACCCTAAGCGATTAAAGTTCATGTCCATCCTCATAAGAATTTTTCTTTCTTAAACCAAAACCCCTTTTTCGAAATACTTACCCAGCGTTCCTGGAAAGAGAAGTCTTGCCATGATGATGATATCAGGGCCAATGACTTTTGCTGGCTATATGAGTCTCCTCCTTTATGGCTGTGTAAACTTTTAAAATGCTTGTAAGGCTGTGAAAGGAGGTGGACACAAAGAAAAAAGGGACTGGCAAACCTGGACAGGAATATCTCCTTCCATGAACACTGCAGAGACAGGTAAAAATTTCAAAAACAGGGTTTTGGAGAATTTTTTTCTGGGGGGATAGACATGCCCTTTAAAGAACTAATAAGCCATTATAGTAGTTAGACATGCCCTTTAAAGAACTAATAAACCATTATAGTAGTTAGACATGCCCTTTAAAGAACTAATAAGCTATTATAGTAGTTAGACATGCCCTTTAAAGAACTAATAAGCCATTATAGTAGTTAGACATGCCCTTTAAAGAACTAATAAGCCGTAATAGTAGTTAGACATGCCCTTTAAAGAACTAATAAGCCATTATAGTAGTTAGACATGCCGTTTAAAGAACTAATAAGCCATTATAGTAGTTAGACATGCTCTTTAAAGAACTAACAAGCCGTAATAGTAGTTAGACATGCCCTTTAAAGAACTAACAAGCCGTAATAGTTGTTAGACATGCTCTTTAAAGAACAGGTTAGTGCTAATAGCAGTAATTATTACCTTTGCTGTTGTGTCTTTAGTGTGACAGGTATGCACATTGCTAGTTTGAGAATATAAACTCATCCACCCTGTTGATCATTGGCTGCCTTATCCTTGGCAATAGATTTACATTTATTGTAATTTCCCAAATATAAGAACATCTTTTGTAATAGAGTTGATGTGCAGCAAATTAGTGGCCATCTACAGTAAGTAACACACTGTATATCAATATAGGACAAATACATCTACTAAGACTCAATCTTTTTCTGTGCATGCAAAAAACGTATTCCAAGGAATTAAAGGAGAACTACAGCTAAAATGTAAACAAGCCTGAATGAACTCTATAATTCTTAACCAACAACTATAAAGCAGTCCATACAATGAGTGTGGTTTCTAACAATCTGTCCAATTAACTATTGGATATTCTAGAAAATCTTTATCATGGAAAATATCAAACCAATCGGTTAAATGCCTAATAATATCAGCAGCCATATACATGGCCGATAATCAACTAATAACGTTGGATTTGGCTAATATCGGCAAAGTGCAGGGACTAAAAACTGTTGATCACAATACAGATGAACTAATGCCATCACCATTGCGGTTGGTCAGAAGCAAAGGAAAATCACAGTTGGTATTGGCTCCCATAATTTTATGTAGAGTGAAATTGGCCCGTGTATGGGCATATGCGTTTGGGGGGGAGTCAGTTGGGGTGGTGTATGCAGTTACCACTGCATGTTGCCCTAAAATTACAATGTAATCTGATTGCAAACATGTGATCGTTAATGCATGCACCTCTGAAATCAGAAGGATTATCTGGTCTTCTGTAGTTTAAATAAAAAAGGCCGATCCTGAATTACCAAACAGAATAACCCTTTTAATGGCCTCATGTTGCTATAGTTCCTATATTTTAGTATAGGGAGCCAACAGCATATGCTGGCCACCTGAATGACCTTCCTGTAAAAAGCAAAGGGAGGTCATCAGGAATGCGTTTTTACTAGCCAATTGCAGACAAATTCCAATGGAACGTGTCTATCATCTGCTATATATCTTTCATGTGTGTACCCAACTTTACGCATTTCTTGATCTTAGCAGGTCTTTAGGAATATGGAAGGTCATATAGTTTTCCTTTCTAAAACAAAGAGCTACTACGGGCATGCTCACAAAAATTTTAAGTTTTGCCTTGCAGGGCATGGGAAGTAGGAGTCGGTTTGGCCTATTAATAAAACCTGCAACATCTATAATCTCTGATGCAGCCCTAATTTAGCAATTGTTATTGGTAACCCAACATAACCACGGAAGATTGACATTTCACAATTATTTATATATTAAAGGCTTCCAAGATCTTGGACCTCCAGGGGGACTTTCTAATATTCTTATATTTTAAATACGTATTTCAGTCATGTGACACTGCTAAACACCAATTATAACTGAGGAAACAGCTAAGTATCATTTAGAAGGATTCATGGTAATGTAAAGCACATTCATGGCTCTTGTTAATATTTATTGTATTCTTATTTATAAAGTTTCTTCTAACTGTTTAAACAGGCAAATTAAAGTAAAGCCATCTGGATGGAATCAGGAATAGATGATACGGGATATTCTAACCTCTCATTACATTCAATTTCTGTGTTTGATACCTCTGAATTTATTGGTAAGTTCAGTCTTGAGGCTAGAATTTCATCAATATATTATTATCCTTAAAATGGGTTACTGGATGTCAGGTAGTGAATATTATTTTTAAATCTTGCCATGCAGTATCCATTAAAGCAAATTAGTTATGGGGAACTGTGAGTTATATATAAAAGGCATTGGGTCTAAATATTTTATTGAGATTCAACAAAACATTTAGTGAGTAGAGATGTTCGAAACTGTTGAGTTTCGTTCCGTTTTAGAATTTTCTAAATTTTCGGAAAGTTCGAGTTTCGTTTTTCGAAAATTGTCTACTTTCAAAAAATTCGGAGTCCGTGAAATTCGTGAGTTCCGAAAGTTTTATCGTGAATTCGAAACCCTCAGATTCAATTCGAAACTGGGTTCTATTTGAACCCACAATACATCTCTAGTAGTGAGTTTTATTTCATACTGATCACTCATGAGGATGAATAAAATAGACTATGACAAGACATACAGTACCATGCATTCCAGTGCAGTAAATAATAGACTGTATACCGGGAGCAGGCCCTGTGTTTAGCTACATCAGTAGAGATTATACATTTAAGAATTTACAGTAGGATTCAATGCAGCAAGTTAATCAGTAAACCACACATAACCTCTGCTCAGTCACACCTTGGCATGTGAAATTCACAAGGAAATTCAGTCTATTATTGAAAGTCAAGGCATGGATTGTTTTGTTAGGGAGATCCTTTCTGAAATTGGACTGACCTTTAAACAATCATTTAAAAAAACCCAAGAAAGAACGAGTCATAATGAGCAAGACAAAAGGTAGGACTAAATGCAAAGTGTACCCAAAAGACACAGAAACCTTAGAAATCTGTATAGAATTACTGGATGTTGTGCATTGTTTTACTTGGGAAGATTGTTGCTTAGGATTGTCGTGTGAGTCTATATCACTTATTAAGACTCTGTGTCTAGAGGAACAGTTTAAACAAAGCCAAGCCAAGTTGGATGCACTAATGTGGATGGATTGATTGTACCAATTCAATTCAAATCTTTATTCTTGCTTCTTGCATGTATACATAATGTATATCATATCTGCTATAGCTGTATGTGAAATGCTCATTTGTTTATGTAAGACATAGCTAGATAGATACAGTGACCTAGGAGTCCTAATGGGTGATTAGGACCTGGCTACCACCCGCATCAACAACCACCATTGCCAGCAACCCCCTGCAACACTACCTCTGCCCAATCAACCAGCGATGCTACACCCCCAGGCCCAATGTGTCATGAGAGCTGTGGTTCAGCTTGGTGGCTGCTTTCTCCCAAACTATCACATAACCTTAGGGAGTTTTTATATGGTGCTGTAGTGCTGCAGCTGGCTACTTTCCTCCAGGCTCTGAAGACTTTGAGGGCCATTAACTTTCCGCTGCCAGGTTTCCCCAGCAAAATCTGAATTACCGTGATTTTTAAAATGGCGAAACCTGGTAGCAGAACGTTAATAGCGTCTCAATTAGGTTTCCGCCAAATCGTGGACATCGCATCAGTTACTGCTCGCTTCTATTTATAAAGTGGCGGTAACTGAATTCTTGCGTTAACTTCGGCCAGTTTAATTCGCCAACTTTGGGCTGGCGGAAACGTCACAAGCGACACAAGCGGGGGGGAAAGGGGTGTGCCCCTCCCCCTGGTGACAACTGTCACACTTCCCAGCAGCCCCTCTCAGCCCCTTCCTGTATACTGGGGAGGTCCACTGAGAAGTGCCTTTGGGGCTTAAGGGGTCCCGCAGTGTGATCAGATTGCAATCCCATCTCGCTTAAGAGCACAGTAGTGTGGCCTAGCCCTGCATTCCAAAAATGCCAGTAGACTTCCCACAGATTATTGCTATTAACCCTTCAGTGCCAGCAGACTTCCCCAGAGTATTGCCATTGCCACTTTCAGTGCCAGCAGAGTATTACCATTAACCCTTCTGTGCCAGGACTTTCCCAGAGTATTGACATTAACACTTTCAGTGCCAGCACAGTATTATCTTTAATCCTTTCAGTTGCCATCCTTGTCATGATTTACAGTATGTACCTGCTTGCCATGTCTCTTCCATTGAATTGTTCACTCCTCATCCACTCTAAGTTCTAATTGGATAATTGGGTGGAAGGAAGAAAGAGGCAGGGGTAGGGATCTCATGGCTGCTAGTCACAGGGCCACTGTTATAAAGTCTGTAGCAGCTTTTACCTGGCATTTTAGAACTGTTCTCAGTTATTTTAGCTGAGCTCATCCTCCCCTCTCCCTCCTTCACCTTCAGTTCATTTGCAACATTGTTTCCAAGTAGAGGGGAGCTGAGTTCAGGCTCTCTACTCACTACAATGTTACAAATTAGAGCAGAACAAGGAGAGCAGTTCTAACACAGCAAGTAAAGGCTGACAGGGAAATGCTCCTGTATCGCCTGGGAGTCTCCTTCATTCTGGGGTGGTCTCCTGCTCTCCCAGTGAGACCACCCAAGTCCCACGCACTTTACAAGGCCACGTCCCTGGAATGCCCCTAGCCCCTCCCCAACCCTGCCTCCCACCACCCCTAGAACACAGGCCATGCCTCTTGTGATGTCACGTCTCCGCGCCACTCTCCCTTTTCCCACGCTGCCCGGAAGCCTGAAGGGGCAGGGTGGGATGTCTGCTCCAGGGTGCCCTGGTTTAAGATAGGTGCCCTAGCTCTTTGACTAGGTGACCTATGCCTAAAAAATGGGTCAGTAGGCTCTTTTGCCAATCAGATCAGCACTGTTTAGCATTTCTTTAATTCTGGGAAGTATCCAACTGAGATGTTTGTTTCAAAATGGATCTTATTTCTAATATGTAAACTTTGTAATTATTTGGTCTAAACAAAATACTGAATATTATTATTTATTATTATTCCTTTATAATAAACTGTGTTTGAAACATTGTTTATCTTTTAGGTCTACATTCAATTCACACAAGCTCCCCCAACCATGATTCAGAAGATATTTCATTTACTTCCTCATATAACCATCTGCAGTTCCCATCTATCCACCAGCAAATGACATCATCATACCCTCCAAACTCCAACTATTACCCACATAATACACAGGAATGGTGCTCTAATGGACAGTATGATCTAAAAAGAATTCCCACAGAAAACATATTCACAATAGACTCGGATATAATAGATTTACCATCACCCAAGAAGCCTAGAGTTAGTCCCTGTGTCGGAAGAGTAAAAGGAGACGAACTATGTGTTGTATGTGGTGACAAAGCATCGGGGTATCATTACAATGCATTAACATGTGAAGGCTGCAAAGGTAATGGCATAAAAATCTTTAAATGTTTGCTGTGATAGCAAAGCTCTAGTCTACAGCTCCTATGAAATCTGTGTAGTAGTTTCATCTTCATTTAATAGTTGTTCCATGTATATATAACAGTATTACAGGCAGTATTATACCAGCCATGTTGTTGATGCCACGGGGCTTTAATACAGAGTACATTGTTGTTTTTTATTCCTTCCATTACACAATTTGTTAAAGGAGAACTATAAAAAAAAACAACTTTTTTTCTAAGATAAGGCAGCAATCCCAACACTTTCCCCCGGAAAAATTTATAATTTTCAGGAGTTACTTACCTGTTTTTTCTGCTCGCCAAAGTACATTAACATCATCGGATATTAAAGCCCAAATTATAGGTGCTGTATTTCTGACTTGCGCATACTTACCCAAAAGATTATCATTAAAAAGGGTGCTAATTTCCCCCCATCCAATCAGATATTATTTAACATTTGAGATCTATGATCTAATTGGTTGGGGCAAAATTAGAACCATTTTTAATGATAACAACTTTTATTGAATAACCCTGAATATTTTTGGCTATAGTTTCCTTTAATACAAGTAGCTTTTGTATCTATTTCTTTTTTACTTGTGTATGAAAACACTTTCATTGCAAATAAAATACATTGTGTAATAGTATGTTTGTAGATTACATATATTGATATGCTATTTACATGCCGTAGATGTACATGGGTGCTACTGATACAGATTCATTCTATACACACAAAAAGACAAGTGCTCCCCAGATTTCTTTAATGGTGTTTTATTCCACCTCCAGTGTACCTGGCAACGTTTTGGCCCATATCTGGGACCTTTCTCAAGCCATGGCGTAAAAAAATCCTGGTGTGCACTGGTCTTCTTGAGAATGTGCATAGGTTTTTGTCTACAGTTTTTATCGCCATCAGAATGTATCAGATGTAAGTTTTCTCCACAACCCTGGTGTTCTTGAAAGAAGATATTCTCTGTCTCATGGCCTCTGTTCTGAAGGTGTGTGCCTTCTTTCATGGCTTTACAACCTCTTCATGAACTAGTAAATGAGGTGGGTGGTGTAGACATTGTAAGTCATTGGCTGTGGCATCAATGTCACAGCCATGACTGAGAGCTAATACCCAGAAGAGCTGAAATGAAGGATATCTTCTTTCAGGAACGCCTGGTAGCTAGGTTAGTAATGCTTTAGTAGAGTTTTGGGAAAACATTTTGTCTGGAGGATGGACATGCTCTTTAAGAGGGAATAAATAGTTTGTTTCACCTGTGGAAATATCAGTGGTTCTGCATCAAAATTCCACCTGCAGTATTGACCAGCAGAATTGTGAGTGCGGAACCGGATTCTGACCCAACAAATGGATTTGGCACATCAATAATTCTTGCTCCTAAAATTCAGATTCATTACACCAGGCTAAAAAACACCATTAAAAAGTCACCATTATAGATTTCTATTGAATACTCAACACCCAAAACGCAGTTTAATGAAAATGTTTGATAGGTTTCTGGTAAAGAAGCTTGGAAGCTATTTGACTAATGACAATGTTTATGTTGCGATATTGCCATACTAGGAAACTGCTACACAGCAGTACACAACTGTACACTGTGTCCTGGCAATAGTGAAATAGATAAGCGGAGGTTTCATTGCTGCAGGGTGAGATATTAGCACAGTGAATAAAGTACAAAGAGCATTTCTAGCCACTATGGTGTGGGAACTAATGGATGTGGTAAATACATCACTATCAGCCACAATTACCCCATGTTTGGCACATATACAGGGTAAAGCAATGAAATGTGACGTCACTTCTTATTGCCTGAAACTTGGCAATGCTTTGAATAAATAGCTCCCATTATTAAAATACCTACCTTTCATTGGCATCAAGAAGTCAAGCAAATCTCATCTATTTCCAATTTTAAAACTTATTAATTGACCTTATTCAATAAGAGGTGCAAAATGTTGCCCGTGTTCTTAATCGACAGCAACCAATTAGATTTTCTCAAATGTTTTTAAAAAATTTCTTGCTCCTTGCAGTGAGTGGCAAGTTTTCTGATTCCCAAACCACTAATCTTGTCTATAAAACATGCAGGATATTTGTACATACAGACACAATAAACGCATAGGAATATTTGTCTACTGCACTTCCCAGTACCTTATCCCCCATAGTTGTCAGTGGTCCATAATTTCCTGAAAAGTAACCAACTGAAAAGGTTTTGAAACCTGGCTTACTGTTGTGAAGTATTTTAAGGTTGGCAAGTAAAACTACTCTCATTTATAACAAACTAAAAGGAATATTATTTCCATAAAAAAAGCATTGCTGGAAATACAGAATGTATAATTGATCATGGCTTTAAACCATTATTACAAAATGACACTTATAATTAGATATGGACCGGAATGCATTTCCAGACTCAGGTTCCTAGGCGGATTTCCAAGATCCGCCAACTTATTGGATTTTCCGGAATTTTGCTTTTCAGGTTTTTCTGAACCTCGTTTGGAAATTTCCAAAAATTACGGAACGTTCGAGGATTTTAGAATTATCCCTCTTTCTAGAATTTGTTAAAATGATCCAGCCACATGTCCCATATTCAACAAATAGAAAGGGGGGGGGCTGTGGGAGCAATCCTGCAACACTATATTATATAAAATATAGTGGAAGTGCTACTTATCTGACCAAAACGTTAGAACAAACAAGAAAAGAGATGATCAATGCACATTCCTGGGCCCCATATATCATAATATCTGTGCTAATGCAAACAGTAAAAACATGGGGGGTTTTAGTTACAATTTTATGCATAAAAGTGAAAAGCCTTCCAACCACGTCAAGGTAACCCCAGTATGGAAGGTCCTAACAGTTTACCTTGGGTCATTTATCTGGGCTGACACTCCCTGCTTGGTTGCATTTTCTTGGGAAGGTTGTCTCCCTGACCTTGCATTGGATTAATATTGAAGGCTATCACTTCCCCCCGCCTACTGGCTTTTAACAAGTAGGGAAGAGGCCTCTCATCCAATGCTTAGTATTCAAGGTGTAAAACCTCCAATTAAAGGGACGTGTTGGGGGTGCTACTACCACATGGAAGCTTGTTCTATCTTCCTTCAGAGAAACTCTGCTACATTACATAAACAGAAATGGCAGGTATTTTTATCAGTGGCCTGTTAGCTATGGCAATAAGAATTCCTATGGCAATAAGAATTCTGGGGTTCCAAGGCCTAATAAAAAGAAGTTCAAGCAGAATGGATTCTGTAACTGGCTCTTTGGTTTTGCATTTTTCTCATGGAATGATGTTAAACTGCTAAAAAGGTAAAGAGGGAGATGTAATACTTACCTTCCATGCTCTTCTTCCTTCCTGGTTCCCACAAAGCAGTATTAACTTAGCGAGGGGTAATCCCTCTTTATTGCAGACACACCAACACACAGTGTGTTGGCATAACTGCAATAAAGAGGGATTACCCCTTGTAAATTATAAACGACTGGACAACCCTATTCTTTTTACTTTCCAGTATTGTCTATCTGGCAGTGAGGTGACCAGAAGGGACTGGACGCCTGGGAGGTACCTCATGCATCTATTTTCTAGTATTAAGTTAGCGTAAGTTACTGCATTGCGGGAACCTGGCAGGTAAGGAGCACTGAGGGTTATGTCTCATTTCTAAAGATGTTCACTTTGTGCTATTAAGTAGAAAGTGCTGCAGGCTCTGCAAATAACGCTAAACCAATATTACACCAGAAAGTGAGGGTTTACATAATTTTTAGCCCTTTGCATCTGATATTGCATCTTCCCCATAGTGTTTCCTAAAGGACTACAACGGTAACATGGAAATTACCCAGTAGTCTCTGTTCTGTATTCACTTTCTATTTCAACAGTATTGAAATTTGGCCTTATCTGAAACCTGAGCGCCAATTAAAATCCATCTCACTTCACAGCACTTTTCATATTGTTCTGTAATTGGCCTGTACTATAAATTATTCTACATAAAACTTGAATCTTGTGATCAAATGTTGAAATGTTTGCAGGTTTCTTTAGAAGAAGTATTACTAAGAATGCTGTTTATAAGTGCAAAAATGGTGGCAACTGTGAAATGGACATGTATATGAGGAGAAAGTGTCAGGAGTGCCGGCTTCGGAAGTGTAAGCAGATGGGAATGCTGGCTGAATGTAAGTGGCGTATTCATTCCAATGGTGCAATGGTCATATCAAGGAATATTTAATGGCCATAGAACTGAAAAACACTCTTTACAGAAAATCTCATATAAAGGGTTGGTTTAAAATGGGATTCCCCATTGCTTGTTTGTACTATCAGTATCACATGAGCCAATCAACTTTTTGATCATATTTCAGTAGAGAAAACTTAATTTAGGCAACATGTTCTGTATGAAAAATCTACTTCACAAAATCAGAGATCTTCTAATTCCTAAATAGCAAATATGTGCCCCAGGGATTAATACAATGGGCATAAGATTGGATCTGTTAGAATATTATTTACTTAGTCTAGGTATACCGGTATGACCGAGTCAACAATTTTCACTGCGACCAACAATATTCGGCCTAGCAGTAATGTCCACCTGTTCACGCTGATGTATATTATCTATGCACACACAAAATTACATTTTGTGTAGCGCACACCGAGGTGCTTATATTTCAGCAGATTTTTGTGTGCACACAACTTTAACCTGTGTGTGCAGTCCTGATGAGTTACGTGCAGGCACACAAGTGCACAGCTTAGAGGGAACAGGGACACCATAGGACACCAATGCAACTTGAAATTGCAATTAGTTTGTTGATGCACACAACACATCCTTTATAAAGTGGCACTGGATGGAGGGATGCACAGTATAAAACATGTCTTGTGCATCAATAAGCTCATTTCAATTTCAGTTTGAATTTGATTAAGTCCCAAGATGTACCACACTACTTCTGTTATTGTTAAGATGAGTGTTTTAGCACAGAATGCTAGAATATCAGGCAGTTAATGGACCCGGACTATTGTTTGTTTGTTTTATTCTACTCTGCCTTAGGGCACGGCCACACTGCAACGCAAACACGATTTCATGCGCAATTATGTTGCGTTTGCGCATGCGTTTTTTTCATTAACTATTGAAAAACGCATGCAATTGTGATTTAAAACGTGGAACGCAAATCGCAAACGCAACACACCTGAAAAATCGCATTTTTTGGTGTGTTGCCGCGTTTTCAATGATATGAAAAAACGCAAAAAAATCGCAGAGGTGTGGCCTAGCCCTTACTGTCTATTTTAATTAGCAATGGAAAATGAGGTTAAAGGGTATGTCCACTGATTTTTTTAACATTCCTTTTTACTGTTTAACTGAAGAACAGGAGGTAAATGAGCTTATCTTCCCTTTAGTAAAACTTGCAAGAGAGAGGACAGAACTTACCACGGATCGCTGCAGCGATGGCATCTCTCTCACAGTCCCCGACGCATTCCACTTTCCCTTGCTCTGTGTGCGCACATCCGTTCTTCTGTTTAACAGTAAAAAGGAATGTTAAATAATTAGTGGACAAACCCTTTTTTTGTTCAATAACATTCCCTTTAATGTATATTTAGATCAGCATTCGGTAATATTAGATCAGCATTTAATTTTCACATACATGAACGTTACCTAAATAAAGTCATTATATTCCTAATTTAGGCTTATTAACAGAAATACAGTGCAAATCAAAGCGACTCAGGAAAAATGTAAAACCTCTGGCTGGGAAATCATTCAGTGAGGATTCTGATGGACTTGAAATGAAACAAGTGACCTCTACAACTAAAACAAGCCAGGTGGGTCATTTTATGTTATCCATAATATTACTGTATTTTTACTTTAGATTTGGCAAATCCTATTGAAAAGCTGCTACTGCAAGAATACAATACGTATATTGTTATATATCTTTTTACCTTTCCAGCCAAAACCACCTCCTACCTAATGGGAGGTTGTATTGGGACACTGGCTCTGCATCCTTTGCTAAAAGTGGCTAGAGATGGACTAGAACTCGAACTTGAACATGAGTTTGAATCAGATTTTACGAGTTCGAACGACCTCGGACTTTTCAAACTTTTAGGATTCCGAACTTTTGATGAATTTTCGAGTTTTCCATGATTTTTCAAAATTTCTAGGATTTCATAGAATTTGTGGAAACAATCCAACTATATATCCCAAATTCACCATTGACAGCTATTTTTAGTAGTTCCAACCCGTGCATTGCCTTTGAAGTCTTAACCTTTGGCCTGCTTTCCCCTAAATGATGCAAATATGATGAGAATTGCAAAAAAGAGCAATATTTCCCATTATAAACCTCATGTCAAGTAGCTTGCCAACTCCTGTCGGCTCCAACTCAAAAAACATCTCCCGCATTCGACCCTTCCTCTCGAAGGAAGCTACAAAAATCCTAGTCCATGCCCTAATCATATCCTGGCTAGACTACTGCAACACACTCCTGTGTGGTTTACCAAACAACCGCCTGGCACCGCTTCAATCTATTCTCAACTCTGCTGCCTGGCTCATTCATTTCTCTTCTCGCTTCTCTAATGCCTCTCCTCTCTGCCAGTCCCTCCACTGGTTGCCCATAACGCAAAGGATCCAGTTCAAACTGCTTACCTTATCCTATAAAGCAGTATCCAACATAGCCCCTCCATATATCTCAGAGCTTATACAGCGATACCGTCCCAGGCGCAATCTCTGCTCCGCAAATGATACCCTCCTCTCATCCACTCACATCTTCCCATGCCCGCATTCAGGACTTTACTCGTGCTGCCCCTCTGCTCTGGAACTCCCTTCCTCTATCTGTCCGTCACTCACCCCCCCTTACACCTTCAAACGTAACCTTAAAACCCACCTCTTAAGGCAAGCATATAACCTGGCCTAAACATTACCCCCTTACTACCCAATATGATCTAACCCACCTTTCACGCTCCACTGCCAATCTATTTACAGCCTACTGATTCCTGTCACCTTATGTCTCACCCCCATATCCTCTAGACTGTAAGCTTTTTGGGCAGGGTCCTCTCACCTATTGTATCACGGTATTGCTGTAAGAAACTTCTCACTCTGTTTAC
This sequence comes from Hymenochirus boettgeri, assembly GCA_019447015.1. Taxonomy (NCBI): domain Eukaryota; kingdom Metazoa; phylum Chordata; class Amphibia; order Anura; family Pipidae; genus Hymenochirus; species Hymenochirus boettgeri. The sequence goes on along the minus strand of CM033471.1, from coordinate 92,850,130 downwards.
TTATATTATGTATTACCTGTGTATGTAATATATATGACTTTTTATAACATGTATTTCCCTGTATGTAATGTATGACTATGTAATTGTAAAGTGCCACGGAAGATGTTGGAGCTATATAAATCAATAATAATAATAATAATCCTAATGCCCTTAACCTGCCCATTCATAATCTAGTCTGTGTATAAATAAATGCTTCTGAATACTGACTTCCTGTTTGCAGGACCCCTAATGGAGATCGTTAAGGCCCTTGACCCAACGCCTAACAGTATCGGCAGTGCATAGGGACCAAAACCGTCCAACCACAATGCCAGTGAATGACCATAGTCAGCATCACGGTTGGTAGGGAAAGATTGAATGTATCCATTGGTCATTATTGGCCTTTACTTTAAGTAAAGGGATCTGATACATTCGGTCCATGTGTGGCCACGCGACCGACCAATCCCAATAACACGTATGGTCAATCGGTCAGGTCCATGTGTGCGGTCCCCACCGCATGTGTGCCAACACATACCAATGTGATCTGTCAGCATAATGCAATAGGTATTGCATGTGATGTGTATGGCCACCTTCACTGTTAGAAACATTCCACGTTAGTGTGCATTCTGGGAAGAAGAAAAAGGACTTACAGAACCTGAAATGTCAGCTCACTAATGTTAACAGCAGGGAATAGAAATAAATTGAATAGTTGAATATAAATTCAACTGATTTTTCAAAATGGAAGAGGATATGTAGAATAACTAGAATTGACTTTAATGGGTCCAATTTAGAATTTTTATTCTTTGCTAGAAAAGAATGGAACGTATTATTAAATATCTGGTTACAAATGCCCTTTGAGGCATAAGACCACTAATTAAAGGGACGTGTTGGGGGTGCAACTACCACGTGGAAGCTTGGTCTATCTTCCTGCAGAGCAAGTCTGCTACATTACATACACCTAAAGGGGAGCTGTGGGAGCATTGCTTAGGCAAAATTATCACAACATAGTGGAAGTGCTACTGATCTGTCCAAAACATTAGAACAAACAAAGAATAAGGTGATCAGCAGCACTTCCACTATATGTTATAGTAAATTTGCCTTAGTAATGCTCCCACAGCTCCCCTTTCAAATCAATCTGCACATCATCCAATACAATTAAGAGAAACCAGTCACACAGATGCATAGCTCCAGTTGCCTTTTTGTTGGTGACACTACAACTCCCCATTATAATGCCTTTATATGTGGCTATTAACTACACACATCTGTCTAATTTCCCAGAACAGTTATATTTAGTATACAGTATCAAGGGGGATTGTGACAAAACTGGTAACATTTTACTGCAAAACCATAACAACCAATCATCAATTAAAGGTCATCTCCACCTCAAAAATGAAAAATGCCCTGTAGGAAGAGGCCCCCATAAAATGTAAAAATGCTATACTCACCTTTTCCATACTTAGGGTGAGGCCACACTGCAAGTACTCCTGCGCGCGTCAACACGCGCTAGTTCCCATGCTCACTCGATTGCAATTGGCCAATGTTTCACAATTGGAGCACATGCGATTGTGCAAAAATGTGGATTGCACGCGGATTACACATGCAGCGCACAGTAGTGCTTTAGTGTGGCCACATCAATTGGACTAGTGTGTGCACATTTCATGTGAATGCTCAGATGTGGATGCGTGAAAACTCTGAGCCTTCACATCGCACAGAAGAGGAGGGGAGAGGGGATTGGCGAAGAGTGAGAAAGGTAAGTATTGCGTTTTTACATGATAGAGGGGCCTCTACCTGTAAGACATTTTTTGGGGTGGACATGCCATTTAATGTTAATAGTCAGTAGGGGTTAGGCTCACACGCTTCCTATCACATGTTACAATCCGTTAGTTGATTATTATGAGATCCAAACATAAAGAAATTCCCTGTTAGCAGGTAGGTATTATTATCACCTAGAGTTCTCCTAGCCTAGTACCCAATATCCAAATGTAGTAAGAAAATAGGAGGTAAGGTGAAGAGGCACAGGTACATGCAATCAGCTGTGTCTTATTGTTCACACAACATGTTTGGGGCATGTCTCAAGTCTCAAGTTGCTTTTTAATTGTGAGATTACAGTCGCAGTTTTAGAATGGGCCGCAACATGGCCCATTCATGGTCAAATTTTGGACTTAACATACAGTGAACATACCACAGCATATACAGCACAAGGACAACATATCCAATAGAGGATATAGAAAAGCATGAAAACCCTATAAAAGAAAACAGGGCCCATTGAATACATGTATTGACAGCATTTACCAATGACTAAAAAAAGTTTCATCACCTAACTAAAGAGCTAGTCTCAGTCAATATTGTTGAAAATGACACCAAAGGGTTATTTATTCACCCAGTGTATTTTTGGGAATCATTGAAAGAGTTCATCTGTATCATTACATACCTAAATATGCTTATAGAAAGTGTACTAATGCCAAACAACTAAAGCTGCACAAGCTGCTTTTGATGTTTTGCACAGATGTTTGAAGCAGAAGTCGTGTGATTGGCTTCTGACACGCCTATCCTTGTATAATAAAAACTGTGTTGTATTTCTATATGAACAAACCCAGTCTGTGCAAGCACAGCAGGTTAGTTTTGTTACCGGTACTTTGTTTTCTTCTAATAACACAGAAAATAATGTGCAGCTGCGTAAAATGTGCTCCCCTCCCTTTTAAATAAACCTTAGATTGAATGCCTCTCCGTTTGTTTACATATGGGAATAGTGAGCAGTTGTGTGAGTCAACAATTTGTTGAACAGGTTCTGTTTGTGGATGTACTACTTAATTTGCTGCATGTTATCAGTTGCTATATTTTGGTATTCATTTTTTTTTAGTATTCCTGGGTACACACGGGCAATTTTTTGGGGCAAATCGACCAATATTTCTGTGTATTGGTAGGTTAGACCAAAAAAGCTGCACTGGTTTCATCCAGGGCTGCAACTGATGACGGTCGCCCATTTGTCCGGCCATGGCTACTATTGCTGCTTCTGACAGTGATTTGTCCCAGACGAGCGCTCGCCGGGAAAATAATCCCTTTGTGTGTACTCAGCCTTAATCAAATGCTAGTTTGGAACTATGGGTAGGGTTAACAAGTTAACAGGTTGAACTTGAGTTGTTTATTTATTTCTTTAAAGAACAACTATACTGTAAAAAAATTAAAACTACCTCTCAATATTGTTTAATGAGCAGCTACAGCACATATACAGGTCTATGTAATAAAACCTCTTAATGTTAAAAATGGTGCTAATTTTGCCCCAACCAATCTGTTGTTATGTACCATTTGTAAGTTAAATATGATTGGTTTTGGCAAAATTAGCACCATTTTTAATGAAAAGAACTTACATAGGCCCGATAATTTTCATCTGCTTGGTTAGTGCCCTGGGATTTCCCCGAACGAACGACCGACTTGGTGGATCTCCGAATGAACGGCCGAATCAGCGGATAAAGCGCATACACAAGGGCCGATTATCGTCCGAAACGTTCGTTTGTACGCATTGTGTGTCACGGGTCGGGACCCGCGATTGCCGTGTGTATGAGTCTTTAGGAAGCCTGACAGAAGCAATTTCTTTGTGCTACCGCTCCTCAAAGAATTGTTATTGGGAGGTAGAAATTACTTATCCTACCTCCCTGCCCCAGGTACTTTTCATTTTAACTGTTTTTGAAAAACTTTATGTGCACTATAGTTCTCCTTTAACCTTGCCATTGACTACTAGCTTACTGGAACTTATAATTAGCTGTTTACATTTACACTAATTGGACCTCCTCTACTAGGGGCATATATCAAAAAATAGTCCCCGTCCCCTGGATTCTTTTTTGGATTAGGAAACACAGCATAATGTTCTGACACCTTCCAGGGACCGATTTCAAAGCTGCAAATATGCCCACTAATGCATTTTCAATTATAAAAGGCTTAAAGACCTTACCCAACACCCCCCTAAAAACCCCCACTTTTTCCCCATTGCTTTATAAATACAATCAGGCGGTTATTGCTGCAATGTTTGGTAATATGCTAACACATAGCTAACACGTGTCTCTTGCCCTTAAACTGGGTAGACACACAATCTCCTGTCCTTATACAAAATACAGGGAGAGCGTAGGAAATGTGACCAGGTTTATAGCCAATGACAGGCAGTTTCCAATTTTGCTATAAATCTTTACTGTGTGTACCCGGTTTTAAACAGCAGCTTGTCTAGGTTAAGGCAATGTACAGCTTAAAGGACAATTATACTCACCTTCCCTCCGCTCCTCTTCCTTAGTCAGTACTTTCTACCCAGGGTGAGGACCTGAGCCTCTCCAACGAGCGTGCCTTCCTATTGGCCTCGTCGCCGACGGGGAGGAGGGGGTGGAGCCTACTGGAGCAGAGTGTAACTAAGTATATGCCGCAAGTTAAGCAAACTGAGGGGTAAGGACCTAGCGGTTCAGGTCCTCACCTTGAGTAGACAGTACTGACTAAGGAAGAGGAGCGGAGGGAAGGTGAGTATCATTGTCCTTTAAAGGTTTGACCCACGATGCACAATGTGTACGAATGGCTATTTCGGCCAATAATCGTGCCATGTATGGACACTTTCTCGTCCGAAACGGCTGCTTGATCGAAGATCCACCCAGCTGGTCAGGCAACGATCACCGACTGAAAGGCCATTTCGGCCGATAAAGTGCCCACACACGGCACAATTATCAGCCGAAACAGCCGTTTGGGTCGGCACCTGCCATCGCACGTGTGTACAAACCTTAAGAAAACCACCAGGATGATATTGCAATGATAGGTTCACAGTATAGGTACACTGTTATAATTATGAACACACAGTAACCCTAGGTTTACAATTACAACACATTTATTTTTTAAGAAAATAGATATAGTGTATGATCATTTGTTTATTTATATAGGTGAACATAGAACTAACCCCAGAACAGACGGATCTCCTGCAGGATGTAATGGATTCGTATCTTAAACATCGTCTGCCTCAGATTCTGGCTTCAAAATTGATTGTGAGTTGAATAAATTTTCCATATAACTTTACAAATATTTTCTGCCTTGCCCAATCCGCTAACCCTGCGCAATCCCAGCGATTGTGTGCGAATTTCTGGTCCGCTAGCATGGCCTAATTGTGGACTGCTCTAACTGATTAAACATCTGCCACATCCAAGAATCAGTGACTTATGCTGTTTGCGCACTGCCTTTTACTGTATGGGGGTTTAGTCATTTGTCTGTGACATTTGAGCAATGTCAAATAATCTTGGACATACCCTTCAACTCATTTCGCGTAGACAACCTTGCTTTGTGGACTTTATAGCGGCACTTACAGCAAAGGGGCACAAGTGGCTCTGTTAATATTCACTTATTTCACTTAGTGGAACAATATGTTCAACACCCACAATAAATATTCCAGAGCTGCAGTAAAAACTACCAACGTGCTACATTCAGGTGTGTTAGTCATTACAGAGGTTGTAAAGATAGTGATCAAACATAGATAAGATTAGAATTGATCCATATCTGGATTAAGCTGTTCAAAAAAAATTTCATGGCCAATTTCAGAGACTGACATGAATATTAGTGAGCGTGTGATAAGATTTGTAGTCTCTTGATGCAAAAATAACACGCCTCAAAGGATAATTACACGACAAGCATGTTTTTCAGAAGTCAATTAGTTTGTGTACAGGTTTTTACACGGATTTGCTGGGTTACTAACAACGTCCCTACATAAGTGACGTCTGAACCAGCCATTCGTTGTGTTGTCGGGTGTAACGTGTGCTATGGTACGTCTGTATCTAGCTAAAGACTGCTTCTAGTTTTAAAGTTATTAGTATCTACCTTTCTCTTTTAATATAACGGACATCAATTTAAAGGACAACTAAAGCCGCAGAACAAAACTGAACCAGAAATCAGGACAACTTGATATAAAACCAGTAATCTGTGTCTTACCTCTCATTTTGATACGGGTGCTGGGAAATTTACCTAAATAACATATGGTTTGTGCTTTATTTCTCAGCATTCTAGTATCAGACAGTTTGGTCAACGACCATTATGTTCTGCACATGCTCAGTCCTTTGCTATGGCACAAACTTGTTACAGTTGGTCACACCCATTAATAATCTCTAGCCAATCCTTTTACAGGACAGATGCAGCAAGGAAGCATGTGACTGAGGTCAGGAGGTGTGGTCCGACACTGCACATACACACAGATACTTCATCCAGTTCTTAACAGGCTTTGATTTACTTAACAGAGTTTACTAAAGTGGCATTTTGTAGTTTATTGGTGTTTTTAAGGGGGTTATTTTCAGATTTTGGAGTATAAAAAATTGGGTTTAGTTCTCCTTTAAACAGACATGCTTGCTTAATTTGCATTAATTTGGTATGGACTTAAAGGCAATTAGATTTAATATTGAGAAATATAAACTTTCAGTATGCATCTGGGCAAAAACAACATGAATGCTAGTTAGAACCTAATTAGAATGGTGTTAAAAGTTGACTAAATTGAGTAGGAGCTGGCAGTTATTGTGGGCAATACGATATGTAGCTCCATTCAGTGCCAGGCAGTATCTGCTAAAACAAATAAAATACTTTGCTGTAGATGAAACATATAGTGGAAAGAGGATAGCAAAATTTTTAACCTGCAAGGTTTTACCTTTAGTATAGTATAGTATTTGAGGTTGAATAAAGACATACGACCATCCAGTTCAACCTACTCGGCAATATCCACATTTCCTGCCTAACTGTTGATCCAGAAGAAGGCAAAAAAACCCACCAAATTTCTCGACTCCAAGTGGCAATCGTAAATATCCCTGGATTAGCTCTACTTCAATACTATCAATACCAGTAACCTGCAACATTTCTTGTTTTCAGAAACTCGTCCAGCTTTCTTTTGAAACTATCCAATAAACCTGTCATCACAACTTCCAATGGAAGTTCCATAGCTTTACAGTTCTCACAGTGAAAAACCCTTTCCGAGCTTGAAGACTAAACTTCTTTAAGTCTAAAGAGATGTCTGCGTGTCCTCTGACATGTTCCTTTGGTGAACAATGCCCCAGATAGTTTATTGTATGGCCTGTTATGTATTTATACACAGTAATCATATCCCCATGCAAGTTACTTTTCTCTAGTCTACATAATTGTAGCTTATCCAATCTAAGGAAGGGGGCTTAGTCTCCTTGAAACGTTATGTATTTTGCGTTTATTCAGCATTGTAATAAATGAGTATTTGAGTGTGCCTCCCTTTAACTAATTTATATTGATACTTACCTGTTGTGGAACGGTCTTCAGGGGATGCACCTCACACTGTTCCTGTCTGGGCTTTGCAAGCTTCTTGGATACAGATTCATATTCAAGCTCCCCCATTCCCTTTATTATTTTAGTTGCCTTTCTCTGAACCCTTTCTATTTCCAAGATGTCATTTTTGTACACAGGATTCCAAAATTGCACTGCATATTCCAAATAATGCCTTACCAATGCTTTGTAAAGTGGGAGAATAAAATGTTTCTCCTTTGAATCCAAACCTCTACTTATTCAAGACAATACCATGCTGGCTCTGGCAGTTGCCGCCTGGCACTGCTTGCTACCTATAAGTTTGTAATCTACCAAAACTGCAAGATCCTTTTCCAGGGATTCACTTAACACAGAGCCATTTATAGTATAAGCAGCACAAGGATTTTTAAGTCCAAAATGCATCACCTTCTGATTTTTTTTAATGGTCGGCAAAATTTTGTGTTGTCAGCAAACACAGAAATCTTGCTGACAATACCCACTTCCAAATCATTAATAAATAGATTAAATAGAAGCGGCTCCAACACAGAACACTGTGGCCCCCCCGCTTAGCACTTAGTCCATATTTATGAAGCCCCATTAACAACTACTCTCTGCATCCTATTCATTAACCAATTTTCTATCCATGTACAAATGTGCCAACCCAGCCCAACAGACCTTAGCTTATACATTAGTGGCCTATGTGGGACTGTATCAAAAGCCTTAGCAAAATAGTATAGTACATCTACTGGTATGCCAAACTCTAAATTCCTCCTCACTTGGACTGAACCTGATTTCGATCCGAACTTTAATAGTTTAGACAAACTCGAACTATTCTGAAGTTCCCGAACTACGAACTAGCTCAGGTTTTTCAAATTCACAGACTTATTTTCGATAATTATCAAATTTCAATAATTCTCAAATTCTCAAATCGGTAACTCTCAAATGTATACTTCGATTTCAGTATCCCTCGAATGTAGCATTTGATTTGGTTACCCTCGAATGACGCCTTAGATTTCAGTAACCGTCAAATGTATCGTTTTTTTAGCCCTCAAGAGTAGCACTCGATTTTGGTAACCCTCACATGTAGCCTTCAGTATAGGTAACCATCGAATGTATTGTTCGTTAACCCTCGAATTGGCCATAACCCTCGAAAGTAGCATGCGGAAACACAACAATTGGCAGAACTTTGGGAAAGTTAGTGTTTAAAGAAGTTTTGGTGATATATGTACGTGTTCTCCAGACCATTTCCCAGCCATTTACTGTAAGTTACCATTGCTATTTTAATTGTATTTAAACCAAACATTTCAAACTATTTCTCCCCATTGACTTTAATGGGTTCATTTTCAAACTTCCAAACTTTTACTGAAGTTCGGAAGTACAAAAATGAACTTTTTTGAAAGTTGGGCCATCTTTACTCACTTCCTCATAAAAACCAAGCAAGTTAGTTTGACAAGATCTATTCCTCCCAAATCCATGTTTATTATTTCTTATTAGGTCAGTCCTTGAAACATACTCTAGAATACACCCCCGTTTCAAAATTTCCAGTATCTTCTCAACCACAGTTAAACTTACAGGCCTGTTATTAACTGGATGTGAATGCCTACCTTTTTTTCATCCATCTCATTCATCCAGGTCATGGTATCTGTTTTATTCAGTTAGATCAACTGGACTTAAAGTTTAGTTTAAACTAAACACCTTGAAGAACTAAACTTTAAGTCCAGTTAATCTAACTGAATATAACAGACTACCCTTTTTGAATTTTGGAATTACATCTGCCAGTGGTACACTTCTTATGCAGTTTTGGGCACCAGTCCAAAAACAGATATTAAAAAATTGAAAAAGGTACAGAGATGTCGGTTAAGGTGGACCATTTGGGTGAAGGTGGCTGTCCTTCTGTTGGATTAGTGATGCTGAGAAGGGTTGAACTAGATGGACTTTTGTCTTTTTCAACCCAAAATAACTAGGTAAATATGTGGTGATATCTCTTTAAGGAGCCTATACACTACATGCGACATCCGAAAAAACACCTGACCTTTTCTGTTATGCCAGTCGAGTTTTGATTGCAAAATTAATGGGCCAGAATGGAACATCGTGAGGTGAGAACCACCGGGTGAAAATGGACTTTAAAGACATAAAATAGATTTGATGAACAAAGACAAAAAAATCTACAGGGTTATTCAATAAAATTTCTTATCATTAAAAATGGTGCTAATTTTGCCCCAACCAATCAGATGTTCGCTTTCAAATGTTAAAAAAGATCTGATTGGTTGGGGCAAAGTTAACACCATTTTTAACGATAAGAACTTTTATTGAATTTCCCAGCTAATGTCTTACAAGTGTATGACCAGCATTATATCATGAGAGTCAGAGATTAGCAAGTTCTTAGCAGAATAGTCATCTATTTTCATTCTAAGTTAAAGGGGGACTAATCTCTATGTATCAGTTTTACAAATGCTAGACAGTGCATCCTTCTTATTGCTGAGAAAAATAAATGGATTCCCATTTGGAAACATAGATCAAAGACCTTTAATTTTAAAGGAATAGTTCACTCAGAAAGTGAACTATTCATTTACTGCATTAATTGAAGAACTGGAGGTAAAGGAGCTATGCCTTACCTTCCGTTCATCAATCAATTTATAAGGAGCCAGGAACAAAGGTAAAGAAATTTACCTTGCGCACGATACACTGCTGGCTCCACTGACAAGTCCCGACCACTTCCCATTCAGTTTAACTATACCACACATGCATGATAATGCATGCTATAGTTAAACTGAAACCGGAAGTGGTCAGGACCTATCAGTGGAGCCAGCAGTGTATCGTGTGCAAGGTAATTTTTACTCCCTTTGTTCCTGGCTCCTTCTAAATGAATCTACAATTGTTTATATTTTGAGATACGATATAGATATAGTACAAAAATTCTGCATAGTTTTACATAACTGGGAACTTCTTGGTGACTTCTAATATCCTTATATTTTAAAATAAAGTGGAGCATTATTCATGCAGCAAAAAGTCTAGTGGCAAGGATATTAATGAAGGTATACCTGAACATGGAATTGGCCCACCTGCATTGTGTTTGCTTCAGTCAACTTGATATAGTAATGCATTCCCTAGGTTTACTGTAGATGGTGAACATGTCACATACCATGCTGTCAAACTCTGGATCATAGTGCCATCTAGCTCTGGCACCTCTAACAAGGATTAGCATGCAAGGAGAGTATCTTTCCATTGTTCCAGTACCAGAACTATGGAAGAGGTAGGGAGAGATTGGCATTATGTGATGGATTTTGACAGTATGGGACATCTTGAGCAAACACAAAGACCTAGTGGATATTATAAGAGTGGTTGTGTAGGGCAGTATAATTGCCCTTTAACACTAGATTTACCAGGCCTGCGCAGATTTGCATAAATTCCCTGGACCTCATATCTACTAGCACCCCTGCTGAGTTGTTTAACATGCTATCAGCTCCATTGTTCTCTTTCTTTTGTTCTGAAAATACACCCATTACCTGTGAGGTCTGGCTCATTTGCATTTGTTAGCTTGAACCAAGGAAGTTTGAATCTTTGTGTGTGGAAACCTTCAGAAATGCCTGCCATATTTATACAAAAGACACATTCACAATATAATAAATTTATTTTTAAGTGTTTCAAATTTTACAGAGTTTACAGCGTTTGCAGACCCAGTGTCCATCGTCCCTGCATTTGGCACAGGTGAATTTCTGACATGTTGCACAGGTAAACCTGCTGCGATTCCTGTTGCAGCTCTCTTGGACCTGGCACTGTGTTGTCTGTACAGTCCCTGGCACAGCAGCTGCAACAGCTTCAGCAGCCCGCCTTTGTGCCAATATTTCCTTGTGCTGCTAGTTCTTTAGCTAGAAGACTCAGAAACAATCTTCTTTTGCCTGTCCACCCTGTACATGCCTTGTACAAAATGTAGGCATTCACCGCTGCCAGGTCCAGCATATTGTAAAAAACTGCTACTGGACACCTGCGTGTTGCTGCTCTTACGGAATATATCCGTGCCATTTGGTCCAACACGTCTACACCACACTGATTTCCCCACAAAATGTTTGGGTGGGAGGTCCGAGGTCTGTGGGGTTGGAAGGCCGTGGGGGGGGGCATAATTCTTTTTTGCTATGGGGCCCAGTCATTTCTAGCTACGCCCCTGGCTAATACTGTACTTACTGAAAGTAGCAGGGATCAGCATACAATACAGCTGGTTTACAATCAGTAAAGGCACACAGTTAGGTAGTGAGTGACAGCAGGGACCCCCGTTAGGTAGCGAGTGACAACAGGGCCCCCCGTTAGGTAGCGAGTGACAACAGGGCCCCCTGTTAGGTATTGAGTGACAGCAGGGACCCCCGTTTGATAGTGAGTGACAGCAGGGACCCCCGTTTGATAGTGAGTGACAGGGACCCCCGTTAGGTAGTAAGTGACAGGGACCCCCATTAGGTAGTGAGTGACATGCGCCCCCTCACCTCGCACCTAGCAGCGTCAGACCTCGATAAGCGGGTGGCCCGACCAAATATGCGGCCCGCTCTAACATGTACAAACATACATTGGAGACTGAAGTGTTAGCAAGTTTTCATTGTATTCATGTCATTGTATTCTGTTTTCACACTATTTTTTTTATAAAAGACTTGTGTTTCTATATATTGTGAATGTGTGTCTGACATGTGGGGGACATTTTGTATAGATGCAGGCATTTCTGAAGGTTTCCACGTCTCACACACAAGTTTTGATCTGAGCTACTCTGAGTAAAATGCAAATGTGCCAGGCTTTACAGGTAATGGGTGATTTGCACAACAATAGATTGCAGATAATCAACCTGAAGACCTGTGAAAATCTCAGCAGGGGTGAGCCTTGCACCAGAAACTAAAAAAGTTGGTAATTCTAGTGTTAACTTGTTTCATATAGTAGAATTATATTCTAATAGCCATATAATAATGGCTGTATTGACTATTATATCTCTTGTTAAAGTCTTGTGTCTATTTCCAGGAGAAGATGGACACTGAAGATAATTTTGTCTTTTTGACAGATATGGCTACAACACATGTTCAAATCATTGTGGAATTTACTAAAAAGTTACCAGGTATACTTCTTTTCAATAAAAACATCTAGAGCCTGATATCTTATATGTACACGATAGTTATTGTTTTTTTTCCCTTCAGGCTTTCAAACATTAGACCATGAAGATCAGATTGCCTTGCTAAAGGGTTCTGCGGTAGAAGCAATGTTCCTTCGCTCTGCTGAACTTTTTAACAGAAAGTTACTTGAAAGACATACGGACATCTTGGAAGAGCGCATTCGGAAGAGTGGTAAGGACTAGAAAACTTCATTCCCTTCAGGGCAAACTGAGCAAGTGAAACCAAGCCAGAATGTCCTTGTAAACTCGCTTAAAGAGGAACTGTGGTCCAAAAATGACTTTAGGTAAATTGAGGTAAATTGGTCCTACAAGCTCTTCAGTGATCCACAGAGTTTAAAGATATTATAACATGCGTGTGAGATACAAATGTGGATTCCCCTTTAAGACTATCCCTAATTAAAGGGCATGTCCACCCCAAAAATATTTTTTGCTGTAGTTTAGGGAACGCTATCCTGTGTACTTTTGCCATATAACTTTATATTTTTTTGGAACAGTTATCAAGTTATTTTCATTTTGTGTTTCTTATGGGTTGTAGCAATTGATTTCTCTCCTCCTATAGTGGGCAGTGTTCTTGTACTCTATAGAGATATGTCCACCAATCAGAAGGGCATAATAGTTAAAATAGCCCTTTCTCCATTTATTAATTAAACATGCAGAATCTGAGCAATGATTTGCAAGTGCCACTGGGATTCTGGGATTTTACATTAACCCATTCCCTACTTCTGTAGTCATTAGAACTACATGATCTGATATCGTTGAGTGCAAGTGCATGTTGATGTCAGTTATCAATATATATATAATATATAATATATATATATATATATATATATACCACACACACACAGAAATACGAAGGCACTCAGAGGTCTAAAACCTTGAATGGCATTAGGCACTTCCTTGCTTGGAATGGAGTGCTGATCGTTGCTGTTTGCTCTATAGTAAGACACAACATTTGTTACAAGCAGGGCTGCATTTATTACAGGACTGGTTGCTTTTACACTTGAATTATTCACACTCAGCTTTGCTTCATGTGTTTCTGATATCCCTTTGATTGCCGTGGTGCTCTCTAGACTGGTTTGCAATCATCTCCCTCTTTCTATTACTGGAGATTATTTCTGGTGAAATTGTGGAACCAGATTTCCAATACATCAATAGCTCTGTTACTCAGATCTCCAGATGAATATTTAGTTGGGAAGCACAAACCAAACTTTTGCTGGAATTTTTTTTTTATCTTAGATACAGAAAGCCAATACTGAGAACTAAATTGAGAGCCATCTGAAACTAAGTGCTGCCCATTCAACATCCCAGTACATGCCTCAGAACAAATTTTTTTTAAAGCCCGGTACAAGCTTTGTGCCTCACACCACAAGGGAACACACAAGTGCTCGAGTGGTAGTCAGGACAATCTTCCCCTCCCGGTTGTCCAGCCACAACTGGAACCCACACAGAGGGCATCTTAGGGTGCCGTAAGGCTATGGGAGTCCACCAATACTGTCCCCCCTTTCAACTCCCAGCTGCCACAGGAAGTCTTCAGGAGTGTTCGATTAGGAAAGCTGAAGATCCTATAAAGGACCAGCCTGTCCCGCTACAAACGTGACAAACAAACAAATACAAAAAATTTAGTGGGGTGAGTGGGGATAAGTGCTAAGTGCAATAAATAAGGGTGCCATTCATCCGCAAAATTAATGGGGGTGCACCAATAGGGCCTAAGCCTCATCCAGCAAAAGCCAAAAAATATTCCAGTCCCCTTTAACGAGAGAACCAGGATGTGCGAGGAATAAAACCACCGGGACCCAGTGAACATATAGTGCACAGGTAAGCCAGGCTTCCAAACCCCCTCGGCCCATGACCTTGACCAAGCATAGTGTGCAGACCTGACAATTATCAGGCGGCCAGCTGGGAGAGACATCCTCTGGTTTGGGGACAAGGATGCCTTCCCTCTCAACCTTCAACTGATTAGAACAGATACTACACTTGATCTTAGCCAAAAGGCAGAAAGCAATGCCTCAGAAACTAAGCTATAACATCTCAGATGAAATGCAAAATGAAACTAGCTCTCCTTACTGAACATTCCCTATTTGTAGTGACTCCTAAAGCCACCCCCAATATCTGATTGGTCTAAGATCCAAGATCCAATCAGATTAAGATTGTATCTGGACCAATCAGATTTTGGGGGGTTGTATGAGACACTATAAAACAGCATGAAATCTTCAGAGGAAGCTCAGTTTCTAATCAGCAGTCAAACTAGCAGGTCTGCCTTTGTATTTAAATCCCAAGCGAGGGCCATAAGGATCCCCCTAAAATCAGTATACTAGAGTAGAGCACAACACTGTAAAGCAGTATGAAATTGAGTTTATTAGCCATAAAACCAAACATCACAAACCATTGTAGACAAATCCCTCTCCTCCCCTTCCCCACACTTATAAATAAACGGGGCGCCCCCGTAGGGACTAAAAAGTACCTCCGCAACACCACAACATACCACAGAACCATAGTAATATGTTAAACTAGGCAAAGTAAGCATGAGTAAATTATACACTATAAAGGGTTAGAATACAAAGTAACCGTGATGACACAATCAATGTAAGTCTTGCAACTCATTAAACCCGTAATCTAGGCTCATAAATAGATAAATATGTTAGCTAGCAATCGTCCCAAACGTTTTTTCCGAATGTCGGCCTTATAGTTCCCACCGATTTGTGTGTGAGGTCTAATTACCAGGTTAATGATAGTTACCATTGTAAATACATAACATGTGCCAATGTAATATAGTTACCACTCCTGCTTATACAAACCCCGGGTTTGTACCTCTCTCGGGGGGACTGGGAGCAGGGGGAACAATTAGCTAAAACCTACAGACAGATGACACACGAATGTCATCTATATGACACATGGCGACTTAATACCCACAACTAAACATTTCACATTCTATGCTAGACTATTTCTGGGTCACAGTACCACTTCTACGCTACATTATTACCTTCAAAATACTGCCCATGATGTACTGTGTCCACAGTCCAGTTATACTAAACAAAGCCAGCCCCAATAAACAATGCACCTGGCCCTTTAACAAAGTGCTGCTAAAAAAAAAACTCAGCCCCATTGGCAATACAAACTTCTCTAAGAGAGTCTCTACATTATGTGAGGGTACAGTGGACTCCATGGGAAGATTGGGTGGGGCTCATAAATCAGAATAAGAGCAGTGTCGGATTGGACTGTTGGTGCCCACCAGGAAATCTGAGACCAGGGGCACACCAGGACGAGTTTAAGGGCCACCTAACATTTCATTGTCATTCATTTACTCATTTACATGTCTATCTTACTCTTACTGAGTCATGTTGATTATTAATAAGCATTGCATACTGTGCCTTTGTCTATGTATTTTAAATTTTGAAGTTTTTTCTGATTTCTTGTGTGAACGGTCTTGGACCCACCGGGGATTACCCTGTAACCTGTGGGCCAGTCCGACACTGAATAAGAGGAACCTGTAAAACAATGTTGCTCCAGATTAATCAAATACAGATACAATCTCTAAACAGAGAACTACGAAAAGCTGAACAAAATGTATACTTAACCCTTCCATGCAACGGTATTTTTTCTCCACACGCAAATGAAAGATTTAACGGTATTTAAAGCATAACTATCGTGGTATAAAGTTTTTTTTAAACAACAGTTAAAATGAAAAGTAATGGGACAGGGTACAGGACTGTAATTCTTAACTCCCAATATTATTTCGTGAGCAGCAACAGCCCTAAGAAAAACTGATTCTGCCAGTCTTACTCCTTCAGCACTATCTTTAATAAGGAATAGTCCAGGATTAACCTGGCAATGAAAACTGTTAGTGCTGTAGCTCCTCAATGAAACAATATTGTGAGGTAGGAGGACCAACTAAAGTACTTTGAACACAGCAACAAAGCACACACACTTTTAGCTAGATGGTTACGGGGAGATGCCAACTCCACCCTGCTTCACCTGGTGACTACAGATGATGGGACAATAGCTCAAATCTTTCACCAGATGACTCTAGAATTTCTACAATGCTAACAAAAACTGTATAACTAGCTCCAATGCCCTCCCAGCCCAGGGAGCTACACAATCACTCAAAAAATTTTTTGTTTTGTTTTAATTTATTAATAATATATAATTATACACAGTAGAGACATTGTGAACTTTCTCTTTGATTTGCCAGTACACACATGGGTCGGTGATAATCGTGCGTGAATGGGCACTTTATCGGGCAAAAACGGCCACAAGTTGAAGATCCGCCCGGACGGTTGGACAATGATCCTCGACCGAATGGCCGTTAAAGTGCCCATACACAGCACGATTAATCGGCTGAAAACGGACATACATACACATCGTGAGTCGCGGGTTGGCACCGCGATACGCATGTGTGTACCGAACCTTTACACATAGTGGCAGCGTCTGTACTGTTTATAGTTAGAGGGATATGGCAATTTACTCATAGGGAGGACCGTGGATATGGTAATTCACAGCAGTAGGAGGGCATGACTATACATGCCATTCACCTTGATTGACAGTTCCTCCCTCTGAAGCTTTAAAAATTATAAGTCTAATATCTACAAAACTGGTGGACAGATTGGAAAAGAAACACATGTTGGGGGATGAGGATGAAGTATAGTTTAATAGTATGAAGTTTTTAAAAATTTGAATTTGGACACTATAGTTGCCCTTTAAGAGGTTCCATTATAAAGAAAACATCCACAGTAGCATGTTTGACCCATTCAACAGCCATTCAGTAGACATTATGTTAGGAACATTCCAAGGTAGTGTGCATTCTGGGAAGAAGAAGGACTGTTACAGAGTGGGGAAACCCAACTGCATTTGGATGAACAAGTTTAGGGGGTGGGGGATTTTTAGTTGGTGTGAGGGCGCCTAAGGCACTAAGACAGCTAGAAAAGGCCTGCCCGGTCTATTAGGTAGGGTGTGATTGCTTGAATACAGTAAGAAGCAAACTTACAAGGAGTTTTAAAAAATATTGTGACCCCCTTTGGAAAGCTTGAGAATAATAGATCTTTACTGCCTACAGGTTGCTTTATATTGGACTTGTGTATAAGGTATAAACAGTTAATGAAACCCCGAGTTCGTCCACGTGCACAACGAATGGATGTTTCGCCCAATAATCGCACATGTTATGCACTCAGTCGGGCATCGTTCGTTGATCCACAATAATCGATTAACGATTGACGCCCACCAAAAGCATACACACGGGTGACTATAGGCTGAAACCACGTTCGTTGCACCTGTATTGTGCAGTTGATCGTACAATAACACCACCACAATCTTTTATGATTTCCATAGTATCAGAGGTTTCCGATATTGAATAAGCCTTTGACTTGAAGAAATAGTTTTGTATAAATAAAAATTCTTAAAAACATAATTTAGAAATGATATTTCTTTTCCCATGAAACTTTCTGTTTGCTGAAAAAAATCACTTTTGACAGAATCAGACAGAACGAAAGTTGCTTTATGTGACCACTAGTGTGTGCTCTAATTACAGAATTTAAAATAAAACTTTCTATAAATATGGTTGATTTCCTTTTAATGCTACTATCTATATTCAGTTGCAACCATTATTGACATCCCAGATTTCACAGAGAAGGGGGGTAAATTTCAGATCATTTACTCTCCATGACATTAGCATGTCGGTGTGGTGATGGCTAAATGGCCTTAATTCTGTTAGACGTCCTAGCAGTCGGCAAAGTGCTGGGGGTTATCGGGATGGTGACGCTTGGAAACTTTTTCCAGAATATGTAGAAAGTTTTTTGAAGTTTCTCTACAGACTCTTTGTCTTAAGGTACTGTCGATCTGTGAATATATGGAAATAAAGTTAAAAATTATCCAACCATAAACTCAGATGATTTAATTGTAAGGAACCATGTTATTTCTAATCTGTGTTATATATTTTTTTCTATAAATCACTTTCTATAAAACTCCAACCTGATACAATTAAATTGTTTAGTATTTAATACTGGCAATGAGAGTGGGCAAGTCCTTGTTTTACAACACTGTCTCCCTACTCCCAGAAATGGTTATTCCACTCACAGTTGTGGCATTTTCTAATAGTTCTAATAAATATGATCTGATCAAGGACTAAACAGAAAAAAATCACCACATACCAATCTATAGCAATAAGCGTTTATTGCTGCAGACTAGGTTGCAGTTACCATAAACCTGGCACAAAGCTCATGTATGTTGCTCACGTCTGTACCCTACACATGGGATTTGTTTGCACCATTGACATTGCAGCTTCCAGTAAAATAAGCGTCACTGCAATTTGTTTTTATTTGGATGAGACAAAACTCTAATCTCCTTTCAAAACTTTGTGACAATGCTGTGAAAACATTTGATTTATATAAATACCTGGTGTTAGGATTACCACTGCTGCAAGAGGGCATATTCCTCTTGTACCATCTTTAACTCCCCAACACTTTTATAGAAATTAAAAATTGGGTTATATAGTCATTGTATACCGTAAAAGAAAAGATTTAGTGATGAAAGAATGACGTATTATCATATACACATTACAGCAGTAGCTTTGCTAAACAACCATACAACCAATATGTAGTGGGGTAGGAATAGCTTGGTTATTAAAGGGCAAGTCCAGCCAAATGAAAACAGGTAAATCACCCCCCAGAACCCTAAATGGTATAGTTTGAAATGTGAAAATCTAGTGTAACCTGAACCTGCACAAGTCCTGTTTCCCTGTTTCTACTTCCTGGTTCTTTCAGTTAGCAACTGTCAGTTATGGATTTGACAGTTGATATCACAGCCAATGACTCAAGTTAATCCCCTAGCTGCCTCTTTCGAGCATGCCCAGGCTCAGTACAGGCTCAGTACCAGGTCACTAAATTGCTCAGTTTCCATGAGGCATCCAGAAGCATAGTAGGCATACAGTAATAAATTCAAAGACAAACTATGTATATTAACATAGAGGCCATTCTTTCAAAAGATGTTCTTATGAGGGTGGAGTGTCCTTAGAAACCACAGCAAATCATGGTGGAGACAGCATCATACTTTGGGGTGGCTTTTCTTCAAATGAAACTGTTGCGGAAGTAAGTCAAGATAATATAATCATAAAAAGCCCTATGTATTAATCTATTTGTCACAAAACTTTCAAATATTGCTAAATTGGATTTTGACCATTAAATTCCCATTCATTATATATCCAGGTGTATAAAGATTGCTTGATGTAAAAGATGCACCATTTATAATATAATCACATGGCCTTATTTCGGAGGAGCGATGTGTCAACGCTCTCTCCTGCTCTTAAAGTCACGCTAACCGACTTAAGGCCACATTTGCGGTGGTGCGTGAGATCCGAGAAGAAACTCTTGTGCAGCCTTCGCAAGCCTATTACCAGTGTCTGATTGCACATAACTATTTAACACCAGCAGTAGTGGTGTTAATATTACAGGTGTAGGTGTGATTCACCCAGAGCCATGCAGCCTCGTATAAATTCGATACGGATTTGGGTGAATCTCCCTGACAGGGTTCAGTCACAGTGGGGAGCTTTGCAAGCACTCATCATGAAAATTATGTGAGCATCTACAGAACAAAACAAAACCCTTGTGAAATATAATAAATATTTGCACCTTAAGGGTCATATGAAGGGTCCCTTTAGACAGTTTTTAGTTCCGGTTAAAAAAAAAAAGATATCAACACTACAGGGCCGGCACCTGAGATCAAACATGTGTAGGAACCTTAAAGGTGTGTACAAACCTTTAGTGATGATAATAAACCACCTTTGTATCAGAGTCTAATTCATATCGTTTTGTTTTATACAAACCAGCGCTGGGAATTGCCAGTTTTTTTTTATTGCTAATTAATTGAGATGATTCATTTACCAGAACATTGGCATTTACATTTAACACATTCCAAAAACCAACATTTCAATATTAACTTTTGGGGGAAGATTTTATCAAATGTGAAAGCAATATATTAATTAAATGGAAAATATCTTATTTTTACAATTTCTAGTTAATTATGCATACATAGTTATTCTACATTTCTCTTCCATTTTGAATAATTTTGGATAATTTATACCCATTGCTGTTCCCTGCTGTTGACATTAGTGAGCTGACATTTCAGGTTCTAAAGGCCCTTCTTCTTCCCAGGATGCACCACATCCTTGGAAGTTCCTAACAGTAATTTCTACTGATTGGCTGTTGAATGGGTCAAACTTGCTCAGATCTCTATTGAGTAACCCAGGCCGGGTCAAGGGCAAGACCATAATGGCCTTATTAGGGGTCCTGCATACAGGAAGTCAGTATTTCAGAAAGATTTATTTATACACAGACAAATGCTGAATGGGCAGGTTAAGGTCATTAGGATGGAAAAATACTGCTCTTTTTTCTTAAAATTTTATGTATTTGCACTGAACTTCCCCTTTAAGTTCAATTGAGGAAGCAGCTTCAGATTAAGTGAATTATTTAAAGTTATTGATTACAAAGGTTTTATACCCTAATAATTTTATTTGCACATTGATAGTGGCTGGAGACCTGGAATCTAAACGGATGCATGCACTGATATTATCATATAATAGGACCAGTCCCAGACAGGATTCTCTTATTGGGTATCAGTCATTTCCTTTGAAAAGTTTAAATGCTAACTACTTGGCAGCAGAAAAGAGAGACCTATGTACTGACATTATTGTGGTCTTGATGTAATGTCGTGTGGTGGATATATAAACAATGTTTGGCGTATCAATGAAGGGTTGGTCCAGGATTGTAACACATAGGTACACAAGATACGAAAGAACGATCGGAGGGTCGGAAATCACAACTAATCGTGCGGGCTCTATTGACCACACGATCGGTCGGCCAAACTGTCGGACACAGCTGCTTTTGCCACGACCGACAGTCCTTCCTCTCGGCTGACCGTTCAGAAGTCTCAAGTGGTTCGGTCAAGCAGAAGGATCGTATAGGGTGTACCTAGGTTAAGTTCTCAGGGCAACAATAGGTGCAGATGTGATCACATAATCTTTAGTGTATGGTAACTTTATTAGATTTGTAAGATTGTGCAAGGCACAGGAGGGACAAGGTCAGGCTGCCCGATTGCTCTAAATTGAAACTACTCTGACCACTTGTTTCACCAAAACCTACTTTTATTTTACAGATCTACTTGCTGCAAAGTCCATGTGGGCAGCCTGACTTTCAGGGCTATTGGTGTCCTGCTGTATCTTTAAAGGGCAAATAGTGAAAAAATGACTTTGCCTCATCTTAATCTATAAATTAATACATATAAGTATACATACTCGAGGTTTGTGTGTTGCTGCATTCCTTCAATCAGTAATTGATTTGCGCAGGCTCCGTATCTTTCTCCTAATCTTAACCGACACCTCCTTCCATCAATGCCCAGAGCCTTGCATAGTTAGGAAAAACCAACTTGGGTACCTTATTATACAGAAAGTGAATGATTGGATAATCCACGGAATGGCAGCAACTAAGGAGTCACCTCTTGTTGCCGCCATTCCCGTGACCGGACACACATAAATAAAAAGAACTTTCATATACTGCAACAAAAATCAAAGTTTATTGCAAGCACTTTCTGCACATTTCCTTTAAGGTAACAGGTAAAAGGACATCTTATACTGAAACAATAGTTATCTTTAGATATCCAATCTGAAATATCTTCTGCTAGGTGCAGTTTGCTATAGTAGAAGGAGACAGTGTTCATGCAAATCATGTGAATTGCATGATGGGAAATTCCCTTTTCAAGGCCCATAGTGATTACTGAGCATGCTTGCCCTCATAGAAACCTCTACAAGGAATAGTTAGAGGCAGAAACAAATTACACCAGAAATTACTCCTACTCTTTAATTTCTGGGACTTGAACATACATTACAGGAGAACCGTTTAGAGCAGAGGGTAAGATGAGGATTTTTGAACACTACACAGTGAGGCAAGTGGTAGGTTAAATTTAGTTTTGGGGGTGGACATGCCTTTAAGATTTATAATTTTATTAGCTTAGGGTGGGTACACACAGAGGGACTATTTGCGAACGATCGATCGACCGTTCCGAACCAATCCGGATGAACGAACGATCAAGGTTGGTCTCGACCCACATCAGCAGATATTTTTGGCCGACTGAAAGTGCCGTGAACTGGGCGGTCGGCCGAAAATATTGCTGGTGTGTACCCAGTCTTACTTCTTTGCAGTTCTGTATTACTTTTGCCTCATTCACATGTATGTGTGTCAATCAATGCAATATAAAGATCAAACGATACAGTGTATTTCCTGTTGCCTTTGTTATGCTGATGTGATATGTATGGGACTCTTTCCAATATCTATTCACAGTGTCCAGGCCTCCCGCTTTTGTTGACACAGTATAGCATTTTGCATATTAATGCATTAGTGTCCTGCATTAGATGTTTTCCAATTCAAATTATTTAATTCCTAGCTAACTAATCTAATTATGGATACAATGATACAGCTACTGAGCAATGATTAATGAAAGTACTTAGGGCAGATAAAATGAATTACTGTCGCATGTTTTTTCCTACTATAAAAAACAGTACTATGAATATTAGTTATTGAAGG
Source organism: Hymenochirus boettgeri (assembly GCA_019447015.1). Lineage (NCBI taxonomy): Eukaryota > Metazoa > Chordata > Amphibia > Anura > Pipidae > Hymenochirus > Hymenochirus boettgeri. The sequence goes on along the minus strand of CM033471.1, from coordinate 92,827,183 downwards.
ACAGCAATCCCATTTCTTGTTAACCATATAAATCCGGGTTAAATCATTCAATTTATAAGAAGGAGCAAATTCACATAAACAGGCTGCATTATTGTAAATTGATTGCATTATATCTGTGATCATTCGGACCTAACAACATGTGTTTTACCTGATTAAAGGGGGACTGTGGTCCTCCATGTTGTATATGTCTTATGGAGGCAGCCATTAATAACTAGATCATCTGACCACTGCCTTGGTTAAGGTTGGAGCATGCTAACTGCTGTCTTTACTGTTGAGAAATTCTATTAAGATGCCAGAAATGCAAAATCAATGTTATAATTGGCCAGAGGTCTCTTTTCCTTGTTTGCATAATGAGCAGGGAGTTGTGGGAAAACTCTCCTAACTCGCTTGACTCTCTGTAAATCTTATTTTCAAAGCCAGAATGCACAGAATCTGTATGTTTACACATGAATATCAAAAATAAATATAGGCAGTGGTATGAATATATTTGACTTTCGTTATTCTTGCTCAGTAATAGAAAAGTAAGATATAAAGATTTTTTGACAGGGTCTGCTTCAATATAACATAAATAGAAAGTTTTAATACTTTTCCACCAATTTTGAGAATAAGGTTCACCAGGGCTGAAGGTAGCTCATGGAGCCTACACAGCCAGGTTTATACTAGACTTACAACTAATGTTGCTGACCTTATGCCTAAATACAAGACTACAACTTATCAGTATAGCTGCTAAGCCAACACTAGTGGCAATTCCTATCTCTTGCATTTTATATTGTCTCCCAAACACACCTTAAAATCTGATTGGTTCTAATTTAAATCTTGAATCAGATTGAGCTTGGATATTGGACCAATGCTATATCCCCAACCCCTAAATTGATTGGTCCAATACCCACAATCCAATCAGATTCCAGATTTAAATAGACCAATCAGATTTTAAAGTTGTGTTTGGGAGACACCATAAAATGCAAGAGATTGGAATTGCAGCTTAGTGTTGGTTAGCAGCTATACTGATAAGTTGTAGTCTTGTGTTTAGGCATAAGATCAACAACAGTTAGTACACCTGGCTAGGTAGGCACAATGAGCTATCAGCCCAGGTGAACCTTAAATCCTCCTTATTTGGTGATAAGTATTAAAACAGCACTGCTACTAGGTAGTTTATTGTTTATGTTATTTGGAAGCAGGCCCTATGAAACAATCTTTTATCATACATTTTTTTTAACTACTGAGGCAGAAATCTGTTTTTATTTTTTTTCTAGTAAAATATCTTCTAACATAGTTCTAATGTTTTTTTTAAACCAAAACAATCTATATATTGCATACCACTGCCTATACTTATTTTTGGAATTCATTTTAAACATATAGCTTTTATGCATTTTGGGCTTTGAAAAATAAGAATTACAAGGAGTCAAGCAAGTTAGGGAGAGTTTTCTCCACAACTCCCTTGCTCATTATGCAAATAAGGGGAAAAGAGACTTTGGGTAATTATAATGTTGATTTTGCATTTCTGGTATGTTAATTAGAATTTCTCAGCAGTAAAGACAGCGGTGAGCATGCTCCAACATAAACTAAGGCGGTGGTCAGATGATCTGGTGATCAATGGCTGCCTTCATTAGACACATACAAAATGGAGGACACACAGTTCCCCTTTAACCTCTGGTTTCCATATGTTTTCAATACAACTCCAACCATTCCCTGACTGTTCTCTGCTATTAGAGAGTGTATTTAGGGGAAATGGTGGTAGGTGTAATTCAACTACAACCAACATAATTTTGGTCAAAGCATGTACAGTGCATTTGATCAGGCTGAGAAAAACCAGGTTTCATACTTAGCAAATAAATGCATGAATATCTATATGAAATTTTTTTAGACAACTGAGCATCACTGCATAAGTCCTATATATATCATATATATATATATATTATATATATATATATATATATATATATATATAATAATACTTCAACTGTATTATAGGTTTAGTAAATGCCTAATAAAAAAATTACATTAAAGGGAAACTATGGTTTCAAACAATTGATATTAAAATGAGCCATCAACCACCTCACTACATCAGTAGCATAATTAGGAATCGTTGGGCTCTAGCAAAACTTGATGAGGCCCTTACTCTGCTTCATCCACAGTGTATTTATGGGAAGAGGCTATATCTGCATCCTCCCAACATTTGTAGTCCAATGAGGGACAAATGTAAGATCACTACTCCATTTTACATTTTGAGCTGACTACACTGGCTAATGAACTGGAGGGCTGACTAACATGGGAAAAAAATGGAGGGTTGATTAACACCAGCAATAAAACTGGAGGGCTGACTAACACAAAACTTTAGGGCTGACTAATAATGGGTAATAAACTGGAGGGCTGACAAATACTGGGTAATAAATGAAGGTCTGACTAGACTGGCTAATGAATTGGAGGGCTGACTAAAACCAGCAAATGAACGGGAGGGCTAACACTGGGTAATGAACTGGAGGGCTAACACCACCTAATGAACTGGAGGGCTCATTAACACTGGTTAATGAACTGGAGGGCTTACAACACCAGCTAATGAACTTGAGGGCCGACTGACACTGGGTAATGAACTGGAGGGTGACTAACACCAGCTAATGTACTGGAGGGCTGACTACACTGGCTAATAATTGGAGGGCTGACTAACACCAGCTAATGAACTGGAGGGCTGACTAACACCACCCATGTACTGAAGGGCTGACTAACACTGGGTAATGAACTGGAATGCTGACTAACACCAGCTGATGAATTGGGGCTGACGAACACTGGGTAATGAACTGGAGGGCTAACACCAGCTAATGAGGGCTGACAAACACTGGGTAATGAACTGGAGGGCTAACACCAGCTAATGAACTGGAGGGCTGACTACACTGGTTAATGAATTGGAGGCTGACTAACACTGCCTAATGAAATGGAGGGCTGACTTACACTGGGTAATAAACTGGAGGACTGACTAACACTGGGTAATAAACTGGAGGGCTGACTACACTGGGTAATGAACTGGAGGGCTAACACCAGCTAATGAACTGGAGGGCTAACACCAGCTAATGAACTGGAGGGCTGACAAACACTGGGTAATGAACTGGAGGGCTAACACCAGCTAATGAACTGGAGGGCTGACTACACTGGTTAATGAATTGGAGGGCTGACTAACACTGCCTAATGAAATGGAGGGCTGACTTACACTGGGTAATAAACTGGAGGACTGACTAACACTGGGTAATAAACTGGAGGGCTGACTACACTGGCAAATGAATTGGAGGGCTGACTAACACTGCCTAATGAAATGGAGGGCTGACTTACACTGGGCAATAAACTGGAGGGCTGACTAACACTGGGTAATAAACTGGAGGGCTGACTAACACTGCCTAATGAAATGGAAGGCTGACTTACACTGGGTAATAAACTGGAGGGCTGACGAACACTGGGTAATGAACTGAAGGGCTAACACCAGCTAATGAACTGGAGGGCTGACTAACACCGGTTAATGAACGGGAGGCTGACTAACACGTCTAATGAACTGAAGTCTGACAAACACTGGGTAATGAACTGGAGGACTGACTACACTGGTTAATAAACTGGATGGCTGACTAACACTGGGTAAAAACTGGAGGGTGACTACACTGGCAAACGAATTGGAGGGGTGACAACACTGCCTAATGAAATGGAGGGGCTGAATTACACGGGTAATAAACTGGAGGGCGACTAACACTGGGTAATAACTGGAGGGCTGACTACACTGGCAAATGAATTGGAGGGCTGACTAACACTGTCTAATGAACTGGAGGGCTGACAAACTGGGGAATGAACTGGAGGGCTTCCTAAAACTGGGTAATGAAATGGAGGGCTGTCTAATACTGGGTAATAAACTGGAGGGCTGACTAACACTGGGTAATAAACTGGAGGGCTGACTACACTGGCAAATAAATTGGAGGGCTGAATAACACTGCCTAATGAAATGGAGGGCTGACTTACACTGGGTAATAAACTGGAGGGCTGACAACACTGGGTAATAAACTGGAGGGCTGACTAACACTGGGTAAAAACTGGAGGGCTGCTAACACTGCCTAATGAAATGGAAGGCTGACTTACCTGGGTAATAAACTGGAGGGCTGATGAACACTGGGTAATAACTGAAGGGTAAACCAGTAATGAACTGGAGGGCTGACAACACTGGTTAATGAAATGGAGGGCTGACTAACACTGTCTATGAACTGAAGTGCTGACAAACCAGGGTAATAAACTGGAGGACTGACATACACTGGTTAATAAACTGGATGGCTGACTAACACTGGGTAATAAACTGGAGGGCTGACTACACTGGCAAACAAAATGGAGGCTGACAACATGCAAGACTGGAGGGCTGATTACACAGGGTAATAAAAATGGAGGGCTGACTAACACTGGGTAATAAACTGGAGGGCTGACTACACTGGCAAATGAATTGGAGGGCTGACTAACACTGCTAATGAACTGGAGGGTGACAAACTGGGGAATGAACTGGAGGGCTGTCAAAACTGGGGAATGAACTGGAGGGCTGTCTAATACGGGTAATAAATGGGGGGACTAACCTGGGTAATAAACTGGAGGGCTGACTACACTGGCAATAAATTGGAGGGCTGACTAACCACTGCCTAATGAAATGGAGGGCTGACTTACACTGGGTAATAAACTGGAGGGCTGACTAACACGGGTAAAAACTGGAGGTGACTACACTGGCAAATGAATTGGAGGGCTCACTAACACTGAATGAACTGGAGGGCTGACTAAACTGGGGAATGAACTGGAGGGCTGTCTAATACTGGGAATAAACTGGGGTTGACTTACATGGGTAATAAACTGGAGGGCGACTAACACTGTCTAATGAACTGGATGGCTAACTAACACTAGGTAATAAACTGGAGGGCTAACAACACTGGCAAATGAATGGAGGGCTGACTAACACTGCCTAATGAACCAGAGAGCTGATTAACACTGGCTAATAAACTGGGGGCTGATTACACTGGCTAATGAACTGGAGGTTGACTCTAAACTGGGTAATAAATTGAAGGGCTGTCTAACACTGGGTAATAAACTGGAGGGCTGACTACACTGGCTAATGAATTGGAGGGATGACTAACATTGTTTAATAAACTGGAGCCCCCCCACCACACCACAACACACACTCTCTCTTTTTCAAGACTGTCACTGTTTAACATGTAAACTAGTGCTGCTTTACTGTCTCCCAACCCACATACCTGACATCATTTCCATACAGAGGATACTCCTCCCCCATTCCTCGGCATTAGTGAAGTGTGCTGGGCTCCTTGAAGTACACTACTGGCTGACCGTGTCAGGTATAAATAAAGTTTTAAAAAAATGGAACCTGACATCACCATGCGGTCCGGTATGTGGGATTCAAGGTGAAATCCGTGCATGCCTCGACAAACCGGGACTGTTGGGAGGTATATATCTATCATTTGAAAAATAAGAGATGGGACCCCCTTGGTTCGGGCCTCCCACAGCAGGGAGCGTGTAGGGTCTTTAAATTGACATTAATGTTACAGGGACTGTCAAAGGGTTTCAGAGCAGTTAGTGCAGGGGACTATTGATACTGACTATCATTCACACATGAAAATGTAAATATCTTCAAAACTATGCAAAAATCAAAAAATAACCTCATACATTCAATAGCCCTCAAAATATCTTCTGAAGTCCGAAATCTGAACAATCGGCCGAAAAAATTTGGACAACGGTCAGATTTCAGAACCGAGGGTTCCATATCGAATCGGGTCCGAGTCAGCCCCAGATCCCATCTCTAGTAGCAGGCACTGGATTACACACAAACCGCTTCTACTTTTCAGTTTTTGGGATGGTGGTGGACATGCCCTTTAAAAAGTATTTTTAAAGTATAAAAAGAAGTAAAGACCAAAAAAAGATTGTAATTAAGGGAACTGAGAATTATATAGAATTAAAGGGGAACTGTGGTCTCCAAACAAGTTAAGTTTAAACGAAAGGCCAGTTTTCTACCTTTAAAACAAGCCATCAACCAACTCTCTACGTGCTCCACAGCCCAAGATAACAGAAATGACTGACCAGAAAGTAAATGGGTGGGAGGCTGACTTGTGACATTCCTGAGGCTTCTCCTGCACAGTGCCATCGGCGAGCACAGCCTCAGACTCCCTCAGTGTGTGAGGGAGACAAGAAGTCCCTCAGGAAGTGAAGTCCTGACAGAGAAGGTAAGGGAATCTACTCCCTTCTCTTTCACTGTGTGAAAACAGCCTTTTCAGGCAGAGTACTTACTTGCCTGAAAAGGCTGATTCCACAGAGTTTTCTGTAGGGGGGGTGTCTGAGTAACCCACAGCACCCATGAGTGGGTGGGGCTTAGACACCCATGGGTGGGCGGGGCATCGCACACCCCGAGTGGCGGGGCCACATGGGGCTGTAAGATAATGGGCCACGGGGGGGGCCTACAACTGGAGGGACCATGGGGTCATGTGGGGAGGACCAGAGGGGCTGCAAAGGGAGGAGGGAGACACAGGACAGATTGACTGACAGTTTCAGAGAGGAGCAGGAAGTGCAGGGGACCTGGTGATACTGCTGCCATATCACACACAAAAATGTAAATATCTTCAAAACCATGCAAAATAAACACTGGAAATAAATGCAAAAATTCTCAGGGGAGCATTTCCTATCAAGCAACTGATATATAACAGACTACCCTTTTTGAATTTGGAATTACATCTGCCAGTGGTACACTTCTTATGCAGTTTTGGGGGCACCAGTCCAAAAACAGATATTAAAAATTGAAAAAGGTACAGAGATGTCGGTTAAGGTGGACCATTTGGGTGAAGGTGGCTGTCCTTCTGTTGGATTAGTGATGCTGAGAAGGGTTGAACTAGATGGACTTTTGTCTTTTTCAACCCAAAATAACTAGGTAAATTGTGGTGATATCTCTTTAAGGAGCCTATACTACATGCGACATCCGAAAAAAAAACCTGACCTTTTCTGTTATGCCAGTCGAGTTTTGATTGCAAATTAATGGGCCAGAATGGAACATCGTGAGGTGAGAACCACCGGGTGATGAAAATGGACTTTAAAGACATAAAATAGATTTGATGAAACAAAGACAAAAAAATCTACAGGGTTATTCAATAAAATTTCTTATCATTAAAAATGGTGCTAATTTTGCCCCAACCAATCAGATGTTCGCTTTCAAATGTTAAAAAAGATCTGATTGGTTGGGGCAAAGTTAACACATTTTTAACGATAAGAACTTTTATTGAATTTCCCAGCTAATGTCTTACAAGTGTATGACCCAGATTATATCATGAGAGTCAGAGATTAGCAAGTTCTTAGCAGAATAGTCATCTATTTTCATTTAAGTTAAAGGGGGACTAATCTCTATGTATCAGTTTTACAAATGCTAGACAGTGCATCCTCTTATTGCTGAGAAAAATAAATGGATTCCCATTTGGAAACTAGATCAAAGACCTTTAATTTTAAAGGAATAGTTCACTCAGAAAGTGAACTATTCATTTACTGCATTAATTGAAGAACTGGAGGTAAAGTAGCTATGCCTTACCTTCCGTTCATCAATCAATTTTGAAGAAGGAAACAAAGGTAAAGAAATTTACCTGCGCACGATACACTGCTGGCTCCATGACAAGTCCCGACCACTTCCCATTCAGTTTAACTATACCACACATGCATGATAATGCATGCTATAGTTAAACTGAAACCGGAAGTGTCAGGACCTATCAGTGGAGCAGCAGTGTATCGTGTGCAGGTAATTTTTACTCCCTTGTTCCTGGCTCCTTCTAAATGAATCTAAGAGCAGGAGGTAAGGCATATTCTTCAATAATCAGTAAAGATAGTTCACTTTCTGAATGAACTATCCTTTAAATAAAAAAGGGGCCAGAATCACCCCTTTTCGTGGCTATAGCTACCTGCAGTTCTGGAACTGAGATCATCAGAAAATTGAGGTTTTCATCTGTAACAAATGATAGACAATTGTTTATATTTTGAGATACGATATAGATACAGTACAAAAATTCGCATAGTTTTACATAACTGGGAAATTCTTGGTGACTTCTAATATCCTATATTTTAAAATAAAGTGGAGCATATTCATGCAGCAAAAAGTCTAGTGCAGGATATTAATGAAGGTATACCTGAACATGGAATTGGCCACCTGCATTGTGTTTGCTTAGTCAACATTGATATAGTAATGCATTCCCTAGGTTTACTGTAGATGGTGATGAACATGTCAAACCATGTGTCAAACTCTGGATCATAGTGCCATCTAGCTCTGGCACCTCTAACAAGGGTTAGCATGCAAGGAGAGTATCTTTCCATTGTTCCAGTACCAGAACTATGGAAGAGGTAGGGGAGATTGGCATTATGTGATGGATTTTGACAGTATGGGACATTTAGCAGCAAACACAAAGCATAGGATATTATAAGAGTGGTTGTGTAGGGCAGTATAATTGCCCTTTAACACTAGATTTACCAGGCCTGCGCAGATTGCGTAAATTCCCTGGAACTCATATCTACTAGCACCCCCTGCTGAGGTGTTTAACATGCTATCAGCTCCATTGTTCTCTTTCTTTTGTTCTGAAAAATCACCCATACCTGTGAGGCCTGGCACATTTGCATTTGTTAGTTGAACCAAGGAAGGTTGAATCTTTGTGTGTGGAAACCTTCAGAAATGCCTGCCATATTTATACAAAAGACACATTCACCATATAATAATTTATTTTTAAGTGTTTCAAATTTTACAGAGTTTACAGCGTTTGCAGACCAGTGTCCATCGTCCCTGCATTTGGCACAGTGGAATTTCTGACATGTTGCACAGGTAAACCTGCTGCGATTCCTGTTGCAGCTCTCTTGGACCTGGCACTGTGGTGTCTGTACAGTCCTGGCACAGCAGCTGCAACAGCTCAGCAGCCCGCCTTTGTGCCAATATTTCCTTGTGCTGCATGAATCGGCAATGGAGTTCTTTAGCTAGAAGACTCAGAAACAATCTTCTTTTGCCTGTCCACCCTGTACATGCCTTGTACAAAATGTAGGCATTCACCGCCGCCAGGTCCAGCATATTGTAAAAAACTGCTACTGGACACCTGGTGTGCTGCTCTTACGGATACATCTGTGCCATTTGGTCCAACACGTCTACACCACACTGATTTCCCCACAAAATGTTTGGGTGGGAGGTCCGAGGTCCGTGGGGTTAGAAGTCGTGGGGGGGGCATAATTTTTTTTTGCTATGGGGCCCAGTCATTTCTAGCTACGCCCCTGGCTAATACTGTATCTACTGAAGTAGCAGGGATCAGCATACAATACAGCTGGTTTACAATCAGTAAAGGCACACAGTTAGGTAGTGAGTGGACAGCAGGGACCCCCGTTAGGTAGCGAGTGACAAACGGGCCCCCCGTTATGGTAGCGAGTGACAACAGGGCCCCTGTTAGGTATTGAGTGACAGCAGGGACCCCGTTTGATAGTGAGTGACAGCAGGGACCCCCGTTTGATAGTGAGTGACAGGCCCCCGTAGTGGAAGTGACAGGGACCCCCATTAGGTAGTGAGTGACATGCGCCCCCTCACCTCGCCCTAGCAGCGTCAGACCTCGATAAGAGGGTGGCCCGACCAAATATAGCGGCCCGCTCTAACATGTACAAACATACAGGAGACTGAAGTGTTAGCAAGTTTTCATTGTATTCATGTCATTGTATTCTGTTTCACACTATTTTTTTATAAAAGACTTGTGTTTCATATATTGTGAATGGGGTCTGACATGTGGGGACATTTTGTATAAGGCAGGCATTTCTGAAGGTTTCCACGTCTCACACACAAGTTTTGATCTGAGCTACTCTGGGTAAAATGCAAATGTGCCAGGCTTTACAGGTATGGGTGATTTGCAAACAATAGATTGCAGATAATCAACCTGAAGACCTGTGAAAATCTCAGCAGGGGTGAGCCTTGCACCAGAAACTAAAAAAGTTGGTAATTCTAGTGTAACTTGTTTCATATAGTAGAAATATATTTAATAGCCATATAATAATGGCTGTATTGACTATTATATCTCTTGTTAAAGTCTGTGTCTATTTCCAGGAGAAGATGGACACTGAAGATAATTTGTCTTTTTGACAGATATGGCTACAACACATGTTCAATCATTGTGGAATTTACTAAAAAGTTACCAGGTATAATTCTTTTCAATAAAAACATCTAGAGCCTGATATCTTATTGTACACGATAGTTATTGTTTTTTTTCCCTTCAGGCTTTCAAACATTAGACCATGAAGATCAGATTGCTTGCTAAAGGGTTCTGCGGTAGAAGCAATGTTCCTTCGCTCGTCTGAACTTTTAACAGAAAGTTACTTGAAAGAAATACGGACATCTTGGAAGAGCGCATTGGAAGAGTGGTAAGGACTAGAAAACTTCATTCCCTCAGGGGAACTGAGCAAGTGAAACCAAGCCAGAATGTCCTTGTAAACTCGCTTAAAGAGGAACTGTGGTCCAAAATGACTTTAGGTAAATTGAGGTAAATTGATAGGAAATGCTCCCCTGAGAATTTTTGCAATTTATTTCCAGTGTTATTTGCATGGTTTTGAAGATATTTACATTTTTGTGTGTGATATGGCAGCAGTATCACCAGGTCCCCTGCACTTCCTGCTTCCTGCTCTGAAACTGTCAGTCAATCTGTCTGTGTCTCCTCCTCCCCTTTGAGCCCCTCTGGTCCCTCCCACTCATGGACCCATGGTCCCTCCAGTTGTAGGCCCCCCGTGGCCCATTATCTTACAGCCCCATGTGGCCCGCCACTCGGGGGGTGCGATGGCCCCGCCCACCCATGGTGTCTAAGCCCCACCCACTCATGGTGCTGGGGGTTACTCAGACACCCCCCCTACAGAAAACTCTGTGGAATCAGCCTTTTCAGGCAGAGTAAGTACTCTGCCTGAAAAGGCTGTTTTCACACAGTGAAAGAGAAGGGATGTAGATTCCCTTACCTTCTCTGTCAGGACTTCACTTCCTGAGGACTTCTTGTCTCCCTCACACTGAGGGAGTCTGAGGCTGTGCTCGCCGATGGCACTGGCAGGAGAAGCCTCAGGAATGTCACAGTCAGCCTCCCACCCATTTACTTTCTGGTCAGTCATTTCTGTATATCTTGGGCTGTGGAGCACGTAGAGAGGTGGTTGATGGCTTGTTTTAAAGGTAGGAAACTGGCCTTTCGTTTAAACTAACTTGTTTGGAGACCACAGTTCCCCTTTAATTCTATATAATTCTCAGTTCCCTTAATTACAATCTTTTTTTGGTCTTTACTTCTTTTTATACTTTAAAATACTTTTTAAAGGGCATGTCCACCACCAGTCCCAAAAACTGAAAAGTAGGAGCTGTGTTTGTGTGTAATCCAGTGCCTGCTACTAGAGATGGGATCTGGGGCTGACTCGGACCGATTCGATATGGAACCCCTCGGTTCTGAAATGACCGTTCTGTCCAAATTTTTCTGCCGATTGTTCAGATTTCGGGACTTCAGAAGATATTTTTGAGGGCTATTGAATGTATGAGGTTATTTTTGATTTTGCATAGTTTTGAAGATATTTACATTTTCATGTGTGGATATGATAGCAGTATCAATAGATCCCCTGCACTAACTGCTCTGAAACCCTTTGACAGTCCCTGTAACATTAATGTCAAATTTAAAGACCCTACACGCTCCCTGCTGTGGGAGGCCCAGGAACCAAGGGGGTCCCATCTTCTTATTTTTCAAATGATAGATATATACCTCCCAACAGTCCCGGTTTGTTCGAGGCATGCACGGATTTCACCTTGAATCCACATACCGGACCGCATGGTGAGTGTCAGGTTCCATTTTTTTTAAAAACTTTATTTACCTGACACTGTCAGCCAGTAGTGTACTTCAAGGAGCCCAGCACACTTCACTAATGCCGAGGAATGGGGGGGAGGAGTATCCTCTGTATGGAAGATGATGTCAGGTTGTGGGTTGGGAGACAGTAAAGCAGCACATAGTTACATGTTAAACAGTGACAGTCTTGAAAAAAAAGAGAGTGTGTGTATGTGGTGGTGGTGGGGGGCTCCAGTTTATTAAACAATGTTAGTATCCCTCCATTATTAGCCAGTGTAGTAGCCCTCCAGTTTATTACCCAGTGTTAGACAGCCCTTCAATTTATTACCCAGTTTTAGTCACTCTCCAGTCATTAGCCAGTGTAATCAGCCCCCAGTTTATTAGCCAGTGTTAATCAGCTCTCTGGTTCATTAGGCAGTGTTAGTCAGCCCTCCAATTCATTTGCCAGTGTTGTTAGCCCTCCAGTTTATTACCTAGTGTTAGTTAGCCATCCAGTTCATTAGACAGTGTTAGTCAGCCCTCCAGTTTATTACCCAGTGTAAGTCAACCCTCCAGTTTATTACCCAGTATTAGACAGCCCTCCAGTTCATTCCCCAGTTTTAGTCAGCCCTCCAGTTCATTAGGCAGTGTTAGTGAGCCCTCCAATTCATTTGCCAGTGTAGTCAGCCCTCCAGTTTATTACCCAGTGTTAGTCAGCCCTCCAGTTTATTACCCAGTGTAAGTCAGCCCTCCATTTCATTAGGCAGTGTTAGTCAGCCCTCCAATTTATTTGCCAGTGTAGTCAGCCCTCCAGTTTATTACCCAGTGTTAGTCAGCCCTCAGTTTATTACCCAGTATTGACAGCCCTCCAGTTCATTCCCAGTTTTAGCAGCCCTCAGTTCATTCCCCAGTTTGTCAGCCCCAGTTCATTAGGCAGTGTTAGGCAGCCCTCCAATTCATTTGCCAGTGTAGTCAGCCCTCCAGTTTATTACCCAGTGTTAGTCAGCCTCCAGTTTATTACCCTGTGTAAGTCAGCCTCAGTCTACATGTTGTCAGCCCAATTTGTTTGCCAGTGTGTCAGCCCTCCAGTTTATTACCCAGTGTTAGTCAGCCATCCAGTTTATTAACCAGTGTGTCAGTCTCCTCCAGTTTATTACCCAGTGTTTGTCAGCACTCAGTTCATTAGACAGTGTTAGTCAGCCCTCCAGTTCATTAACCAGTGTTAGTCAGCCCTCCAGTTCATTAGCTGGTGTTAGCCCTTCAGTTCATTACCCAGTGTTCATCAGCCCTCCAGTTTATTACCCAGTGTAAGTCAGCCTTCCATTTCATTAGGCAGTGTTAGTCAGCCCTCCAGTTTATTACCCAGTGTTAGTCAGCCCTCCAGTTTATTACCCAGTGTTAGTCAGCCCTCCAGTTTATTACCCAGTGTAAGTCAGCCCTCCATTTCATTAGGCAGTGTTAGTCAGCCCTCCAATTTATTTGCCAGTGTAGTCAGCCCTCCAGTTTATTACCCAGTGTTAGTCAGCCCTCAGTTTATTACCCAGATTAGACAGCCCTCCAGTTCATTCCCAGTTTAGGAAGCCTCCAGTTCATTCCCCAGTTTGTCAGCCCTCCAGTTCATTAGACAGTGTTAGTCAGCCCTCCAATTCATTTGCCAGTGTAGTCAGCCTCCAGTTTATTACCCAGTGTTAGTCAGCCCTCCAGGTATACCCTGTGTAATTCGCCCTCCATTTCATTAGGCAGTGTTAGTCAGCCCTCCAATTCGTTTGCCAGTGTAGTCAGCCCTCCAGTTTATTACCCAGTGTTAGTCAGCCATCCAGTTTATTAACCAGTGTAGTCAGTCCTCCAGTTCATTACCCAGTGTTTGTCAGCACTTCAGTTCATTAGACAGTGTTAGTCAGCCCTCCAGTTCATTAACCGGTGTTAGTCAGCCCTCCAGTTCATTAGCTGGTGTTAGCCCTTCAGTTCATTACCCAGTGTTCGTCAGCCCTCAGATTACCAGTGAAGTCAGCCTTCCATTTCATTAGGCAGTGTTAGTCAGCCCTCCAGTTATTACCCAGTGTTAGTCAGCCCTCCGTTTATTGCCCAGTGTAAGTCAGCCCTCCATTTCATTAGGCAGTGTTAGTCAGCCCTCCAATTCATTTGCCAGTGTAGTCAGCCTCCAGTTTATTACCCAGTGTTAGTCAGTCCCAGTTTATTACCAGTGTAAGTCAGCCCTCCCTTCATTAGGCAGTGTTAGTCAGCCCTCCATCAATCAACCAGTGTTGTCAGCCCTCCATTCATTAGCTGGTGTTAGCCCTCCAGTTCATACCCCGTGTTTGTCAGCCCTCCAGTTCATTAGCTGGTGTTAGCCCTCCAGTTCATTAGCTGGTGTTAGCCCTCCAGTTCATTACCCAGTGTAGTCAGCCCTCCAGTTTATTACCCAGTGTTAGTCAGTCCTCCAGTTTATTACCCAGTGTAAGTCAGCCCTCCATTTCATTAGGCAGTGTTAGTCAGCCCTCCAATTCATTAACCAGTGTAGTCAGCCCTCCAGTTCATTAGCTGGTGTTAGCCCTCCAGTTCATTACCCAGTGTTTGTCAGCCCTCATTAGCTGGTGTTAGCCCTCCAGTTCATTACCCAGTGTTCGTCAGCCCTCCAATTCATCAGCTGGTGTTAGTCAGCATTCCAGTTCATTACCCAGTGTTAGTCAGCCCTTCAGTACATTGGGTGGTGTTAGTCAGCCCTCCAGTTCATTAGCTGGTGTTAGTCAGCCCTCCAATTTATTAGCCAGTGTAGTCAGCCCTCCAGTACATTAGCTGGTGTTAGTCAGCCCTCCAGTTCATTACCCAGTGTCAGTCGGCCCTCAAGTTCATTAGCTGGTGTTTGTAAGCCCTCCAGTTCATTAACCAGTGTTAATGAGCCCTCCAGTTCATTAGGTGGTGTTAGCCCTCCAGTTCATTACCCAGTGTTAGCCCTCCCGTTCATTTGCTGGTTTTAGTCAGCCCTCCAATTCATTAGCCAGTCTAGTCAGACCTTCAGTTTATTACCCAGTATTTGTCAGCCCTCCAGTTTATTACCCATTATTAGTCAGCCCTAAAGTTTATGTGTTAGTCAGCCCTCCAGTTTATTAGCTGGTGTTAATCAACCCTCCATTTTTTTCCCAGTGTTAGTCAGCCCTCCAGTTCATTAGCCAGTGTAGTCAGCTCAACAATGTAAAATGGAGTAGTGATCTTTACATTTGTCCCTCATTGGACTACAAATGTTGGGAGGTATGCAGATATAGCCTCTTCCCATAAATACACTGTGGATGAAGCAGAGTAAGGGGCCTCATCATAGTTTTGCTAGAGGGCCCAAAGATTCCTAATTATGCCACTGATGTAGTGAGGTGGTTGATGGCTCATTTTAATATCAATTGTTTGGAAACCATAGTTTCCCTTTAATGTAATTTTTTTATTAGGCATTTACTAAACCTATAATACAGTTGAAGTATTATATATATATATATATATATATATATATATAAATACATATGTATATTTATATATATATATATATATATATATATATATATAGGACTTATGCAGTGATGCTCAGTGTCTTAAAAAAATTTCATATAGATATTTCAGCATTTATTTGCTAAGTATGAAACCTGAGTTTTTCTCAGCCTGATCAAATGCACTGTACATGCTTTGACCAAAATTATTGTTGGTGTAGTTGAATTACACCTACCACCATTTCCCCTAAATACACTCTCTAATAGCAGAGAACAGTCAGGGAATGGTTGGAGTTGTATTGAAAACATATGGAGAACCAGAGGTTAAAGGGGAACTGTGGTCCTCCATTTTGTATGTGTCTAATGAAGGCAGCCATTGATCACCAGATCATCTGACCACCGCCTTAGTTTATTGTTGGAGCATGCTCACCGCTGTCTTTACTGCTGAGAAATTCTAATTAACATACCAGAAATGCAAAATCAACATTATAATTACCCAGAAGTCTCTTTTCCCCTTATTTGCATAATGAGCAAGGGAGTTGTGGGAAAAACTCTCCCTAACTTGCTTGACTCCTTGTAATTCTTATTTTTCAAAGCCCAAAATGCATAAAAGCTATATGTTTATAAATGAATTCCAAAAATAAGTATAGGCAGTGGTATGCAATATATTAGATTGTTTTGGTTTAAAAAAAACATTAGAACTATGTTAGAAGATATTTTACTAGAAAAAAAATAAAAACAGATTTCTGCCTCAGTAGTTAAAAAAAATGTATGATATAAAGATTGTTTCATAGGGCCTGCTTCCAAATAACATAAACAGATAACTACCTAGTAGCAGTGCTGTTTTAATACTTATCACCAAATAATGAGGATTTAAGGTTCACCTGGGCTGATGGTAGCTCATCGTGCCTACCTAGCCAGGTGTAAGCTAACTGTTGTTGATCTTATGCCTAAATACAAGACTACAACTTATCAGTATAGCTGCTAAGCCAACACTAAGCTGCAATTCCAATCTCTTGCATTTTATGGTGTCTCCCAAACACAACTTTAAAATCTGATTGGTCTAATTTAAATCTGGAATCTGATTGGATTGTGGGTATTGGACCAATCAGATTTAGGGGTTGGGGATATAGCATTGGTCCAATATCCAAGATCCAATCTGATTCAAGATTTAAATTAGACCAATCAGATTTTAAAGGTGTGTTTGGGAGACAATATAAAATGCAAGAGATTGGAATTGCAGCTTAGTGTTGGCTTAGCAGCTATACTGATAAGTTGTAGTCTTGTATTTAGGCATAAGGTCAGCAACAATTAGTTGTAAGTCTAGTATAAACCTGGCTGTGTAGGCTCCATGAGCTACCTTCAGCCCTGGTGAACCTTAGATTCTCAAAATTTGGTGAAAAGTATTAAAACAGTTCTATTTATGTTATATTGAAGCAGACCCTGTCAAAAAATCTTTATATCTTACTTTTCTTAATTACTGAGCAAGAATAACAGAAAGTCAAATATATTGCATACCACTGCCTTTATTTATTTTTGATATTCATGTGTAAACATACAGATTCTGTGCATTCTGGGCTTTGAAAATAAGATTTACAAGGAGTCAAGCGAGTTAGGGAGAGTTTTCCCACAACTCCCTTGCTCATTATGCAAACAAGGGGAAAAGTGACCTCTGGGCAATTATAACATTGATTTTGCATTTCTGGCATCTTAATTAGAATTTCTCAACAGTAAAGACAGCAGTTAGCATGCTCCAACCCTAAACCAAGGCAGTGGTCAGATGATCTAGTTATTAATGGCTGCCTCCATAAGACATATACAACATGGAGGACCACAGTCCCCCTTTAATCAGGTAAAACACATGTTGTTAGGTCCGAATGATCACAGTATAAAATGCAATCAATTTACAATAATGCAGCCTGTTTATGTGAATTTGCTCCTTCTTATAAATTGAATGATATTAACCCGGATTTATATATGGTTAACAAGAAAATGGGATTGCTGTCCTTCAATAACTAATAATTCATAGTACTGTTTTTTATAGTAGGAAAAAACATGCGACAGTAATTCATTTTATCTGCCCTAAGTACTTTCATTAATCATTGCTCAGTAGCTGTATCATTGTATCCATAATTAGATTAGTTAGCTAGGAAATTAAATAATTTGAATTGGAAAACATCTAATGCAGGACACTAATGCATTAATATGCAAAATGCTATACTGTGTCAACAAAAGCTGGAGGCCTGGACACTGTGGAATAGATATTGGAAAGAGTCCCATAACATATCACATCAGCATAACAAAGGCAACAGGAAATACACTGTATCGTTTGATCTTTATATTGCATTGATTGACACAATACATGTGAATGAGGCAAAAGTAATACAGAACTGCAAAGAAGTAAGACTGGGTACACACCAGCAGATATTTTCGGCCGACCGACCAGTTCACGGCACTTTCAGTCGGCCAAAAATATCTGCTGATGTGGGTCGAGACCAACCTTGATCGTTCGTTCATCCGGATTGGTTCGGAACGGTCGATCGATCGTTCGCAAATAGTCCCTCTGTGTGTACCCACCCTAAGCTAATAAAAATTATAAATCTTAAAGGGCATGTCCACCCCCAAAACTAAAATTTAACCTACCACTTGCCTCACTGTGTAGTGTTCAAAAATCCTCATCTTACCCCTCTGCTCTAAACGGTTCTCCTGTAATGTATGTTCAAAGTCCCAGAAATTAAAGAGTAGGAGTAATTTCTGGTGTAATTTGTTTCTGCCTCTAACTATTCCTTGTAGAGGTTTCTATGAGGGCAAGCATGCTCAGTAATCACTATGAGGCAGCATTGAAAGAGGGAATTTCCCATCATGCAATTCACATGATTTGCATGAACACTGTCTCCGTTCTAGCTATAGCAAAACTGCACCTAGCAGAAGATATTTCAGATTGGATATCTAAAGATAACTATTGTTTCAGTATAGATGTCCTTTTATACCTGTTACCTTAAAGGAAATGTGCAGAAAGTGCTTGCAATAAACTTTGATTTTTGTTGCAGTATATGAAAGGTCTTTTTATTTATGTGTGTCCTGTCACGGGAATGGCGGCAAAGAGGTGACTCCTTAGTTGCTGCCATTCCAGTGGATTATCCAATCATTCACTTTCTGTATAATAAGGTACCCAAGTTGGTTTTTCCTAACTATGCAAGGCTCTGGGCATTGATGGAAGGAGGTGTCGGTTAAGATTAGGAGGAAAGATACGGAGCCTGCGCAAATCAATTACTGTATTGAAGGAATGCAGCAACACACAAACCTCAGAGTATGTGATACTTATATGTATTAATTTATAGATTAAGATGAGGCAAAGTCATTTTTTCACTATAGTTGCCCTTTAAAGATACAGCAGGACACCAATAGCCCTGAAAGTCAGGCTGCCCACATGGACTTTGCAGCAAGTAGATCTGTAAAATAAAAGTAGGTTTGGTGAAACAATGTGTCAGAGTAGTTAATCAATGTAGAGCAATCGGGCAGCCTGACCTTGTCCCTCCTGTGCCTTGCACAATCTTACAAATCTAATAAAGTTACCATACACTAAAGATTATGTGATCACATCTGCACCTATTGTTGCCCTGAGAACTTAACCTAGGTACACACTATACGATCCTTCTGCTTGACCGAACCACTTGAGACTTCTGAACGGTCAGCCAGGAGGAAGGACTGTCGGTCGTGGCAAAAGCAGCTGTGTCCGACAGTTTGGCGCGACCGATCGTGTGGTCAATAGAGCCCGCACGATTAGTTGTGATTTTCCGACCCGTCCGATCGTTCTTTCGTATCTTGTGTACCTAGTGTTACAATCCTGGACCAACCCTTCATTGATACTGCACAAACATTGTTTATATATCCACCACACAGACATTACATCAAGACCACAATAATGTCAGTACATAGGTCTCTCTTTCTGCTGCCAAGTAGTTAGCATTTAAAACTTTTCAAAGGAAATGACTGATACCCAATAAGAGAATCCTGTCTGGGACTGGTCCATATTTATATGATAATATCAGTGCATGCATGTCCGGTTAGATTCCAGGTCTCCAGCCACTATCAATGTGCAAATAAAATTATTAGGGTATTAAAACCTTTGTAATCAAATAACTTTAAATAATTCACTTAAAAGCTTTCCTCAATTGAACTTAAAGGGGAAGTTCAGTGCAAATACATAAAATTTTAAGAAAAAAGAGCAGTATTTTTCCATCCTAATGACCTTAACCTGCCCATTCAGCATTTTGTCTGTGTATAAATAAATCTTTCTGAAATACTGACTTCCTGTATGCAGGACCCCTAATAGAGGCCATTATGGTCTTGCCCTTGACCCAGGGCCTGGGTTGACTCAATAGAGATCTGAGCAAGTTTGACCCATTCAACAGCCAATCAGTAGAAATTACTGTTAGGAACATTCCAAGGATGTGGTGCATCCTGGGAAGAAGAAGGGCCGTTAGAACCTGAAATGTCAGCTCACTAATGTCAACAGCAGGGAACAGCAATGGGTATAAATTATCCAAAATTATTCAAAATGGAAGAGAATATGTAGAATAACTATGTATGCATAATTAAACTAGGAATTGTAAAAATAAGGATATTTTCCATTTAATTAATATATTGCTTTCACAATTTGATAAAATCTTCCCCCAAAAGTTAATATTGAAATGTTGGTTTTTGGAATGTGTTAAATGTAAATGCCAATGTTCTGGTAAATGAATCATCTCAATTAATTAGCAATAAAAGAAAAACTGGCAATTCCCAGGCGCTGGTTTGTATACAAACAAAACGATATGAATTAGACTCTGATACAAAGGTGTATTTATTATCATCACTAAAGGTTTGTACACACCTTTAAGGTTCCTACACATATTATATTTCACAAGGGTTTTGTTTTGTTCTGTAGATGCTACACATAATTTTCATGATAGAGTGCTTGCAAAGCTCCCCACTGTGACTGAACACTGTCAGGGAGATTCACCCAAATCCGTATCGAATTTATCAGAGGCTGCATGGCTCTGGGTGAATCACACCTACACCTGTAATTATTTAACACCAGCTATCTGCTGGTGTTAAATAGTTATGTGCAATCAGACACTGGTAAGTAGGCTTGCGAAGGCTGCACAAGAGTTTCTTCCGGATCTCACGCAGCCACCGCAAATTGTGGCCTTAAGTCGGTTAGCGTGACTTTAAGAGCAGGAGAGAGCGCTGCGTTGACACATCGCTCCTCCGTAAATAAGGCCATGTGAGTAATTATTATAATGGTGCATCTTTTTACATCAAGCAATCTTTATACACTGGATATATGAATGAATGGGAATTTAATGGTCAAAATCCAAAATTAGCAGATATTTGAAAGTTTTGTGACAAAATAGATTAATACATAGGGCTTTTTATGATTATGATTATCTTGACTTCCGCAACAGTTTCATTTGAAGAAAAGCCACCCCAAAGTATGATGCTGTCTCCACCATGATTTGCTGTGGTTTCTTAAAGGACAACTCCACCCTCATAAGAACATCTTTTAGAAAGAATGGCCTCTATGTTAATATATCATAGTTTGTCTTATGAATTTATTACTGTATGCCTACTATGCTTCTGGATGCCTCATGGAAACTGAGCAATTTAGTGACCTGGTACTGAGCCTGTACTGAGCCTGGGCATGCTCAGAAGAGGCAGCTAGGGGATTAACATTGAGTCATTGGCTGTGATATCAACTGTCAAATCCATAACTGACAGTTGCTAACTGAAAGAACCAGGAAGTAGAAACAGGGCAAACAGGACATTGTGCAGGATTTCAGGTTACACATAGATATTTCACATTTCAAACTATTACCATTTAGGGTTCTGGGGGGTGATTTACCTGTTTTCATTTGGCTGGACTTGCCCTTTAATAACCAAGCATATTCCTACCCCACTACATATTTGGTTGTATGGGTTGTTTAGCAAAGCTACTGCTGTATGTGATATATGATAATACGTCAATTCTTTCATCACTAAATCTTTTCTTTTACAGGTATATCAAATGACTATATTAACCCAATGTTTAATTTCTATAAAAGTGTTGGGGAGTTAAAGATGGTACAAGAGGAATATGCCCTTCTTGCAGCAGTGGTAATCCTAACACCAGGTATTTATATAAATCAAATGTTTTCACAGCATTGTCACAAAGTTTTGAAAGGAGATTAGAGTTTTGTCTCATCCAAATAAAAACAAATTGCAGTGACGCTTATTTTACTGGAAGCTGCAATGTCAATGGTGCAAACAAATCCCAATGTGTAGGGTACAGACGTGAGCAACATACATGAAGCTTTGTGCCGGGTTTATGGTAACTGCACCCTATTCTGCAGCAATAAACAGCTTATTGCTATAGATTGGTATGTGGTGATGTTTTTCTGTTTAGTCCTTGATCAGATCATATTTATTGAGAACTATTAGAAAATGCCACAACTGTGAGTGGAAATAAACCATTTCTGGAGTAGGGAGACAGTGTTGTAAAACAAGGACTTGCCCACTCTCATTGCCAGGTATTAAATACTAAACAAAATTTAATTGTATCAGGTTGGAGTTTTATAGAAAGTGATTTATAGAAAAAAATATATAACACAGATTAGAAATAACATGGTTTCTTACAATTAAATCATCTGAGTTTATGGTTGGATAATTTTTAACTTTATTTCCATATATTCACAGATCGACAGTACCTTAAAGACAAAGAGTCTGTAGAGAAACTTCAAGAAAACTTTCTACATATTCTGGAAAAAGTTTCCAAGCGTCACCATCCCGATAACCCCCAGCACTTTGCTCGACTGCTAGGACGTCTAACAGAATTAAGGACATTTAGCCATCACCACACCGACATGCTAATGTCATGGAGAGTAAATGATCTGAAATTTACCCCCCTTCTCTGTGAAATCTGGGATGTGCAATAATGGTTGCAACTGAATATAGATAGTAGCATTAAAAGGAAATCATACCATATTTATAGAAAGGTTTATTTTCAATTCTGTAATTAGAGCACACCTAGTGGTCACATAAAGCAACTTTCGTTCTGTCTGATTCTGTCAAAAGTGATTTTTTTCAGCAAACAGAAAGTTTCATGGGAAAAGAAATATCATTCTAAATTATGTTTTTAAGAATTTTTATTTATACAAAACTATTTCTTTCAAGTCAAAGGGCTATATTCAATATCGGAAACCTCTGATACTATGGGAAATCATAAAAGATTGTGGTGTGTTATTGTATGATCAACTGCACAATACAGGTGCAACGAACGGTGGTTTCAGCCTATAGTCACACGTGTGTATGCTTTTGGTTGGGCGTCAATCGTTAATCGATTATTGTGGATCAACGAACGATGCCCGACTGAGTGCATAAACATGTGCGATTATTGGGCGAAACATCCATTCGTTGTGCACGTGGACGAACTCGGGGGTTTCATTAACTGTTTATACCTTATACACAAGTCCAAATATAAAGCAACCTGTAGGCAGTAAAGATCTATTATTCTCAAGCTTTCCAAAGGGGGTCACAATATTTTTTTAAACTCCTTGTAAGTTTGCTTCTTACTGTAATTCAAGCAATCACACACCTACCTAATAGACCAGGGCAGGGCCTTTTCTAGCTGTCTTAGTGCCTTAGGCGCCCTCACACCAACTAAAATCCCCCACCCCCTAAACTTGTTCATCCAAATTGCAGTTGGGTTTCCCCACTCTGTAACAGTCCTTCTTCTTCCCAGAATGCACACTACCTTGGAATGTTCCTAACAGTAATGTCTACTGAATGGCTGTTGAATGGGTCAAACATGCTACTGTGGATGTTTCTTTATAATGGAACCTCTTAAAGGGCAACTATAGTGTCCAAATTCAAATTTTTAAAAACTTCATACTATTAAACTATACTTCATCCCATCCCCCAACATGTGTTTCTTTTTCCAATCTGTCCACCAGTTTTGTAGATATTAGACTTATAATTTTTAAAGCTTCAGAGGGAGGAACTGTCAATCAAGGTGAATGGCATGTATAGTCATGCCCTCCTACTGCTGTGAATTACCATATCCACGGTCCTCCCTATGAAGTAAATTACCATATCCCTCTAACTATAAACAGTACAGACGCTGCCACTATGTGTAAAGGTTCGTACACACATGCGATCGCGGGTGCCAACCCGCGACTCACGATGTGTATGTATGTCCGTTTCAGCCGATTAATCGTGCTGTGTATGGGCACTTTAACGGCCATTCGGTCGAGGATCATTGTCCAACCGTCCGGGCGGATCTTCAAACTTGTGGCCGTTTTGCCCGATAAAGTGCCCATTCACGGCACGATTATCACCGACCCATGTGTGTACTGGCAAATCAAAGAGAAAGTTCACAGATGTCTCTACTGGTATAATTATATATTATTAATAAATTAAAACAAAACAAAAAAATTCTTTGAGTGATTGTGTAGCTCCCTGGGCTGGGAGGGCATTGGAGCTAGTATACAGTTTTTGTTAGCATTGTAGAAATTCTAGAGTCATCTGGTGAAAGATTTGAGCTATTGTCCCATCATCTGTAGTCACCAGGTGAAGCAGGGTGGAGTTGGCATCTCCCCGTAACCATCTAGCTAAAAGTGTGTGTGCTTTGTTGCTGTGTTCAAAGTACTTTTAGTTGGTCATTCCTACCTCACAATATTGTTTCATTGAGGAGCTACAGCACTAACAGTTTTCATTGCCAGGTTAATCCTGGACTATTCCTTTATTAAAGATAGTGCTGAAGGAGTAAGACTGGCAGAATCAGTTTTCTTTGGGCTGTTGCTGCTCACAGAAATAATATTGGGAGTTAAGAATTACCAGTCCTGTATCCCTGTCCCATGTACTTTTCATTTTAACTGTTGTTTAAAAAAAACTTTATACACACGATAGTTATGCTTTAAATACCGTTAAATCTTTCATTTGCGTGTGGAGAAAAAATACCGTTGCATGGAAGGGTTAAAGTATACATTTTGTTCAGCTTTTCGTAGTTCTCTGTTTAGAGATTGTATCTGTATTTGATTAATCTGGAGCAACATTGTTTACAGGTTCCTCTTATTCAGTGTCGGACTGGCCCACAGGGTTACAGGGTAATCCCCCTGGTGGGTCCATAGACCGTTCACACAAGAAATCAGAAAAAACTTCAAAATTTAAATACATAGACAAAGGCACAGTATGCAATGCTTATTAATAATCAACATGACATGTAAGAGTAAGATAGACATGTAAATGAGTAAATGAATGACAAATGAAATGTTAGGTAGGCCCTTAAACTCGTCCTGGTGCGCCCCTGGTCTCAGATTTCCTGGTGGGCACCAACAGTCCAATCCGACACTGCTCTTATTACTGATTTATGAGCCCCACCCAATCTTCCCATGGAGTCCACTGTACCCTCACATAATGTAGAGAACTCTCTTAGAGAAGTTTGTATTGCCAATGGGGCTGAGGGATTTTTTTTTTAGCAGCACTTTGTTAAAGGGCCAGGTGCATTGTTTATTGGGGCTGGCTTTGTTTAGTATAACTGGACTGTGGACACAGTACATCATGGGCAGTATTTTGAAGGTAATAATGTAGCGTAGAAGTGGTACTGTGACCCAGAAATAGTCTAGCATAGAATGTGAAATGTTTAGTTTGTGGGTAGTTGAATCGCCATGTGTCATATAGATGACATTCGTGTGTCATCTGTCTGTAGGTTTTAGCTAATTGTTCCACTGCTGCCACCAGTCCCGCCGGAGGACGGTACAAACCCAGGGGTTGTATAAGCAGGAGTGGTAACTATATTACATTGGCACATGTTATGTATTTACAATGGTAACTATCAGTAACTCTGGTAATTAGACCTCACACATCGGTGGGAACTATAAAGGCCGGACATACGGAAAAGAATACGTTCGGGACGATTGCTAGCTAACATATTTATCTATTTATGAGCCTAGATTACGGCTTTAATGAGTTGCAAGACATTACATTGATTGTGTCATCACGGTTACTTTGTATTCTAACCCATTTATAGTGTATAAGTTACTCATGCTTACTTTGCCTAGGTTATAACATATTACTATGGTTCTGTGGTATGGTGTGGTGTGCGGAGGTACTTTTTAGTCACTACGGGGGACGCCCCGTTTATTTATAAGTGTGGGGAAGGGGAGGGAGAGGGATTTGTCTACAATGGTTTGTGATGTTTGGTTTTATGGCTAATAAACTCAATTTCATACTGCTTTACAGTGTTGTGCTCTACTCTAGTATACTGATTTTAGGGGGATCCTTATGGACCCTCGGCTTGGGATTTAAATACAAAGGCAGACCTGCTAGTTTGACTGCTGATTAGAAACTGAGCTTCTCTGAAGATTTCATGCTGTTTTATAGTGTCTCATAAACAACCCCCCAAAATCTGATTGGCCTAGATACAATCTTAAATCTGATTGGATCTTGGATCTTAGACCAATCAGATATTGGGGGTGGGTTTAGGAGTCACTACAAATAGGGAATGTTCAGTAAGGAGAGCTAGTTTCAGTTTTGCATTTCATCTGAGATGTTATAGCTTAGTTCTGAGGCATTGCTTCTCTGCCTTTTGGCTAAGATCAAGTGTAGTATCTGTTCTAATCAGTTGAAGGTTGAGAGGGAAGGCATCCTTGTCCCAAACCAGGGAAGTCTCTCCCAAGCTGCCGCCTGATAATTGTCAGGTCTGCACACTATGCTTGGTCAAGGTCATGGGCCGAGGGGTGGTTTGGAAGCCTGGCTTACCCTGTGCACTATATGTTCACTGGGTCCCGGTGGTTTTATTCCTCGCACATCCTGGTTCTCTGTTAAAGGGGACTGGAATATTTTTTGGCTTTTGCCGGATGAGGCTTAGGCCCTATTGGTGCACCCCCATTAATTTGCCTGGATGAATTGGCACCCTTATTTATTGCACTTAGCACTTATCCCCACTCCCCACTAAATTTTTGTATTTTGTTTGGTTTGTCACGTTTTGTAGCGGGACAGGCTGGGTCCTTTATAGGATCTTCAGCTTTCCTAATCGAACACTCCCAGAAGACTTCCTGGTGGCAGGTGGGAGTTGAAAGGGGGGACAGTATTGGTGGGACTCCCATAGCCTTACGGCACCCTAAGATGCCCTCTGTGGCGGGTCCAGTTGCGGCTGGACAACCGGGAGGGGAAGATTGTCCTGACTACCACTCGAGCACTTGTGTGTTCACTTGTGGTGTGAGGCACGAAAGCTTGTACCGGGCTTTAAAAAAAAATTTGTTCTGAGGCATGTACTGGGATGTTGAATGGGCAGCACTTAGTTCAGATGGCTCTCAATTTAGTTCTCAGTATTTGGCTTTCTGTATCTAAGATAAAAAAAAAATTCCAGCAAAAGTTTGGTTTGCTGTCCCAACTAAATATTCATCTGGAGATCTGAGTAACAGAGCTATTGATGTATTGGAAAATCTGGTTCCACAATTTCACCAGAAATAATCTCCAGTAATAGAAACAGAGGGGATGATTGCAAACCAGTCTAGAGCAACACAGGAATCAAAGGGATTCAGAAACACATGCAGCAAAGCTGAGTGTGAATAAATTCAAGTGTAAAAGCAACCAGTCTGTAATAAATAGCCCTGCTTGTAACAAATGTTGTGTCTTACTATAGAGCAAACAGCAACGATCAGCACTCCATTCCAAGCAAGAAGTGCCTAGTGCCATTCAAAGGTTTTAGACCTCTGAGTGCCTTCGTATTCTGTGTGTGTGTGTGTATATATATATATATATATATATATATATATATATATATATATTGATAAACTGACATCAACATGCTACTTGCACTCAACGATATCAGATCATGTAGTTCTAATGACTACAGAAGTAGGGAATGGGTTAATGTAAAATCCCAGAATCCCAGGTGGCACTTGCAAATCAGTTGCTCAGATTCTGCATGTTTAATTAATAAATGGAGAAAGGGCTATTTTAACTATTATGCCCTTCTGATTGGTGGACATATCTCTATAGAGTACAAGAACACTGCCCACTATAGGAGGAGAGAAATCAATTGCTACACCCATAAGAAACACAAAAATGAAAATAACTTGATAACTGTTCCAAAAAAATAATGAAAGTATATGGCAAAAGTACACAGGATAGCGTTCCCTAAACTACAGCAAAAAATAGTTTTGGGGGTGGACATGCCCTTTAATTAGGGATAGTCTTAAAGGGGAATCCACATTTGTATCTCACACGCATGTTATAATATCTTTAAACTCTGTGGATCACTGAAGATCTGTAGCCAATGTTCTTGATGCCTGAAGTATCGCTTCTTTAATAGTGAAAAAGTATATGGTAAAATAGACCTATTTAGGAAACAAGCATTAATTGAATATTAAAAAATAGACCCGTTTAAGGTATATATGTTTACATTGTAATAAAAAGGTTCCATCAAATGTACACAGACCATCTTATTTATATAAAATACATATTTGTATTCAATATTTGCAGAATATATTCTTATGCTTTGGCAAATGTAAACTATTAGATGTAAAAAAATTCTTTAGGATAAAAAGCAACTGTGGTCTCCAAACAAGTTAGTGTTAAATGAAAGCCTGCAGTCTTTCCTAAAATGAGCCCTAGATCACATCTCTGGCTTCATCCTGTGAGAAATTATATTGGGGTGAATTCCCAAATTTCCTGTTTCCAGTTGTTTCAGTGACATCACCCGACCTTTGCCCTACCCCTATGAAGCATGCTCAGTTAAGACTTAAAGGGACACAATACTGAAAAAATTACTTTGCCTCATCTTAATCTATAATTGAAGATATGTAAGTAGCACTTACTCTGATTTGCATGTGCTGCTGCATGCCTTCAAACAAGCACACATTTTGTTTAGGAGCAGTATCTCCCCTCCCTCTTTTAACCACTCCCCCTTCCATCCGACCTGACTTTTTCCCCACAAACCAACTGTAGAGTAATGATCGGGGGAATTTCTGCTAAAACTATTATAGTGGTTGGGTCTGGGGGAGGGAGACCTATTTACCCCAAAAGGGATTTACACTAAGGGAAAAGCGAGCAAAACGGGTGGGAGTGGGGAGGGAGGGGGAGGGCTGCAGCATGCATGGCAAAATTCTCCCAGGAGGTAGAAAAACCAGGAGGTAGAGTCCTATATGGACTCTGTGTAACATACAATTGCACAAAAATGTTGCTGTGTATAAAAGCTTTATTAGACAAAACACGCGTGCAACATGTTTTTGAATGTTTGGATAAATTGGAGACCACAGTTACCCTTTAAAGAACAAAGTTTATGTATGTGACTAGGAGCAAAGATAAGGCAGCAAATCAACATCCTAGTTTTGGCCCCCAGGCCTGTCTTTTAAAATGAGAAGCTTTGATGAATAACTGAGAGTTGGAAGCTCACACTATGTAATCAAACACTAACTTCCTATGTCTGATACTGGGAAATGAACATTTACATAGCGACATCATGTGCAATATCAGACAGAGACTGAAATAGAAACAGCCATGTGAAGATAACAAGACGAGAGATCTTCTTGAACAATGCTCACTTGTTAATTCAAACACACATGTCTGTTCTGTGCACACAATCAAACCAAACATTGATACTACATAAAATAGCAGAACTGGCCAAATAAAAAGCAAACCGATCTATGCATACTACTGATTATCTTATTAAAGTCGTTCAGCGTTGTGGGGACATGAAGAAAAGCACAACTGCCCAATATAGTTCAATGAAACAAGCAGGAGAATGGGTTTTTGCACACACGCAAAATAATTCACTATTGTATAGGAGCTAAAGAATTTAATGAAAAGTGTACAAATAAAGTGTAAAATCTGGACAATTATTATCCCCATGTTACATTGGGAATGTCATCGCACCAGAGAGGGAAGGTTCATTTAACTGCTAAAAGACTCTATGACTGATATCATTGTGCTCCCTCACTCTAATTCAAAACAACACATTTCCAGGATATTGTATATTATTTCAGGGAGTCAAGGAGCTGCCATTAAAATCAGAGAGACTCCCTGCACTTCAGGGAGAGGTGGGATGCCTGCACTTAGCAATGCAAATTTTTCTTGAGGCAAGTTACACTACATTGACTGTGTTGAAATATTATTATAATATATATTTTTAGAGTGCAAAATAAAAAACACGTAAGTTATACTGGTAAAAATATTTCCACTACCAGAGTTCTGAGGCACACCTCTTTGAAGTCACAGTAGTGTGCCTCGCCACCCTTTGAGAAATCTAGCTCTAGCTTCTCTGGATCTTAAGTTATAGGATGCTCCAGCCTGAGACCATCAGTGCTGATGATGTCACAGCTCACAGTGCTACCAGACAACCACAATTTATACTGCTAAAACTGTAAAGGGCATGTCCACCCCCAAAACTATTTTTTGCTGTAGTGTAGGGAACACTATCCTGTGTACTTTTGCCATATACTTTCATTATTTTTTGGGAACAGTTATCAAGTTATTTTCATTTTTGTGTTTCTTATGGGTGTAGCAATTGATTTCTCTCCTCCTATAGTGGGCAGTGTTCTTGTAGTCTATGGAGATATGTCCACCAATCAGAAGGGTTTTGCATAATAGTTGAAATAGCCCAAGTGCCACCTGGGATTCTGGGATTTTACATTAACCCATTCCCTACTTCTATAGTCATTAGAACTATGATCTGATATTGTTAAGTGCAAGTAGCATGTTGATGTCAGTTTATCAATGGTGTATAATTAATATATAATACACAGAAATACTTTTGAATGGCACTTTGAATGGCACTTAGGAATTTCCTTGCTTGGAATGGAGTGCTGATCACTGCTGTTTGCTCTCTATAGCAGTGTTTCTCAACCTTTTTATCTGTGGGGAACCCTTGAAACTATTTTCGTGTCTCGGGGAACCCCTACATAAAATTATAATTATGTATTATTATTTATCTTTTTCTTTCTCTGTCATCAAATCATCAAAACACATAATTTATACAAATATAAATTATAGATCTATAAATATTTCTCTATTGAAAAGAAATGCACTCAAATTCATTGCAGGGTGGAGACCATTACATAAAAACTTTACTTTTTATTTATCTCTCAGACATCAACACACCAAACACATAATTTATACAGAACATTGGTAAATATATAGAAAAATAAATCTTTATTCATTACAATGGTGGATCCATACAGTTTCTGTCAATCTCTTGGGGACCCCCATGCAACCTCTCTAGGACCCCTAGGGGTCCCCGGACCCCTGGTTGAGAAACACTGCTCTATAGTAAGACACAACATTTGTTACAAGCAGGGCTGCATTTATTACAGACTGATTGCTTTTACACTTGAATTTATTCACACTCAGCTTTGCTGCATGTGTTTCTGATATCCCTTTGATTACCATGTTGCTCTCTAGACTGGTTTGCAATCATCTCCCTCTGTTCTATTACTGGAGATTATTTCTGGTGAAATTGTGGAACCAGATATTCCAACACATCAATAGCTCTGTCACTCAGATCTCCTGTTGAATATTTAGTTGAGACAGCAAACCAAACTTTTGCTAGAATTTTTTTTTATCGTAGATACAGAAAGCCAAATACTGAGAACTAACTAAATTGAGAACTATTTGAACTAAGGGCTGCCCATTCAAGCTACCCAACCAGAATCATTCAATAAGCTTATATCCCAGTACATGCCTCAGAACAAAACTATAACATCTCAGATGACATGCAAAACTGAAACTAGCTCTTCTTACTGAACATTCACTATTTGTGGCAACTCCTAAACCCACCCTTAATATCTGATTGGTCTAAGATCCAAGATCCAATCAGATTTAAGATTGTATCTAGACCAATCAGATTTTGGGGGGGTGTTTATGAGACACTATAAAACAGCACGAAATTTCCAGAGAAGCTCAGTTTCTAATCAGCAGTCAAAGCAGCAGGTCTTGACTTTGTATTTAGGTTAGATTTGTAAGTAGATAGCTGGTTGCTTAGTTGGACTACCTATGGTGTTGTTGTATAGCAGTCCATAAACTGCACATAAATGTTGATATAACAGATAAATGATAATAATAGTATTTTGATTACAGAAATTGCTTTCCTTTGGTAAAATTGTCTGCAAAATAATGACTAACCCAAGTGCCTATGTAGTTGCACTACTAGTTTCACAATTCCCTAACAAGCACTCTCAAACAGCAAAGGGCAGATAGGGAATGAATAGGATAGGGGTTGGATATTGAAAACATGCAGCGTAAATACATCCAGGTTGTAATGAATGCAGCCCTGCTACTTACATTTACTATAAGCATCCCCCAATAATGAGATGATCTGATGACTAAATATATATCCACTTACAGTATAGGCTTATTATAAAATAAAAAATATGCTTACAAATTCAAAATCACAGTTTATTCCTGTGCTGTGCTGAGCAGGGAAATTATTTCTCTATTGCCCCAGAGCCTTGCATAGCCAGGAAAACCCAACTTGGATACCTCATTACACAGAAAGTGAATGGTTGGGTAATCCACTGGAATGGTGGCAACTAAAGAGTTACTATGTTACATAACATAGTAACTCTTTAGTTGCCGCCATTCACGTGGCAGGACGCACATAAGTAAAAAGACCTTTCAAATGTTGCAACAAAAATGAAAGTTTATTGCAAGCACTTTCTGCACATTTCCTTTAAGGTAACAGGTATAAAAGGACATCTATACCGAAACAATACTTATCTTTAGATATCCAATCTGAAATATCTTCTGCTAGGTGCAGTTTTGCTATAGCTAGAATGGAGACAGTGTTCATGCAAATAATGTGAATTGCATGATGGGAAACTCCCTCTTCCAATGCTGCCTCTTAGTGATTACTGAGCATGCTTGCCCTCATAGAAACCTCTACAAGGAATAGTTAGAGGCGGAAACATATTAAACCAGAAATGGCTCCTACTCTTTAATTTCTGGAACTTTGAACAGACATTACAGGAGAACTGTTTGGAGAGGAGGGGTAAGATGAGGATTTTTGAACACTACACAGTGAGGCCAGTAGTAGGTTAAATTTTAGTTTTGGGGGTGGACATGCCCTACTTCAGCTAGAAGCATGATCCTGGAGTCATATTAAAGGTATGGGGCTACTTGTATGGAGACCACAGTTCCCCTTTGCGTTCTCCTTTAAGCAGTAATGATTACATACAAGCATTAAAACAAAAATCTCCCCTGCCAAATTGTTTCTGGGAACATAGCCAATGTTCATACAAACAGATGTTAACGGCCGCCTCCTAAATCATTGATTGTATAGCTGGGTGCAGTATTAGATTTCCCTATATTGTATCAGCACTTGTTATTGGCATGGCTGAGTAACATTTGTGCTCATGTGTAATACTGTACAAGATTGAACCAAATGCACTCTTGCTAAGGACGCCAGGCTTTTTGTGCCTACAGGCTCCTGAGTACACATTTGGGGAGGTACAGAGATCCAACTAGCTCAGCACGGGTCTGAGAAGTTTGAACGTGCCAGTGATTCTAAGGTACAGCTGCCTGCCTGGGGGAAAAGCTCAGGTCTAGGAATAGGTGGGGGAGTTTGCAATCTCAATAGAGGAAGCCGGAGGACATAAAAGCAGAGATGGCATTTAGACAGTCAGGGACCTGGGATGTAACAAGGTCGGGGAAGAGATGTAAATTTTGGTATCATCATCAAACAGGTGGTATTGGAATCCAAAGGAACTTATGAGCTAGCCCAAAGGTATAAATGGAGAAGAGGGCCGAGTACTAAGCCTTGTAGTACACAGGGAGGGGGAGAGTGGTGGAGATTGAGCCAGACTGGGAAACACTGAACGTCCTACCTGAGAGGCTGAAGACAGGTCAAGCAGAATAAGTGGCCTTTACATTTGGAATTAAAGGGCAACTATAGTGTCCAAATCCAAACTTTTAAAAACCCCATAACATGTCCACCAGTTTTGTAGATATTAGACTTATAATTTTTAAAGATTCAGAGGGAGGAATTGTCAATCAAAGTGAATGGCATAAAAAGTCACTCCCTCCTACTTCTGTGAATTACCATATCCACGGTCCTCCCTATGAAGTAAATTACCATATCCAACTATAAACAATACAGATGCTGCCACTATGTGTAAAGGTTCGTACACACATGCGATCGCAGGGTGCCGACCCGCGACACACAATGTGTCTGAACGTCCGTTTCAGCCGATAAATCGTGCCGTGAATGGGCACATTATCAGCTGAAATGGCCGTTTGGTCGGGGATCATTGCCCAACTGGCTGGGTGGATCTCCGAACGAGCAGCCGTTTCGTCCAATAAAGTGCCCATTCACAGCACGATTATCGCAGGCCCGCGATCACACGTGTGTATGAACCTTAAGATATGCGTGTACTGGCAAATCGAAGATGTCTCTACTAGAACCACATTATAATTATCAATAAAGTCAATTAATTTTCAATAAATACTGGGTGTCTCTCCCCACACACATGTAAAAGCCATGAATGAAAGTTATATGGTAACAAACCATGTATTATACAGAGCCTGACAGACTGATTCATGTAATTAGCAGGGCTGCATTATTGTACATTTCTTTTATTTTATATTGTGATCATTTTAAAGAGGAACTGTGGTCCAAAAATGACTTTAGGTAAATTAATAGGAATTGCTCTCCTGAGTTTTGAAGATATTTACATTTTTGTGTGTGATATGGCAGCAGCATCACAAGGTCCCCTGCACTTCCTGCTCTGAAACCTGTCAGTCAATCTGCCCTGTGTCTCCTCCCCTTTGCAGCCCCCCTGGTCCCTCCAACTCATGGACCCCATGGTCCCTCCAGTTGTAGGCCCCCCTTGGCCCATTCCCTTACAACCCCATGTGGTCCTGCCCATTTGCAGGTGCCATGGCCCCGCCCACTCATGGGTGCCTAAGCCCCACTCGCTCACAGGTGCTGTGGGCCACACTGACACCCCCCTACCCTCTGAGATAACTATATGAAATCATTTTTTTATACAAGCACTAAACAATGATAAAATAGATGTAGCAAAACAGAGAGCTGCCACACTGCACCTACCAGGCACCAAAACTAATGCATTTAGAAAGATCAGTTAGACACAAAACATCTAATAGTTGCTATGCTTGCAGCACAAACTAGCAGCTCTGCTACTAAAACAGAACTAGGACTTGCTGAAGGCCTCTGGCTGTTTTATACTCTCTCCTTGGCACACCCCCAACATATGATTGGCCAATAATACAATCATTATTAAGATTTGTTCTGGGCCAATCAGATTTTGAGGGTGTGTTTATGAGACACTATAAAACTTCATGAAATCATCAAAGAAGCTCAGTTTGTAATCAGCAGTCAAACTAGCAGGTCTTGCCTTTGTATTTAGGTTAGAGATTTGCATGTAAGTGGTTGGTTATTTAGTTGGACTACAGCAATGAATAATCTTTAGCTCCTAGGTTTATTGCCTATGGTGTCATTGTGTAGCAGTCCATAAACAGCACATACATGTTGATATCAATAATAAAAATAGATTTTTGTTTGCAGAGCCTGAGTTTGCTTTACTTTAACCAAATAGTCTGCAAAATTGTGAGCTAGCCTAATACATATATAGTTGCACTACTAGTTCTACCACTTTCTGACAAGCAGTCTCAAACAGCAGAGGGAATGTTAGGGGTTGTACATTGAAATCATGCAGCAATCTTTCCTATAAATGCTACAGTGATTTCAATTATTAATAATTAATTACTGCTTTTAATTTTATTACTTCCATGCTTTTGGCAGGGGCAGGGAAAGGATAACTTGTTCAAATGAATATAAATGAATATTTCATTAGCAATTTGCAGAATGGCACATTGCGCTGACATCATTTGGTCTCCTAAAATGAATTCTGAGAAACATGCGTGTTTCACTTTAAACTGGATTTACATGACCAACATTATTTGTAATTAATATGCAAGAGATGCTTGGCCGTATTTCTAACTTTTTTTATGTGCCTCCCATTCCATAAAAGGGCTTGAGATTTTCTTTGTGTTGTATTCCTTCAAAATGGTACTTTAGTAAAGGAAATATTGTGTACTTGATTTGCTACTGAATTGTTTCACATTTGTTTTGACACAGAGAAAGCAGAATCAGTCATAGTACGAAGCCCAATGGACCAGCACAATCCCAGATGTTCAGGAAATCTTTCTCAGTTTTGTGTTGTTTTTAAACATCCTGTCATGACATGCATTCTAATTTTAAATGCTTTAGCACCTTGGGAACTTTCTTACTTTTAATAAATTCTATTCTTCTGTGCCAAATTTCCTTAATTATGTGACAATTATAACGCCTCTGCTGGTCCAGAAAATTCTCTTTGCCTTTCCTTGAGTACCCAGCAATCAAAATGAAAACAGCCAAACTGATATTTAGACTGGAAATTATTTTACACACATTCAGGGTTATTCAATAAAAGTTCTTATTGTTTAAAATGGTGCTAATTTTGCCCCAACCAATCAGATGTTAGCTTTCAAATGTTAAATAAGATATGATTGGTTGGGGCAAAATTAGCACCATTTTAAACGATAAGAACTTTTATTGAATCTCCCTGATTGTTCTACACCAGTGATTCTCAAAAATTTTCCAACCATGGCAAACTTGGCAATTATTTTTTTTCCCCATGGCACACCTGTGTTCTTAATGTTATAATTACCTTTATTTTATGCACTTTAGAGTGTATTGTAATTTAAATTAATTATTATCAATGCAGCGTAAAGTTACATTGCATTGAAACATTATAATTATAAATAAACAACAAAATATATTTGTTACAACATAACATCTGTGAAATTTATACTGGTGAATATTTCCACTACCAAAATGTTGCCACACATCTCTGGCTAGCTACTCCAGTGTACCTGGCACACCCTTTCAGAAACCCTGCTCTGCACTGATCCATGTGTTGCCCAATTTCTGGAAAAATGTTTTGCTTAATCTAACAATGAGTAAATGTATTCCTGGCATTTTCTTTAAGTGTCACTACTATGCATTATCAGTAGCGCTGGGTCCAAGAATAACAAGCAAATTGTACGATAGATTGCATGTAATAGTTAAAAATATTATTGTAGAACAATCACCCCCCCTTTGAGTGTATTGTAAGGATCGTGCCCTATTTTTTATCTTCCAAATTTTCTCTTACTGACACATTGTTTTTACTGACTTGTCATTACATTTACTGACAGTTCACAACACTGACCTACATCTTTATGGGCAACTGAGCACGAGGGATTAAATTGTGTACTAGAGGGGGTAATTATTATGGATGCAAGCATACAGATAAATGGTTGTAAAGTAATTTAATATCACCTACTGTATATATGTGTATGCAGTGGTTAGCTGAATTATTCACAAATTCTAATTTTATCTTTTCAGCTATGGAAGAAAATTATAACACATAATACATTTATTAAAGCAGAACTATATTTCGACCCAGCTGACCAAAATACTGGAATATCTTTCAGCTGGGTCGAAATATTGCCTTGTGTGTACATAGCCTTAATTCTTACTCCATCTTGCCTTTTTGTGTGTTTATAGCCTGGCAGAGAGGGATTGATACTTCCGATCAATTTGATTGGAAATACTGACCCTTGTATTCTTTTCAATAAACTGCCTGGACCAGTCGGGAAAAAAAATCCAAGGATTCTAATCCATGGCGGCATTATTTTGGACACATTTCAGCAATCTAAGATAGATTGTACAAGATTCTGTAGTTCAATTGGAAAGTACTGATTTGCTGCACTGTCATGTAGCCATTACAAATGTATAGCAGGCTGAAGACCTACATCTCACAGACACATAGCCATATCAGTGTGTCTTTATAATTGCACGGGAACCTGTAGGAAACACACATACAAATTGAGACACGGAAAACACATAGGGGTAGATTTACCCAGAGCCACTATTGCACTGGCTAAATCTCCCGCCACTAATATAATATCTGTTTTGCGGCTGTGGGTGTCTGTTGCGATACCTGCACAATGAAGATTTAAAATTGTGCTTACCGATATTGAATTAATTAAAGGGTATGTCCAGCAAAAAAGTAAGTATGTTTCTAAATGATTTACTGAAGAACAGGAGGTAAATGCACTATTTCTTACCTCCCGTTCTTCAGTTAATCTTCCAGGATAGGAGGAGACACTTACATGCGGACCCGCTCCAGCGCCGAAATCCACGCACATGCGCGCACAGTGCAAAAGACTGGAGATGCGTGGGAGGCGTCAGGGATTTCGGCGCTGGAGCGGGTCCACGGGTAAGTGTCTCCTCTCCTGTAAGATTAACTGAAGAACGGGAGGTAAGAGATAGTGCATTTACCTCCTGTTCTTCAGTAAATCATTTAGAAACATACTTACTTTTTTGCTGGACATACCCTTTAACGTGACATTTACTCCTTCAAAGTACGCTGAGGCTCTGGGTAAATGAGCCCCATAAACTCCAAAACTGGGTACACACAGTGCCAATAATACTCCAATGGCATTGGGTCGAAAAGGCCACTGAAGGGCAAACTGCGGCTCTCCAGATGTTTGAAAACTACAACTCCCAGCATTCCTATGCTTCCCTCTGTAGTTGAGGAATGCTGGGAGTTGTAGTTTTCAAACATCTGGAGAGCCGCAGTTTGAGGATCACCGGATTAGACCATTGTCAGCGACGGACTCTGCTGGTCAAAAAGTTCCCCTAGTTGAAGTGCATAGCTACATCTGTAGCAGAACCCAATCGGTCTGTGATCTTCTAAATATTGGTACTGTGTGTAACCAGCTTTACATCTCTACAGAGCCTTGAAACAAAGGTGTAATAAAAGGGCCTGCCTAGGAAATCTATCCTAGCTTTCTCATTCGGTGCTGTAACGAGGAATCACTGCCCCCCCCCCCCATTTGGTTAAAGGAGAACCAAACCCAATTTTTTACACGCCAGAATTGAAAAATATCACCTCTAAAAACACCAATAAATTGTTAAATCCCACTACAGTATATAACATTAAAGTAAATGTAATCTGCTAAAGAGCTGTATGAAATAACTGTGTGTATGTACAGGGACTGGCCACACCCCTGATATCAGTCACATGCTCCCTTGCCTAATCTGTCCTGTAAAAGATTGGCTAGAGGCTACTAGTGGGTGTGACCAACTGTAACAAGTTCCTGCAGTCTCCTAGAACTGAGCATGTGTAAAAAACATATGGTCAGTGACCACACCTTGTGATTCTGGGATGTTGGGAAATAAAACACAGACCCCGTTTATAAAAATATAAATTTCTCAACCACCATATCAAAATGAGAGGTGAGACACAGATTACTGATTTTATATCAAGGTGCTTCCTTCAGAATGAGGTTTGTTCTGGTGGTTTTGTTGTCCTTTAATCTCCAGTGGTTTCCTGGGGAGAGACTGTGTCAGTAAGAAGATGGGACTGCCCATGGCTCCCTTGTTCTCTTTGATTATTCCTCTCCTGCTAGTTTATTACCCGGAGACCCCCCCACTCTGCACAGTATCGATCTGGGGAGGACAAACCGCTTAGACTGCAGGAGAACCGGGATCCATGTCGCTGCCTTGGATTGCGTGCCCTACCCTGGGTGCACAGTGACTGTCAGTAGTTATTAACACAGAAATCAGGGCACATCACGTTCAATTACAAAACCTACAGACCAATAAACACTGCCACGGGAAATACTGGGACACACCTCACCCCTGTCACACGCTCACTGATCCCTCTCACAAATCCGCACCGTTCAGAATCAGTAGCTGATTGGTCGATTCAAAGGAAGGTTTGGACCGGTAACCAATTGAAACCTTTGAATGTGGGAGGGGCGTGGTAGGCGGGTGGTCTGAACGAGAAAGTGTAGGAGAGTCCAGTCTTTAATGAGAGTGACTGTGGGGATGGACCGGGAGTGAATGTACATGATTACACATTGGCAGCACGGAGATTAGAAGCCTGTCTGCACTGCTACAGTGAGTACACTTATTTCTAATTTACTGCTACTGCCTCTGGAACAGCTCATAGAACTCCCAGCCATGGCACTCCAGATGTTTCCAAACTACAACATTCTGTTTAACAAGGCATGCTGGGAGGTGTAGTTTTTAAACATCTGGAATGCCAAGGTTCGAGATCACTGATTTATTGCACTGTTATCTGTGGAGTTGTGTGCCGTGCATTGATTGGAGAGTGAAGACCCTCCCCTTGTTTTTATTGGTGACCATTGATGTCAATATCGTAAATGCATTATCAGCAAGGCTGCCAAGGAAGTTGCCTAGGGCACAAGTGGACAGGAGATCCATACTGAACCATACACACATGGTAAAGATTAGACCACAAACCGTCATCTACATACAGGCTGCCATGTATTCTGTTCTAGGGGGAGCTACAAACAGGATGGATCCCATAATGATGTTGTGAGGATCTTTACATGTTAGTTTGGAGTGAAGCAGTAGTGTGACATTTAGCTAATGTTTATACTTTGATATTAAGGGGAGACACTAGTAAACAACTGTTCGTGTTGCTAAAGAAGAAGCACATCACTATAGAATGCACTTCTCCAGCATTGCTTTGTGAAGACTAAGGGCTAGGGCTAGGCCACGCTAACACGTTTTCCATGCGTTTGCTCACATGATTTTGCTTGTGATTGTGCAAACAGATCACAAGCAAAAATAACATGGAAATCACGGGAACGCAAGAATTCCTGCAATTTCCGATGCGATTGCGCATCCATTTCCGTTCACCATTTTTTTGCAGTCGCATGCGTTTCTATAATAGAAAATCGCATGCAAAAATGCACAACAACATACCAGAATCGCACACGCAATTGTGTGTGATAACGCTCGCGATTGCGTGCAAAGCTTCATTCACACTAGATCAGTTTCTGTCTGTTTCCGGACAGAAATGCGTGTTGCGGTCCGTTTTTTTAACAGATTGGATTGACCCATTAAAAATAAGTAATGTTGCATGCATTTCTTTCCGGAAACAGACACGGTTTTATAAAAAATATAGCAAAAAACGAGCGCTAAAAATGAACAAAAAAAATGGACTGTCCATTTTGTTCCGATTCTAGTGGGAATGTAGCCTGAATGGAGGGGATAGTAGGCTGTGGCCATACTAGCAAGGCGCTGAAACGCAAGTGGAAAGCGCATTTGCAAAGCAGCAAGTTTCTGTGAGTTGGCCTGCAATTCTCCACATATTCTGCACCAAAAACTGTGATTACTTATTTATTATCAGAGTGCAGCACAAACAGTGTGGCTATATCACATTTGCATGCACGGGCATGCGATTCTTAGGGCTAGGTCCCACTACTGCTTGTCGGAGCAGGATTTGCGCTCTGTTCACCATTCTGGTTAGCACTGCTGATGCAATGCTACTGGGTAGTTCCCACAGTTTGTGCTGCGGTCCGTTATAGGTTTGCATGCGTGCCAATAACATGATATGGCGCGGAACGCACATGGAGTATCAAGCACAGCGGCGCACTGCAAAAATCCAGCATGTGCAGCTGTGCGTGATAGTAGGACCTTACCCTAACATAATAAACTCAACAGCAGGAGAGAAACCTTACATTCTGAAAACCTGGAATAATAATTTTGCAAAAAATGTTATGATCATGATATCATTTAGGAGTTATTTTTATACCATAGTTCTCCTTTAACTCTTTAACGGCAGTGTTCAACAGAGTTTGTTACCAGAAAGCCAGAGAGAAAGTGTAGCGGCTATCTGTAGCAGAGAGAGGCCACGTGCGATAACATTTAACTTTGCTTGAGTCCCTAATTTGGATCTCAAACTCCTGTCTAATAATGTAGGGGTTTTAGATCTCAAACTCCGGTGTGGTAATGTAGAGATTAATAGGTAATCTATAATCGATTCTATCTACTGTATTGGTCTGTGTCAATTTGAGTAGTAAAAACTACTCCGGTTAAATAATCATGTTGGCACTATGCAATATATAAGTGGGGTTTTGGGTTGCAGTTAAGGCACTATAAAAGGTTTGCCATCACTGGTCTAGGCATAGTCCAGGAAATTGAAGAGTAGGAGCCTTCCTGTGTGTAAAAACGTATCTGCCCCTTCCCTGTCCACCTGGATGACATGCGTAGGGGAGCTCTTCTACCCACCGGATCCCTTGTTTAACAAAGTGCCCAGAAACATACCAAGTGGAGCTGGACGAATGTAATCCGGTGCCTGCTACTTCCTTTTCTTTGAGGACTCTAACATGCTCAGGGGAGCTCTCCCCCCTCACTCCCTCCGCCCCTCTGAATCCATCGGCGCTGCCATACTGTTTAAAAAAAAAAACAGCAACATTTGCAGTAGTGTAGAGGACTCCCCTCCAACCCAAAATGCCAGGGTTTTAAAGTGTCCAGAAATAGACTTACCAGACTTTGTTCTCTCAGCTCTCTCAATAGCCAGCAGCCACACATCTGCCGGTCCGGCTCCTTTGTGCTACTCTGCTCCTGGAAGTAGCAGTAGAGGCAGAGGGAACGATAGTGGGTAAGTGTATTTCTGGGCACTTTTTAAAGTTAAACCCCCTAACATTTAGGTTTGGGGGGTCTCCTACATTACAGAAAAATTTAGATTTTTGGGGTGGAGATACCCTTTCATTGGCACGATGGACCTTCTTTTGTGCGTCTTTTTTTCACAAGGAAGTCAAGGGCATAACTACAAATCACAGCCCCCCCCCCCCCCCCCCCCTGACACCAACTAATGGAGACCTTTGGAGTAGGGTCAGGAAATGTCAGGTTGTGGCCATATTGTGTTTTTTTGGCTAAGCTGAATGTATGGTTGTAAATGTTCTATTTTAAAATGGAAATGTTGTTAGGTATTCATTAGATAAATAATGTTAACTACATTTTAAATCTTGGGGCTACATTTTCTACCCAGATCAAAGAGATACATTTTTACAGAAAAGTTATAGGGCAAGTGCATCATATACATCACTAATTGAGTGAAACATTTGACTATGTGGTGTCTTTTCTCTATTTTGGAATTTTCAGATCTGATTTAACATAAAGAAATCTCTGTTTGTAAATGTCACATAACATTTACATCAATAGAAAGAATTTGTTGGCTGTGCTGGACAGCTCTGTATTGATGTAATATTTGGAAAATACAAAAGTCCCTTTAATAGAGAGCCACATGGGCTGCTTTGATGAAAGTTTAGTGCTGCACGTGGGGGAAAAGTACATTTTAGGCAAGTGATATATCCTAATTTCACAGACTTCCATTGTTTGGTAAGGGAAAGAAAGTTTAGTCTTGTGTTGCCAGATGGCTGTATCATTTTCCTATTTTATTGTTAATACAATTGGTATGCTCTCTGCCCCATACAATATAAAACTTTAGCCCAGTGACACAGTGACCAGTCCAATACCCCACCCCAAAATCTGATTGGTCCAATACCCA
The DNA here is from genome assembly GCA_019447015.1 of Hymenochirus boettgeri. NCBI lineage: Eukaryota > Metazoa > Chordata > Amphibia > Anura > Pipidae > Hymenochirus > Hymenochirus boettgeri. The sequence continues at coordinate 92,784,475 of CM033471.1, read as the reverse complement.
AGATCCAGTCCAATTCAAGATTTTTAATTAGACCAATCAGATTATAAAGGTGTTTTTTGGAGACACTATAAAATGCAAGAGATCTAAATTGCAGCTAAAGGCCCGTAAACATGCATGATGTGAGTGATTTGTAGTCTTGTATTTAGACATAAGGTCTACAACAGTTAGCTGTTAGTCTAGCATACACCTGGCTGGGTAGACTCAATGTGCTATCTTCAGCCCTGGTGAACCTTAGATCCTCATTACCGTATATACTCGAATATAAGTCGATCCGAGTATAAGTCGAGGTACCTACTTTACCTAAAAAAAGAGTAAAAACTGATTGACTCGAGTATAAGTCGAGGGTAAAATATGACCACTACTGCCTTCTGATTCTGTATTGTATTGAGGCTTTAGTTGCTCTTTAAATGGACAGCAGAATTCCCACACAGTAGTCCCAAACAGTAATTCCCATACTGGATTTGGCTATTTCTATATGGGATTACTGTATGGGAATTCTGCTGTCAATTTAAAGGGCAACTAAAGCCTCAAACCAATACAGAATCAGACGGCAACAATAGATACCATCCTCCTTCTGATTCTGTATTATTTTAAAGCATTAGTTGCCCTTTAAATGGACAGTGGTAATCTCATACAGTGACCCACCATTCCTTGGCACTCCAAATGTTTGGAAACTACAACTCCCAGCATGCTTTATTTGCTGGGAGTTGTAGTTTCCAAACATCTGCTGTGACAAGCAGCACCCTCAGGCCAGGCCTCCCAGTTCAGTGCAGACTTACTGTTTTAGTATTCAGCTGCCTCTCACTCTGCCTCTTGGTCTGTAATCCGTCTGCCGCATGCTCTCTTCTGCTCTGCAAGTACCGGTATTGATCTGCCCGGCGGCCGGCAGACGTCACTAATCGGCGCCGAGCAGTAAGACAGGCGCCGATAGTGACGTCAGCCAACAGAGTCCAGTACTTGCGGAGCGGCTGCCGGATCGAAGAGGAGTTTTCAGCTTGACTCGAGTATAAGCCAAGTTAAGGTTTTCAGGCTATTTTTAAAGCCTGAAAACCTCGGCTTATACTCAAATATATACGGTATTTGATAAGTATTAAAACAGAGCTGCTGCTGGGTAGTTCTCTATTTATGTTATTTTGGAGCAGGCCCTATCAAAAAATGTTTATAGCTCACCTTTTTTAATTACTGATACAGAAAATACCAGGAAGCAGTTCTAACATACCATTTTTTTTTTTTTTTACAAAAACAATTAAAAATATTGCATACCACTGTCTATATTTTTAGTATTCATGTGTAATGCTTCTGTGCATTCTGGGCTTTGAAAAATAAGATTCAAGCAAGTTAAGGCTGGTACACACCATGCAATATTTCTGTCTGATCGACCGATAGTTCAGTGTATCGGTCAATCGGCCCGAAATAATTGTATTTTCGGACCTGACCAACCATTCTTTGTAAAACCACGGGCGATCGTGCGGCCCTCTGTGGACCGCACACTCGGTCACAGCAAACTGTCGGCCGCGGCCACTATTGCCGTGACTGACAGTCCTTCCTCCTGGCCGACCGGTCGGAAGAGCCGAATGGTCGCTCAGGAGAAAAAGTTGCTGGTGTGTACCATGCTTTAGGGAGAGTTTCCCCACAAGTCCCTTGCTCGTAATGCAAATAAGGGGAAAATAGATTTTGGCGTAATTATAATTAATTTGATTTTGCATTTCTGGTATGTTAATTAGAATTTCTCAGCAGGGAGTATGCTCCACCCCTAAACTCAGGAGGCGGTGCAGATTTATCTGGTGATGAATGGCTGCCTCCATATGACACATACAAAATGGAGAACCACAGTTCCCCTTTAGAGTTGAAAGTCCAGCAAAAAAATTAAATCTCTCAAAACGTATGTTGGCTGTGGTATAACATCTCTTTGATAGAAGAACAGAGACTGTTCATTTACGTCTTTTTGTCCCCATTATAGCTTGGTTTAACTGCTGCAACGTGTCCATTTAAAGGAAGTACACCGTACACCTTTTTTTGACTCACCTTTTTTATTTCTCCTAACGTCAAAGTTTTTATTTCCCTTGTGCATTTTTCCTGTCATTTGCAGATAGATTTCATAATTTCCACATATTAATCTGCTCTGAAGGTCTCATTAACCCTTAGATAGTGAAGGTTTCATTTACCTTCAGATAGGTACACTATTAAGAAATGCATTGCACAGTGCTGTGCCAAGATCAGTACTATGTTGTTAAGTGTAACCATTAAAGGGGTAATATTGAAGGGTATGCAGATGGAATGCAATGCAAGTTTATTAAATACGCAGCGTAAATCTTTTTATTGTATGCGCATGTATTGCAAAGGTCCATCGGGACCTGTCAGAAAAACAGCAGAGGAGCGCTATCGAGGGTAACTACTTTAACTTTCCTGCCTGCTCCTGATCGTTTAATTAAAGAATGGGAGGTAGACATGCTCCTTTAACTCCTGTTCTTCAATTTAACTGAAAAAAGCTTAGTGGCGATACCTTTTAATCTGGATCCATATTTTTGTTACTACTTCAGTTAAACAATAACAGTCTAGAATGAGCGCTAGAAGGCCTGACTGAATATGGTGAGACTCCTTATTATATGATGAAGTAAGAGTAGAATAAGTGATAAAATCTGCTATTTACAAATGACAGGGAAAATATGAACAAGGGAAATGAAAACTTGGAATTTTATTTTTAGCCATTGGAATGATACAAGAACGTGGCTGATAAAACAGCTGCTTATTTTTTTGTTCATACCCAGAATATTAGATCTCATTTTGTTTCTAGGATTTCATGGGCAGGGCTTAGTTATGTGAGGGTTTGATTACTTTTGATTGTAGAGATTTTTAGCATTGTTAGTGTCATAACTAACATAAACAGAATTTTAGATTATCTATCTAATCTGAATTTACATTTTGAACTGGATGCAGCAGTAGTGGGAATGCTTAAATGCTTTCCCTATGGGGGAAACAACTTAATAAATTGGTGCAAATCTAATATAAAAATATTAAAATAAGCTATTGCACCCGGATACGAATAGACAGACTATAGACAATATGCAAAATAACCAAGTATAAATTGTGCACAAAAAAACAAATAATATTTGCATAACAGTGATATTTAATAAATCTAAAACACGCAATAGTGAAAATAGCAGAAATAAAAAATAAATATACATATCGAATATGAAATACCAAGCATAAATTTATTCACCACACTAATATAAAAACACTCTGAAATTGCTGAACAATTGATGTAACTTTAAAAAGATCCACACAAGACTTGGTGGTGAGCCAGTTAAGGGTTATGTATCCAAATGTGTCTTTGAGTCTATATTATCAATGTATCTCATTATGTTGCGATTCACACACACAGGTAATTTGGTGGACAATGCCTGACCAATGGCCGTTTCAGCATGTAATTGCACATGTCTAGCCATTCAGTCACACCGTTTGTTCACCCGAATCAGACGAATGGACGATCAGATAGGTCCGAAATCCAGGGCCGTCCTCTATGGACTGCATGCTTAGTCACAGCCAACTGTCGGCTGCAGCTTCTTTTGCCGCTACTGACAATGCTTTGTCCTGGCCGACTGGTCGCAAGTGTTGAATGATCAGCTGGGAAGAAGGGACCTGTCAGTCTCCTTTAGGATGTTGACTCCATAGTTAAATTGTTTTGTTGTCCCCTGCAACACCATTTAATCTTCCCCCAGCTTCAGCTGCTCCTCTTGTTCTGCTGCAACAGAATTGGCTTTCTAGCTGGCAGCTGTAGAAGTATTGAACTTCAAAGGCCTCATGTATTTTGCCATGTCTTATCCATTTATATTAACCCTGCGACTCACCAGCTGTTGTGTAGCCAGTTCCACCAATGTTCAGGGCCAAGCCCAGGATTTCCAAGAAGGAGATTCCTAAAAGGGCTCTTATGGGCTGTAACGCAATCCTAATGCCACCAAATTGTTAGTTACAGCTACAGCCACGAATACTCCTACCTTTTAAAGGTTATGTATACTGAAAAACATTACTTAATATAACTATAATTAATACATGTTAGCAAATGTGTGTATGTCCACATGCTTTCAATCTTTAGATATTTTGACCAGGCTCAGTATCCTCCCTTTCTTAATTCACTTTTATCAGATCAGACTCTGTGAGGATAGTGTGAGCATGCTCAGTAATGAGGCACTACTGCGAGAGGAAATTTCCCACCATGCAATTCACACATACCAGCTGTCAATGTATAGTACCTTACAGTAGATCCTTACCCCTGGGTTAATCTTATTTAAGAAGTTTTACTCAACTAAAATTTTCATCGCTGCTCTGGTCCCTCTTTCAGGTTTGTGATGGGCCTTATAGCCAACTGATCTGGGAAAGAACCAGAGCAGCGAAGGAGACAGTAAAGCTGCTTAACAAAGGATTAGTGTTTGAAAAAAACAATGTTTAGATATTAATACTTTATGTATATTGAATTTCTTCCTTCTTTCATTTCTTGCTTTATTTTTTTTTTCCAATGGTTTATTTCATTGGTGATCTTTAAAGGGCATGCTCATCCCTCCCATAATTTCATACTTACTTTCCCCACTCCCCCACCCGCCCGATCTCACAATACTGAATTACCCCCGTGGCATTTCCAAAGACAGATGGCTACTGGTTGTTGCCTTCTCTTTAACAAGCTTGTACAGCTTGTCACATGCACAGGAGGCAGCCCAGTCAACAGCAGTATGGGATTATGATATTTATGTGGGAAGGGTATACATTCCCTTTAAAACCTTTTTTTTTTTTTTAATTATTGATGCTGTCTACAATGTATTCTTCTTTATTCAAAGTTTAAAGGGCATGTCCACCCCCAAAAACTACTGGCCCCACTGTGTAGTGTAAAAATATCCTTACCTTACATCTCTGCTCCTTATGGTTCTTCTTCGGTGACTGTCCAAAATTCCAAAAGTACACTGTAAAAGCAAGTTAAGTTAAATTGGAAGCAGCAGCTTTAAACCCCCCCTCCCCTTTTTTTTTCTAGGTCCCTCCTGAGCCTACCTTTTGCTGTTGTAAAGTTGCTGACATCTTGGATGTGCAGTGTAGTCTGTTTATCTCCTCCCCTCTGATACTTGCTCCTTGTTCTTAAGCCTCCAAAAGCAGTGATCGTTTCATCTAGCGTGACCTAGTGGCACACGCGACGTGACGTGCTGGTACAGCCTCAGTAAGGACAGTGACGCGCGCAGGAGAGCCCTCCCTCCCCATCTCCCACCCGGATCCATCCTTTGCTGTCATTGCACCTAGCGTTAAACCCTTTGGGCATATTGTAGATGCCCCTAACCACCGAGTTATCTCTTAAAAAAAAAAAAAGATCAGAACGTTACTTACAGACCATCGCTCCCGTGGCACTCCATTGAATGCATCCCTTGGTTAATTATTTCCCCAACCCTACCCTAGTTCTTAATTCCCTCTCCCTACCCTTCCCTTTCTAGGTATTTAAAAACAATACGTGATGTCATCGCGCGCACGGACACGTGCGCGAATGACGTCATTGCTCTGCGCACGGAGTGAACGAGGAGTGCTTTTTGGGACTTCAATAAGAAGGAGATCCAGGAACTCACAGAGGGGCGGAGCTAAGCAGTCTTCAAACTACATCCAGTATGCCAGCAAATTTACAGCAGCGCAGGTAGGCTCAAGAGGGACCTAGCAAAAGAAAAAGTTTTTTTTTTTAAAGCTGCAGCTTACAATTAAACTTAACTTGCTTTTGCAGTGTACTTATCTTTTAACGGACTTCACATATTATCAAAAAATGTTTTATTTGCTTTATTTGTATTAAGAAACATGTTATTATATACTTGTATTTAAATAAATATGAGTTAAAAAAAATGTTTATAAAAGGAGAGTTTTTTTTTTAAAAGTCTGATCAGTTCACTATGTATATTTTTATTTCTTTCAGGGCCTGAGAAACATATACTGTTAAGCAAAATATGCATCATCCAATTCAGGTAGAATTGTTTATATACTTATCATCTCTGTATCTTTAATGACTTATTGCAAACTGATTTTTTTCTAATAATTAAAAATAATTCTAAAAAATTATTTATTTGGTGCAACGGACACTACTGTGCCTTATTCATTCAGATCAAATATAATGCTGATATAAATACCTTGTTTATTCCTTTTGGTTTAGTTAATGACCTACATGTCATTTCCATATGTAAGAAAACAAATGTAACAAAATTTCATAATGTAAGGGCATGCCAATAAGCAACATCTATTTCTAAAGCCATCTAACTAATTGTATGGCAAAATGCAGACCATGGTAACTTAGTGGTTATGCATCATGGATGAGGAAGCAGCATTAACCCTTTCACTGCCAGGAGAATTTCTTTTTTTTTTTTGCGTTAACTACCAGAAGAATTTTCAGGATTTTGCCCTTAATCGCTTTAGACTAATTTTACAGTAGGAAACCTTGCAGTAAACCAGGAATATTATACATTGTTTTTTTCAGCACAAAGTGTACTTTAACACGGTAACAGAATTTTGTAACTTGTCTGGAAATTTTACTGGAATTATGGGTAAAATATGTAAAAAAAATAAAACATTTTCATGGATTTTTCCCATTTTTATTTATAGTTATCTTAAGGTTACACACAAAAATCTTACTGTTTCTAAAAGCTCTGATACTCCCGAGTACAACGATATCCGATATATGTAGGAACCCCACTTTTCCTGTACATGAGACCCCCCAAACTAAAACTGCACCTTCAAGAATATTACACCAAATTAAAATGTATAACCACTACTGACCGTTAGGGTGGCCTTCGCGGATCCGAACCGGATCCGCCGCGGATTTATCCCGTTCGCGAACGGCGGATTTTTCCGGATTTTCCGCCTTCCGAACTTCCGATTCGCGGATTTTTGTATTTTCGAAAATTTTCGAAATTACGAGTTTCATGTATTTTCGAAAATTTCCGGAAAATACGGGAAAACATGTATTTTCGAAAATTTTCGAAAATACAATGGTTTCTCTAATTCCTACATACGTATTTTCGAAAATATTCGAAATTACGAGGATTACTTGTATTTTCGAAAATACATATTTTCCAAAATACATGAAAACTCGTAATTTCGAAAATTCCCGAAATACGTGAAAACTCGTAATTTCGAAAATTTTCGAAAATACGGAAAATCTCGTTATTTCAAGGGTATTTTTAATTTTAACGGGTCCGCTCGCGGATTTTCGAATTTTCGGATTTTTTTCGAAAATTCGCGGATCCTCGAGCGGACCGGATTTTGCGAAGTTCGGACATCTCTACTGACCGTTAACATAGAATATCTACCAAATTAACTAAAATATCCCCACAAGTGAGATATTTTTAGAAACTACACACCCACAAGATTTTATGAGTGAGGTAAGTTTTGATCAAAATGCAGATACCCGGACGCAGCTCTTCGTCCAATTGTAAGTTATTTTCTCACATTTTCCTTTTTTTCCTCAACTGTAAAATCAGAGACAAAATCAAATGCGAATTTCAGCTAAAAACTGTGGAGGTAAGTTCAAAGGCATCTCAAATATGAAAGCCTAACCCCTCACGAATAAAACAGTATGCCACATTCATGGGTGTACCCAGAGACATGGCGACCAACTAACTCAGAGCGTGACCAGTGCCAAATGTCCGTAGCATCAAAAAAAATTTGCCAGTTTTGTATTTGAACTGTCTGCAGTTTTTCCACAAAACAACCCCGCAACTCAGAAATACCCCCCCACAATTATATCCGGAGATTACACACTCACGCTATGTAATGCTGTAGTGTTCATTCATACCATCAATGGTGTGGGCGCAGTTCTTCGTAGAAATTTGCACTTTTACCAGATTTTCCAAAAAAATGAACATCAAAACACATTCAAAAAGGTAGAAATCATGCCAAAACCCCATGGAATGTAAAAAAATGTTACCAAATATCAATCTCCCAAATGTTCTGAATCAAAAGGTATGCCATATGTGTGGTTACACACGCGGACATGGAAGCGAAAAGCCACAAAGTGAGACAATGCACGATGGCTCAGAAACGGCGAAAATATTTAGCCAACTCCGAATTTAGACAGTCTGCGTTTTTTCCACAAAACACCCCCGTAACATAGAAAAATAACCCCACAAACTATATATTCCTGAAATTTACACACCTTCAGCTATGTAACACTGTAGTTTGTTCATTCATACCATCAATGGTGTGGGCGCAAGTTCTTCGTAGAAGTTCCATTTGTCTGAAAAAATGAACAAAAAACAACTTCAAAAGGTAAAAATCATGCCAAAACCTGATGGAATGTAAAAAAAAGTTACTAAATATCCATCTCCCAAATGTCCTGAATCAAATGGTATGCCATATGTGTGGTTACACACGCGGACGTGGAAGCCAAAAGCTAAGAAGTGAAACAATGCACAATGGCTCAGAAACAGCAAAAATATTCAGCCAAATCTGAATTTGAACAGTCTGCAATTTTTCCCACAAAACAACCCCACAAACCATATATTTCTCGAATCCACACACCTTTATCTACGTAATTCTGTAGTTTGTTCATTCGTACCATCAATGGTGTGGGCGCAGTTCTTCGTAGAAATTTGCAGTTTTAGCAGATTTTCTAAAAAATTTAAAAAAAAACACTCTCATAGGTAGAAATCATGCCAAAATCCCAAGTAATGTAAAAAAAAGTTACCAATTATCAATCTCCTAAATGTCCTGAATCAAACTGTATGGTTACACACGCAAACGTGGAATCAACTAGCCACAAAGTGAGCCAATGAACAATGGTCCAATTACAGCAACTTTTCAGATCTGTCTGACTAAACACCGCTCTATATTAGAAATACCCCCCCAAAACTATATATTCTTGGAATCTACACACCTTCAGCTACACAATGGTGTGATTCCTTTATGCATACCACCAATGGAGTGGGTGCAGTTTCATGTCAAATTTTGTTTTTTTACCAGAATTTCAGGAAAAATTTATAAAAATACAATTCAAAGTTAAAAATCATGGCAAATTTCCATGTCATGTAAAAAAAACTTGTCAATTACCAATCTTCCAAATGCCCTGAATCAAACGGTATGCCATATGCGTGGATGCACACAGGGACGTGGCCACCAACTAGCTCAAATGGGACGCATGCACAAGTGTAATTACAAGAAAAAAATCAAAGTGCTCTGTAATTTGAACAGCCTACATTTTTTCTAAGGAAACAGTCCTGAAACATGGAAATTCCCCCCACAAACTTTATATTTTTGGAATCTACACACCTTCAGCTACGTTACGATGCCATGCTTCATACAACATGAAGAATTCCAGACCCAGTGATCCAAAGAACTCTGTGTTTTTAGGAGGGTTGTGAAAAATAAAATAAGATGATTCAAGGATTGAAATTCTACCTAAACCCTTTTGACAAGCAAAACAACCCACTAAATGTCAATCTCCTACATGAAACGGTATGCCATATATGTGGGTGCACACAGAGACGTGGCCACCAACTAGCTCAAATGGGACACATGCACAAGTCCAATTACAAGAAAAAAATCAAAGTGTTCTATAATTCGAACAGCCTAATCAACTTGGAAATACCCCCCACAAACTATATATTTTTGGAAGCTTCACACCTTCAGCTACGTGATGGTATAATGCTTTCGTATATACATGAAGAATTCCAGACGCTGTTATTCATAGAACTCCATGCTTTTAGAAAATTTTGTGAAAAAATAAAATAAGAGGACTCAATGGTTGAAATCCTACCTAAACCCACTTGGCAAGTAAAAAAACCCACTAAATGGCAATCTCCCCACATGTCCTGAATCAAACGGTATGCCATATGGGTGGGTGCAAACAGAGACGGGGCCACAACTAGCTCAAATGGGATCCATGCGCAATTGCCATTACAAGGAAAAATAAAAAAACGCACAACCCACACCCCACCCCTATCCCCACTCCCCCTTTTAGTGGTATTTTAGTGAAAACCAGTTAGTACGGAGAGTCACACAAGTTTTTGCACACTTTACTGATCCTAAAAATTCAATCTGGTCTTTTTTTGGTACCGCTGCAAAATTTCCTACTAAAATAGGCTTAGTTTCCCTTGAAATCCAACAAATAATGATCCACGTTTACTTTACCGATATCACCGGGGACATTGGGAAGCTTGGAGAAGACAATTTTTTTTGCTAATTTATAGTTTTAGGGTAAAAAAAAAAAAAAAAAAGTGTGTATATCACTTTAAGATTTTTTTTTGTGTGCATTTTCCCTTTTTTTTCTTAATTTTTTGATCATTCCCAAAGATGATCATCAAATCATCTTTGGGAATGATAATGAACTTGGAATAATATAAATGCCCGTTTTCCAATTCGAAATCCGATCGGAAAAATCACTTCCTGAAAATCATTTTCCAGGAAGTGATTTTTCATTCATTGGCAAAGATCAATAATTTGGTGATCAGAAGTGATCACCAAATTTTGATCTCTGTCCCCATTTTTTTCTAAGTCTTCGCTAAGTAGCAAAGACTTAGAAAAAATCCTATTTGTGAATGGAACTTTGAGTTCCATTCACAAAATGTATAGTAAAGCTGTCAGCATGACAGCTTTTACTATACCAGGTACTGCAGCGTGATCTGAATGGAGATCACACTGCAGTACCTCCACTAGACCACCAGGGGCAGCATTGTACTTCTTCTAGGGAAGACCCCGGTGAAGTAGGAAGCTCCGTGACGTCACCGGGGTCTCCCTTTCCGCTTCCTACACTTCATCAACGTGAGACCGGCAGCAGCTATACGGTCACGGCGATTAAGGTACCGTAACTCCCGATCCCCCCCCCCCCTCGGATTTGGACACAATCGAGGGGGCAAATTTTTTTTGGGAAAGGGAAAGCCACAGATCGTATAGTTACGATCTGTGGCAGTTTGGTCATTCACTGCACAGATTGTGAATATACGATCTGTGGCAGTTAAAGGGTTAAAGGGCATCTATAGTGAAATTTGTACATTGCTCGAATCCAGATATTTAAAAAAAAGTTAGTGTATTCTGCCTTATTCCCACCTTCCTCTGTGGCTCCGTGTTTGCACACAGTCTGATTTACTGCAGAGCTCCCCACTCCCCCTCCCCTCTCTGGCCATTTCCCCATTCATTTAGTCCGGCTGTGAACCAAGCTTGTAAAACAAGCTGCTCATGCTCATTAATTAAACAAAAAAAAAAAACTTGGTATTTAAGAGAGTCCTGCTTTATCACTGCAGTCCAAGTCCTGCCACTGAAGTTCGATCTCCCTTTGACAGGCAATAAATTGGCGAAAGCTGCTTCATTCTCCTTCCCTTTACAAATACCATTTTAGTGAGCAAGAAGGAGTCATAGGGAGACTTTCTGAAAAACTTGTGTAACCCTACACACTACATCGGCATGCTGTCGGGATTTGATTTTGCTCAAGCAGGAGTGTGGTATTGAAACTCTTTTAAGAGAAGAGGAAAACTGAAGAAAATAAAGGTACTTTAGGGGTTGGGGAGGAATTATAGAGCACATAGAAAGAAAGATTTTTTTTTTTTTGTCCAATTTTTCACTATAGATGCCTTTTAAACTTTTTCAGGCTAGTATGCACATCTGCTTCTTTAAACAAATGGAGGTAATAGTTGTACCAACAGGGCCGGATTTACACCTCAGGAGCCTGTAGGCCCGAAGAGCCTGGTGCCCTTAGCCCCACTCCTAAACATAGACCACACCGCTAAACCACACCCATTTGTTCTTTTTGGGGGAATAAAATAGACTATAAAGGGGTTGGATTAGTGGGAGACGATTGACAGCCGCCCCCTCCAACAGCCGCCCCTATTTGCGTGCCTAATGGTAAATCCAGCCCTGTGTATCAATCTAGTGGAGAATATCCTATCTATTTATATGTCCACACACCTGGAATGTTTTGTCCCTTTGAATGGAATTAACCCCACAAAAGTATTGGAGAATACAAACTTTGAGAAAGGATTGTTGGATCCCGAATGTTGTTGTACTGATCTGGAATTTGCCATAAGTTTAATAACATCACATTTATCCAATTACTTGGATCATAGCTGTATCTCTATTTTCTGAAAGTATCCTTTTCAGGCAAAAATACATCTTCTGTCTTCATTTATATTTTAATATACCGTATTTTATTTATTGAAGACGTTGACAGATTGGATATGTTACAATTATGCACACTAGAGGAAAAGGATATGATCACTGTGTATTATTACATTAATGGGCCATGCAATAAAATATCTGGGGCATTAATGGTTCACAAATAGAACATGTCGGAGGACACACAGACACATTCCTTAAGACTGGAAGAAAAGTTCATTCTTCAAATTCGGAATGGTTCAACTATGGAGTTATCTTACATTGGACATGGTAATTGCAGGTTCATTGATAGTTTAAAAAAAAAAAAAAGCTGGATGAATTTCTAAAAACAAAAAATGTTGCATGTTACTGGTATTAATACATAGAGTTGGAATTGATACTGATACTGGGTTTTTTTTTTTAACTTCCTCTGGATCAACTGTTAGGGAGGATATGTGGGTATTGCTGAGTAGGTTGTTGTAGACATATATATATATATATAAAACCTTAAATACTATATACAATACTAGGTACAAATAACCAGAAGAATTCAGAGGTAAACAGAAAAATGAAATCTTATACATGTATTCTTCCATATGGCTATTGTACTGTGAATACATTTTTAATGAACTAATAAACAACTTAAGAAGGTGAGTAAGGACTTCAAGTCTAGTTAATCTAACTGAATACAACAGTATGTTGGGTAGATATGTGAGGGAGTTCAATAGCCTTGATGTTTTCTTAATTTATTGATTCACTAACATACTGTATAGGCAATGGGAAACATAAGAGATGATTGATTGAGATGATTCTATTATTTTAGGGAAATTTACACAATTGCATCATTTAGGTGCCGTGGACCATTTATAATCTCCTACTGTCACAGCAGTGAGAGGTATTATATGCTAGCTATGGATCTAGGGGTTCTTAACATCAGAAAAAAATTATATAAGGTGCGTGACACAGAATTTCTAATGTTATTAGTCAAAAGTCACTGGGTTTTTTTGTGCTTTTCCTATCTTTCAGGTTTGGTTTGGAGATGATCTCCCATTAAGTCCAAGAGCTCCTTTAACTCCAAGACATGGGCCAGGACTTGCTGACGTTTACCAGTATGATCAGTGGCTGGCTGTGCGCCATGAAGCTACTTTGGTGCCTATGCAAGAAGATCTTTCTATCTGGCTAACTGGACTTTTAGGTGTGTTTTATATATTAGATATTTTACAGCACTTTATCTTTGGTTGTAAAAGAAATTATTCTCTATACAATTATCGAAGCAATAATATAATGTAAATAATGGCCAAAACTATACCCTTATTATAATATTACCATTACAATTGTAGGTACATGTAGAATTTAATTCCTTTACAACATTTAACAGCCTATTTTAATATTTCTTTTCATCTCTATCTGAAAGATATTAATACACGTACAGGGAGATTCAATAAAAGTTCTTATCGTTTAAAATGGTGCTAATTTTGCCCCAACCAATCAGGTCTTATTTAACATTTGAAAGCTAACTCCCGATTGGTTGGGGCAAAATTAGCACCATTTTAAACGATAAGAACTTTTATTGAATAACCCTGTTTGTTTTGAGGGACAATTTTCCCTGCCACCCTCTGATTCAGTATTCCAAATGTATGTATCCGTTTAGTATTAATTATTATTTTTTTGAGGATTTATATAGCGCCAACATCTTCCATATCACTTTTTATTTTTTACATACACATCAGGCCCTGCCCCGAAGAGCTTACAATCTAAGCACATTTATTTGACACGTACAACCTATCAGTATGTCTTTATGATTGTGGGGGAAACGGGAGTGCCCAGAGGAAACCCACGCAAGCAAAGGGAGAACAAACAATGTCCATGGGTGGAATCTAACTCGGGACCTCAGTGCTGCAAGGCATCAGTGCTAACCACTGAGCCACCGTGTATTCCAATTATATGTTTCCGTTCAGTATCTAAAATACATGTTTCTGTTCAGTATTCCAAATATATGTTTCCATTCAGTATTCCAAATGTTTCCATTCAGTTTTCCAAATATGTTTCCATCCAGTATCCCATACGGGATATGTTTCCCTTTTCGTATTCCAAATTCCGTTCAGTATTCCAAATTCCGTTCAGTATTCCAAATATGTTTCCATTTAGTATTCCAAATATATTTTTCCTTTTAGTATTCCAAATATGTTTCCGTTCAGTATTCCAAATATGTTTCCGTTCAGTATTCCAAATATGTTTCCGTTCAGTATTCCATATATATATATATGTTTCTGTTCAGTATCTCAAATATGTTTCCGTTCATTATCCCAAATATGTTTCCATCCAGTATCCCAAATGGGATATGTTTCCATTCAGTATTCCAAATGTTTCCGTTCAGTATCCCAAATATGTTTCCATCCAGTATCCCAAATGGGATATGTTTCCCTTTTTGTGTTCCAAATTCCGTTCAGTATTCCAAATATGTTTCCGTTTAGTATTCCAAATATGTTTTCATTTAGTATTCCAAATATGTTTCCGTTTAGTATTCCAAATATGTTTCCGTTTAGTATTCCAAATATGTTTCCGTTTAGTATTCCAAATATGTTTCTGTTTAGTATTCCAAATATGTGTTTCTGTTCAGTATTCCAAATGTTTCCGTTCAGTATCCCAAATATTTTTGTTTAGGATTCCAAATATAGGTTTACGTTTAGTATCCCAAATATATGTATATGTTCAGTATCCCAAATGTGTGTTTACGTTCAGTAAGTACAACTAAAAGGTTGACTAAAACAAGATTTTAAGAGAGTATCAATAAGCTTAATGAGAAAATGCTTAATATTTGCCTTGATATTTTCAAAGGAGTCGAAGTAAGGAGTGAGATGTTTATGGAAGAGCTTGATAATGGTGTCCTGCTCTGCCAGCTGATTTCTGTTATCCAGGACACTATGAAACGCTGTTGCACAGCAGAAGAGCTAAAGGTAAGTAAATGTCATTTCTTTTCTATTAGTATGTAAAGTTAAACTGAATTTTGAAACCTTTTTTCCCGGCTCCTGAGCATTTTATTGAAGAACGGGAGGTAAGACACCTTTACCTGCTGTTTTTAAATAAAACTGTATACAAAAAGTTTTTTACCAGTGGGAAAATTACAGTTCCATGACATGAACTAAGGAGATCAGAGAGAAGAGAGGGAGTTTAATGCTTTGCCGTTGTTGAGAAAAATAATAAAAATACCAAATGACATCTATGAATACATAAATGGCCATACACAGATAAATGGCAAATCTGGTCAGATCTGGTGGGATTTGCTAACTGGCCTTAAAAATGATCCCACCACCTACTAACCATAGCCGTGGGACGCAAGATCAACCATTTTGGCCATAAAATTGCTGTCAGCTGCTGCTAGGCTCACTTTTAGGAAGCCAATAACAGCTGCTGTACTGTATAATCACCTAAACATCCAATGCCCATACAGAATAAAGGAAGGTCACAATGCAGTGTATGGTCAACTTTACTGTTAGGGCTGATATACACATGCTGATATTTCAGTCTGATATTTTGCTCAGTTTGTCTGGGTGATTAGTGTTAGATTAGAACTATTGGACATGTTGGCAAATCATGGCTGATAAATTGTTTTATAATCTATGCCTCTATATAAATTGTCCTAAAAGGTTTGATTTATATATATCTATTTTCTCTGCTAATGTAATATTTTGTGATCCCGGTTTTCTTTAGTGTGTCCCTATGAGAAGGGTTCCATGCAGAAAAGATGCCCCTTCTGGATCCTTCTTTGCTCGTGACAATACAGCTAACTTTCTCCGCTGGTGTCGGAGTATTGGCGTTGATGAAACATACCTGTTTGAGTCAGAAGGCCTAGGTAAATATTAAGGCCAACTCTACAGATGTTGGGGACTAAAGAACGAGAGAGAGAATGACTTTCTAGCTTAAGTGGACGATGGGAAAAGGAAGAACACTGGTAGACCTTCAAAAGGCAATATTTACACAGTTTTAAACTTAATTGAAGACAATGATTAGTGTATAACTGCATACACACACACTCACACATCCAACAATATTGACTTTTGGAACAGTCAAAACTATGTTCTCGTTCTCCCTCTCTGTCTGCCAGTGCAGTCTTGCACCTTACCATTTGACAGGTCTTGGTAGAGACGATGTAGGGGTGGTGGTAATGATTGTTACACACCTGCTCCTGTACTTAAGACACTCCTGCACATTGTGAATGTTGTGACTAGAAAATGAGCCTTAGTGTAGATGTGAAGGAGCCATGTTGTGGGACAGGGACTTGTAATTGGGATGGTTATAAGGTTTTGCAAAGTGAGGTTGTTTTTAGATTAAAACAACTTGTATCTGTAGTGTTTGGTTAGATCAGGGATGTCCAGAATGCAACCAATGAATGCTGGGAGCTGTAGTTTTCAAACAGGTTGGATATCCCTGAGTAGGATCAAATGGACTTTAGCTTAGTTCAAATCAAGTTGATCTAGCTGAATACCACAGACATACCATTACCTGAATAAATGAAAACTCTATAATAAAAACAGATTTACTTTTTGAGTGAACCTTTCCTTTAACTTTATAATACTGTTACCTAAACATGTCTCCCCTTGGCTTCCCAAGTGCCTCTTATTTTATGTCCGTTTCCACAGCTACTATTTTTCTAGGTCATTTAACACATCAGTTTATTTCTGATTTTGTAGGTCAAACAATTGCTTATTTTTGTTTATAATGAGCATATTGGACAAAGCATACTAAATTTGACAAAAGATCCTATTGAGCCTGGGTGCTTATTAACAAATCCTAAAATAGTAAACAGCATGACTGCACATAAGATGCATTATGGTAAATCCTTTCAAAGGAACACTTTCTATTGCTCCTCTATTTAGGCTTTTTCCACTGTCTAGGCATCAAGTGATCAATCCATTAGCATGTGCCTGGAAGGTTCAGACTAGACTTCCACCAGTAACTGTCTTTCAGGATGATACAAGTTGACAGCTCATTAATACAGTGTAAATTCTTCTCATAAAGCAATTAAATTTCAACGCTTGACTAAGGATTTTTAAAATCATGTGTATTGTGAAAGCTGAATAATTAGTTATTTTTAAAATGTCTTGATAGATTTCTAAAAAAAATGCTGTAGTTTGTGCAAAAACCCTATTGTCTCTAGTTTTTAAATCTAAGTTTTGAATCTACAGTTTGTTTACAAAAAATCCCCCTTTTTCCTCTGTTATTAACTGGGGTTAGATAGCTTTGTGCTTGCCTTTGAGTAATGCATTTCAACATAAAGTGGCACACACTGTATCAACATTATTTTAATTTGCTGTTCCGTCTGGCCTTTTTAGTGCTCCTAAGACTAAGGAGCAAATTTAATAAAAAGGTGTAAAAAATTCTGATAGTGCTATTTATCTGCAGCAGATGATATCGAATCAGATGATATCTAACTGCAGTAGCCCAGTAAAAACTAACATCTGATTGAATGCTGTATAGAAATAGCACAGGCATATATTTGTACCTCTTATTGCATCAGTCCATAAGAGAGGGGGACCACTGAAAACATGTCGGGCTAAGAAGCACAATGCATTAAGGTGGTCTTTTACTAAACACCAGTTTGTGCCGTAGGGACATTACTCAAATAAATTGCACAGAAGATACATCTTCCTAGAGGGAGTTTCATTTTGTCTAAGTGTGTAGTATTCAAAACCTACTTGATTGTCCTTTGTTTATGAATGAATTTCCATAGATTTGCTTTTCTCATGGGTCCAAATCACCGGTTTTGCTCAGTATCCCCCTCTATGAGAACTGGGAGAGGGAATTTCCCACCATGCAAATAACACATACTAAGTGTCACCTCTAAATACACACAACAAAATAGCCCATTATAATAAGACACTTGATTGACAGATAAAATGTAAGATGCTTCATATTCAATACCTAAAGAAATATGACAGATTAAAAGAATGGTACAGTGATGGCTGGGAAGAATTATAGCTTCTAGTAATGGGCAATATAATTTTTTTTTTGATTCACTTTAAAGTAGAAAAGTAAGTTCTCAAAAGAAAAGACTGGCAAAACCTTGTTATACATCATTGTACAGAATTCATTTTTTGCTATTAATAGTTAATCATCAATGAAGATGAATTTTACAAACTTAAATGAAAACGTCTCTTTTTCTTCCAAAGTTTTGCATAAAGACCCCCGGCA
This sequence comes from Hymenochirus boettgeri, assembly GCA_019447015.1. Classification (NCBI taxonomy): domain Eukaryota; kingdom Metazoa; phylum Chordata; class Amphibia; order Anura; family Pipidae; genus Hymenochirus; species Hymenochirus boettgeri. The sequence continues at coordinate 92,766,190 of CM033471.1, read as the reverse complement.
AGTCTGCCTGTGTCTTCTAGACATTGGACGCATTGTATCCAGGTTTGTCATCTTACTGTGGTGTTCTATATCTTGTTTATTTTCCTGCTGTGCCGTATAAATAACTTGTCTTTTATATATGTGTTCATTATAGGGAATGTCCACTCAAAAATTGACTTCAGTTTAATTGAAGAACGGGAGGTCCGCCGCTTTCTCTAAGAGGTACAGACACACTTTTGCAATGTACACACATGCGCATACATTGCAAAGGTCCTTTGGGACCTGTCAGAGGAAGCGGCAATGGACTACAGTTGTGGGTAAGTATGCTGGCTTCTCTCCTGTCTCCTGATCGTTTAGTTGAAGAACGGGGAGTAAGACATAGCATCTTTACCTCTTGTTCTTCAATTAAATTGAATTAGGGCAAGTCAATTTTTGAATGGACATTCCCTTTAAAATCATGTCTCAACCATTTATCTTAAAAACCAAAATCATTAAGAGAAACCAATGATCCTAATTTGAAAAGTTAAACAGCATTACATTTGGGCTAGGTCCCACTAGGGTATTTTTCGTGTGTTTTCGTGCACGCTGTGTGTTGCGCTAGCTTATGCCAATGTGAAGTGCATGCCTGAAACAATTTGGATTTGGTATCCATGAATGTATTTAACTTTTAACCTGATCTTCCTTTAGTTATGGAGTGGAGCCACCGGTGCTGGTGAAATTGGAGAAAGAAATTGAGTTGGAGGAAACTCTATTGATTGAGTCAGGACCATTGGCCCCTACCAGTATTGTGAAGTCTTGCTGTCACCGCGAAGAGCTACACCAAGCAGTAGGGTTTATTTGAAGTTTTGTTTTTTTCATAGTAGTATATAGTAATGTGTATATTAGTGTATATTAGTTCATATTTGACAATATTTCATGGTTTATGCCAGAGGTACCCAGGTCTATCACAGGAGTGAATACATTGGATTAGGAAAATAAATATTAGGTATAATAGAGTTCCATCAGAATCACTACTAAGTGGGTGCAGCACCTGGTAAGAGCATCAGATAATAAAATAAAAGGTATAGCAAAAGACAAAGTAAAGAAAATAGAAAGAGATGGGATAGTCAGTAGGAGATACAGTGGAAAGAAATGACCAGGTTTAAACTAGAAGCACAAAGCTATCTAGGCACTCCATACTGCATATAAGGTACAAAAGTAATTAAAAAAAAAAGGTGTAAAAATACCCCTAACTATCCAAAGATAGAATAAGGCAACCCAGTGGTGGACACTATAATTGCTGCAAAAACATAACACCTTTATTGTGCATATAGTAACACTGCGCAGTGGACCCCCCACTAGATCAGAAATAAAATGGCCGATACATATACATAAGGCAAATAAACAAGCAATTTGCCTTATGTATATGTATTGGCCATTTTATATCTGATCTAGTGGGGGGGTCCACAGCGCAAGAGAAGCCAGAGGTCCCACCTGGTTTATAACGGGGGTAGGGTAAGACCGTCCATACAGTCGTCAAGGCTTGGACTCAATCCAGGTACACCAGAGCCCCACCCCCAACCCAGCACCCGATACCTGTCTGACGGAGCCATCAAGGTGTTTGATATGGAGTGTTTACACCCTCAGCTGCGATCAGTCTGCGTCCATCTTTCCATCTCCACCGACCATCATGTCCCAGTGGGTCAAAGGGGTGGTGGTTATTTATACTAGTTGCTTCGGGGGGCTTAGGTGCTTGGGGGAGTACTCTCCTCGGCGATGTACCCACGCCTGGTTCTCATTTGTGGGTGTCTGTGTGGGGGGTCTCGTAGGAGCCCAGGACAGAGTGGCTCAATCGCCCTGGATTACACCGGTCTGCATGGCGGTCATAGGAGGATGTGTCTGATCGAGTTCGCCGATCCCAGCAGGTAGGTCTTTTTATGGGGTAGGAGGGAGGGGCAGGGCAGGTGGCAAAATTTGTAGGTCTCCTGTCGAGAGTCCGTTTAGGAGGGGGTCAACATGTGGGTGTCAAATTAGTTCGCCCTTCCCTATGTTAACTTCGACTGTGCTTGCGGGTCTTTCCCAGTAGGTCGCCTCGGGGGCCTGGTGGGATAGTCCAATTCATGATGCTACTACTGTCTGGTTCAAAGGTAGTTGTAGCTTGGTGTGGAAGATCAAAAACGGGGGACCCGGACCAGGGGCGGGAAGGGCGGGGGGCAATGAGGGCATGTTACTTAGCTTCTTAGCGCGAGTCCATCCACATACAGGCCTCCATAGGAGTTTCAAAAAACTGGTTCTGCGTCTACCGCCACTCTCAGCCTCGCTGGGTAGGCCATTGAATTCCTGCGGCCGCCATACGTTTTTTAACATCTATGAAGGTTGCCCTTCGACGCTGTAGGTCCAGAGAGTAATCTGGGAATATTTTAGTTGAGGTGTTTTCAATCTGAGAGATCGTTTGAGGTTCTGGCGTTTCTCAGAATCTAATCTCGGTCCCTTGCGTTTAACAGCCTGGCTATTAAGGGCCTGGGGGCATTCCAGGTGCTGGTGTTTTGGCGGGAATACGATGAGCCCTTTCAATTGTGAATTGGGCGGACAAACCCTCCAGTCCAAATTTTGATCCGATCCATGTCTCCAGAAATTGTGCTGGCTGTTGCCCCTCTGCCCCTTCCGGAAAGCCTAGGAAACGAGATTTTGGCGCCTAGACCGATTTTCCAAATCGTCTAGTTTCCCTCTTGTGGTGAGCAGTTCCTTTTGTAGATCCGCAATTGTGGACGGTATGGTTGCACCGTGTCTTCAAGTGTGGAGACCCGTGCTTCCGTTTCATTGACACGGTGCCTGATTATTTGGAGATCGTGCCTCAGGAGGGAAATGTCCGAGCGCGTTCTTCGATCATGGCCGCTAGGGAACGCCTGGAGTCCTGTATCGCCCCAAAAGTTGCTGCTGCAGCTCCCATCAGTGTCGGCTCTATTGGTGGGTCTTGGGATCTGTCAGGCTCACCTGTAAATGGCGGTGGGTTCGGAGGGCTGTCTGGGGCCTTTTTTTGGTGAGGGAGGCATTGCGGCCTGGTTGTCGGGCACGCGGCTCCAGGCAAATTTTTTTTTTTTTTTGGGCCGCTCAGTGGATTTTTGTCCTTTAGATCTTGTCATTTAGTCGTAGTGGGTTTTCTTAAAGTTAGGGGCTAATATATGCCTCAGAAAATGACGTTATTAGCCTCGCATTGAAGTTGTGTGCCGGAGCTCTTTAGGCGTGGTCGCTCACATCATGTCTCAAGCTCCGCCCTCCTTAGTATACTTACCCCCACGATCCCTCATTCTCTTCTGCTGCTGCTATGTGCCTTTCAGCAATGCCTGAAGAAATGGACGCCAATGATTGGTCATGACATCCGCATCACAGCTCTCACTGATGTTCGCTACAAGGATGCAAATGAGAGACGGTGTGGGATTGGGTGTGAGTAAGCATGTTTAGGAGAATCTGGGAGAATTTTTAGTAAAGCATATCTTTGACTTCCTCTAAATAGTTTGTGCACAGCATCAAAAGGTTAAAAAAAAATCTTTCACTAGAGCAGGCTATCTCAGTCACTTCCTCTTAAATTGGAATCTCTATTTAAATAAGAACATAAACTGAAGGCTTGTGGTGCCCAACAATAAAAATGGTCTGAGATTTGATTATCAGACAGGGCCAAGCTTTCTATTGAAGCTGGCTATGTGAAAAGGCCCCGTATAACAAATCCTTTTATCAGCAGCTTCTAAGTACATTTTTACCTCTTCTATAAGCTTCCTAGATTTACAATTTAATTTTCTAAAGGGCATGTCCACCCAAAATAAAAACTTTTGACATATTGTAGTTCACCCCTGCTCACACCCATGGCTGTATTTTCAGGGGCAACCAATCACAGATATGGCTGCTGGATATGAAGACAGCCCGGAAGGGAAAGGCGGTAAGTATGATTCTGATGCCTTTATAGAAATCTAACTCAGCAATTTGATGTGGACAGGGGTGAGCTACAATATGTCAAAAGGTGGGAGGGCAGAAATGGAGGGATTCGGAGGGTGGGAGGGAGGGGGAAAAGGGCTCCCCCGTGCATGTCACACTACCTCCTTGGAGGAAAGAGAGGAGACAGGAACTTTTTGACAGGAAGACAGCTCCTATTTTCAGTTTCCTGGACTTTGCACAGACACTGCAGGAGAACCATAAGGAGCAGAGGAGCAGTGGGGCCAGCACTGGGGAAATTTTTAGTTTTGCGGTTGGACTGCCCTTTAAATGTGATAACAGGTTATGTTGTGTTGATATTATTAAATGTTACCTTTAAGGCCCACTACTTTCGAATTAGTTGAAGAAGTGGAAAAATTGTCTTCTCTGATTAAAGTTCACCATCGCATTGTAAAATCCGCTACAGGAAAAGCATTGAAATGGATTTGTCAAGATACACTCATGCACAGATTCGGCGTGATCTTAAACAGGTCAGTTCACGCTTGCTAATTTAAATAAAAATATAACTAACTAGGGATGATGCCTAACCAAAATGGTTGGTAGAATACCAATCAAACAGGGTTAGGCCACATTAGTCCATTTTAAAAGCGCACACTGGTGTGATCACCATATTGTTTGTGATTGCATGTCCTATGATAAGGCAACATTGCACATATTGCAACACGCAGTAATAATTAGCATGTTTAAAGGACGTGTCCAACCCCCAGCTAAAATCTGAGCCACTGTAGACCCCAATGTGTAGTGTAAACAAAATCTTACCTTTCTCCTCTGCTCCTTATGGGTGTCCTGCAGGGCCTGATGAAAGTCCAAAAATAAAAAGTAGGAGCTGTCTGTGTGTAATCAGTGCCTGAAACTTCCTGCTACTTTAAGAGGACTCTGGCGTGTACAGTGGAGCTCTCCTTCTCCCCCCTCCGGATCCCTCAAGGGCTGCAAATGGCATAAGACAAAAAAGCTTATGACAGGGTAAGGCAACCCCCTCCCACCCTAAAAGCTTGGTTTAAATCTTCTAAAACAGCCCTGAAATGTACTTGCAAAGCCTTGTTCCCTTTGCTGACCAGCAACCGCATCTGTGATTGGCTAAGTCTCAGCCAATCACAGATGCGGCTGCTGGTCTGGCACTTTCTGCTCTGTATGGAAGTAACCAGAGGAGGCTGGGGATGAGGGAACAAAGGACGGTAAGTACATTTGGGGCTGTTTTAGAAGAGTGAACCTAACGTTTAGGATGGTAGGGGGTTGCCCTACATCTTATGTTTTTATTTGGCGGGGGTGGGGGGTGGAGAGACCTTTAATTACTTGAGCTTCAGTGCAGTGAATATGATCATATGATGATTGATCTATAGTTTTAATCTTCTATTCACCTAAGACAGGAGGGGAGATCCCGCAATATGGATTATTAGACAATGCCAATGGGAATCTTCACATGTTAAATTGTGGCTAATGCCATTGTTCGCCAACTGATTTGTTGTACATAGCTTTCAATTCTGTTAATATCCTAATTGAATAGGGGTACACAAATGTGGGCTATGTTCTCTTTTAAGGTTCTGCTTTATTCAGTTTCTGTCACACCAATTATTGCAATACAATATTACTGTACTTATAAAGGACGCACGCTACAAAACTTTTCATTTTCATTTCAGATAAAGTCCATCATCTGGGGGCTTCTTCAAAATAAATTTTGGCAATTCTGCAAAGTTTTTATCAGCACATGTATAAATGATGAGTGCACAGCAGACAAAGAGAAACTGGATGCCATATTGTTGCGGTAAGTTAGAATAATATATCCAGATATGCAGTTAATGAACCCATTAAGGCTGAGGCCAAATTGCTGTGTGTTCCAGTGTGCACTTTTTAACACGTGTTCGCATATTAAATTTGCTGGTGTGGCCTAGCCCTAAGGCTGGAGATGTGCCTACATGCAAAGGGCATTTCAGGTGCCCAACCTTTTATTGCTGCAGAGATCGGTGAATTGACTATGTATTATGTATAGGTGCTTACAATAATTAGAAGAATACAAATAATTAGTGTAAAAGTATAAAAATCTGCCTTGCTTAATTATAAATAATAAAGTAATAACCTAATATTGGATATTAGCCAATAATATTATTTTATTTGCTTGAACAACTAAATAATAAAAATTATTTTAAACTTTTCTTTTTAACCACAGAGGTCCCTATAAGCTCAAAACACTAAAATCATCAGTTTGTTATTGGTTTTCCATGCAGCTGAATCTTATCCTTCTACCAGAAGAACTGGAGGAATTGTGGAGTAATCTGCCGTCACATATCCTGTTCAATCAATTACATTACAGAGGTTACTGAAACTTTGTCCAGCTAAAAAGTCAAATGATTATGGTAGAATAAAAATAATACACCCCTCCTAAACAAGAATGTCTTTA